>JAHRHJ020003351.1:0-191872 GCA_019776745.2 Taxus chinensis
CCGCATATTGCTGTTAATTCATCTATGCCATCCATCGTGTCCCAGGGTTAGTACCCCCTTTATGAGTCAACCCCCTTCGACTAGTCAGTTGGTTCCTGTTTCTCGTCCTCCAGTGGGTTTTTCTTCCAATGTTCTAGCAACAGTGACCTTCGCCCATCCTCTAGCATCGGCGCCCTTAATAACTAATTCGGCAGTAGAAAGCCTCTTTCAGGTCTTGTTCCCCAATATGTCCAATCAAATCGGCACCCATGTTCCTCAATCTGTTCCCGATTCAGTCAACAAAGCATAGGAGTCCACCAATCACAGGCTCCGTCCGTCATCCAACCGTCATTTTCTCAACCACTTATTATCTCACAGCCTGCCTATACACAGGCTCCTTCATAGCAAATACCCCACCAGGTGTCACCCAGAATGCCTTATTACTCCTCTTATCATCCCATCAATCAACAAATAAATCCCCCGTTGACACCTCAACAACATCCACCATTTGCTTCTTATGTAGGACATGCCAGTATGCCTCCTCCTTAATCTGATGTGGTTCAAATTCTTTTCAAGAAAATCGCAGACTTGGAAGCCTCCACCAAAGGGGCTCGTCCTTCATACTCTTTTGAAGAAGTATGTAATGAACCCATTCACCCCTCAGTGGCCTTTAAGCCTTATCCTCCCCAATGGGAACTTCCTAAATTTTCAAAATTTCACAGTCGGGAGGACCCTCAACAGCATTTGCGAGTATTCAAACATGCTTGCTACCTCATAGTCCAGGATCAGGAGCTTATGCTCCATACTTTTCCTATGTCTCTAGCAGGTCCTGCTTTAGACTGCTACAATAACATTCCTCAACATTCCTTGTTTTCTTTCTCTCAATTGGCCTAGATGTTTGTTGAAAACTTTTCAATAAATATTGTGCATAAGATCTCAATTACAGATCTTTATAACATTTGTCAATTCGATGATGAGTCTATTGTAGACTTTGTCGCTCGTTGGAGAGGGATAATAAACCAATTGTCTTTCTCCCTTCCTCAATCCCAACAGATCGAGTTTTTTACTCGATCTTGTGCTAATCATATTTCTTCCACTTTAAGGATCCAGACCTTTCATACATTCAAAGAAGCCTTTACAATGGCACGCAAACTTGAGTCTCGCACCATTGAACAAGGGAAGTTAAAAATTCACTCTAAATCTAAACCAGATTTTTCTCAGTTTACCAAATCAAATTCTTCCACTTCTAAAGACAAGAATCAGGGATCCACTAATGCTATCATATTAAAAACACCATGAGCCGATACCACTTCTAATCAAACACCACGAAGAGACTCCTCATCTTCTCGAAAAGGGACCTCATCATCTCGATCTTTCACTTCATTGGGGGAATCATATGCTTCTATCCTGGAAAAAATGTTGGAAGTTCACATGATCGAACTTCCCCCCATTAGGAATATTGATGAAAGCCAAGAACATCCATTCTGGTATAGGGAAAATGACTTTTGTCATTATCATAGAACCAAAGGTCATGACGTCGAACGATGTCAGACCTTCAAAAATCTTGTCCAGAAATTCATCAATAAAGGCGAACTCATTCTGGATAACCCAAATGCTCCCCCAAATCAAGCACTGGATGTCTTCAAACAACATTTTCCCAATCATTCCCCGAACCATGATGCTTCAGAGTCTCAAAAACCAAACACTCATACTATCAGCTTCATCTCTACGGAAGAATCTTCTTCTAAAACTAAGCCATTTGCGAACACATCGACCGAATCAGAATCTCCTTCCACTTCGTTAATCGTTGGGATTCCACCATCTTCAGATAGCCTGTCTTTACATATTCCAACATTGTTAGATATGGATTCACCTCTCTCTGCTTCTTTGTCTAATCTTCCGTCCATACCCGAGACAGTGTCATCCTCATCTGTCTCATCATCAGACATCCATTCAATGCTCGAGGAAATTACATCCCTTCGAGTTTCCACCACGGATACATCATCTACTTCTGTTTCTCCTATTTTTGCTGCGACTATGCCCTTGGTGAACGTACCTATAGTTGTGCCGACTTCGACGGAAGCGTCCTCGATTTTGACTCTTCCCGTTTCCTTTCCTACAGTAGTTTCACCCACAATTATTGTACCAGAAGTAGTTCCCTCGCAAGGAACTGCTTCTTCATCACTCACTTCTTCCATCACAAATGCTACTTTGCCTATTAAGGGGAAATCTAAAGAAGTAACACCAACACCTATACACGCTCGGTTCCTGAACTTAGACCGAGACAACCGAAATCTAACGTTGCGCCATCAGTACCTCCCCATTTGCTTCCCCCGAAAAGGTTACAATCACCTTATGCGGTTGAAGTTGTCACCATCCCTGAAAAAGGAAAGCCCATATTTCGAACCATCAAGACTCTTGGTGCTTTCCTTGCAAAAATCTCTCTCTGTGCCTCATAAAAGATTGGATTTGTCCGCTGAGAAGGCGTCTTCTTCTACAAACTTATCAAAACCATCATCTTCTTCTACAACACATTCTTCACCAGCACCTCGAAAAGTGGACTTACCTACTAAAAAGACGTCACCTCTTTTATCAAAATCATCATCTTCATTACCAAAAGCCAGGGCACCCTATGTTCTCCGATTACACCTACTTTGGAAGCTTCTCCCTCATCTAAATCGACATCATCTAAATCATCATTAGTTTCGACCAAGCAGCCTCCCTTATCTTTGAAGACCACAACACTTGTCACATCTCCATCATCTTCAAAATCTATTTTAGGGGCTCCCCCTCCACCAAAATCAATCATGTCTCACTTACTTCCATCTCAAGTGCCCAAGGCTACTCCTCCAGATGTCCAAAAAAATAAGATGATCCCTAAAAAGACTGTCAAACCTAACATGCAGGTTCTTTTACCTTGGCAGTCTGTTAAAGTAAAAGAGGCACCTTCATCATCTCTATCCTCATCTTCGTCTACCAGGTTCTACACCGAAATCCTTCACCAACTTATCCAATCTTCATCCATATCTCTTCCTCCGATTAAACCCTATAACCCTAAAGGAGTTAAACCTACCTGGTTTAACTCTGATTTGATTTGTGCTTACCACCGTACCCCGGGTCATGATACTGAGGGATGTAAAGCTCTTCAATCTATCGTCAACAACCTTTTGGAAGAAAGTGATCTTTTGCTGGAGGAGGAGAAACAAGTATCTCCTGTCATCTTAGCTCCATCTGAGCCCCAACGATCTACTCAGACCTCTACTTCTAGTGATTCCACTCCAAATGATCTTCCACCTTCTCAAATCGACACAATTCATATCACCACGAGAACCCAACAGTATGATAATCCATCCTCATCTACAACATCTCGACCACAGGTTGTCATTTCTGCAGCCCCCGAAGGAGTTCCTCCTTCCTCATTAGCCCCAAGACCTCGGGTCTCTATTCATGCTGCACCTCGGGCTCAAATTCCCGTGTCAGTTGAGGAGAGTGTTATGAAACAACTCACCCAGGCTCTGGTCAAAATGTCTCTTTTTGACCTCATTCAATCCTCTCCGCAACATCGCTAGGCTCTGATTGATAATCTGCGTCGCATCGCAGTGAATTCAGATGAGCCCCAGCCTTTCGAGATGGTTGTTGGATTGAATAGACCATCAACCGCCATTTCTTTTGAAGATTCAGAAATTCCTTCCCTTTCTTCGAGGATTTGGAGGCTCCCCTCTTTATCACAGTCCAAATCGACAACACTACATTAAAACGCATTATGATCGACAGTGGTGCTGCACTCAACGTCATCTCCTCGCACACATTCGAGCAACTTAAGTTACCAAAGAACGTAGTGTCACCCCCACCTTTCGCCCTTCGATCATTTAACGATCAGCTAGCAGTTACTTTAGGAATTGTGGTCTTACCCATTCGAGTAGGTAAGAAGTTGCTTCACGAACTCTTTTACATTGTTGAAGGGAAATTCCACTATAATATGATCCTCGGACGCTCCTGGATTCGCACAATGCATTGTGTCCCATCCACCCTCCATCGATGCTTAAAATATCAATATGAGGGAAAAATCTATACTCATCCAGGAGATCCTTTTCCTTCCGCACAATGCGACATGACCACAGGGTCTGCCCCTCTAAAGGAAAATGCCTGTTCTCCTGACGGGGCCTCATCTTCTTCCATACCTGCAACCAAACTACCAGATGTACAAAATTTAGAAGAGACATTGCAGCGTTTCTCACTAGGAGAGCTTCCTCTCCTTTCTTTTGACAACCATCTTAAACCTAGTGAGTATGGTAGACCAGACAAACAACCTGAATATCCAGCCAGGTCTTGGTCGCATCGTCACCATTGGTCTACCCAATCAATAGACTAATTTCATTTACGGTGGTCTTGATACACCTCACTATCACCCAGATTCTCCTCCTAGGACCAAACCTTATCTAACAGGGTTCGATTGTCTACAGAATCCCACGTTTGCAAAAACTTATTTATATCGATGCGCGTGGAAGGGCTTTGGCTTAGGTAAATATGAACAAGGTGTGCATGACCTCACATCCATTCCAACTCTCAAGCCACATCAAAAATTTGGTTTAGGATTTAAACCTCTTTCAAAAGCCACCGTCACTATTCTCGATGAGCCTCTTCCTATTGAGGAACCATCTTCTCCCACTAAGTCAGAAGCATCACTTGATGAGGACGATGACATTTCCATCCTGTCTAACTTTTTTTTTGATCAATACCATTTCCTTAGGGCCACTAGCCTATAAGACTAATGAGACCAGTCCACTTCCATACCGTTAATCTTCCCTGAAATAGTTGGAGACGACTCTCCTACTATCAACACTATCCACTGTGCGGATGATGATTCTGTCCTCACCTATCTGGGGGCAGAGGATTCCTATCTTCCTAAAACCATTCCTTCTGACACGTCTACACTTCTCAACGAAGCCACTGTTGACCTTAATATAGGGACTTCTAAAGACCCTCGCATCATTAAGGTCGGCCAATCTCTTAATCCACAGGAGTTAGGAGACTTTACCACTTTTCTTTCCAACCATCGTCAAGCCTTTGCTTGGTCATACGAGGATATGCCAAGACTCGATCCTGATATTGTGGTCCACAATATCGTTACTCTTCCCAACATCAAACCAGTTAAACAAAAATTACGTAAAATGCACCCTAGAGTAGCCCTTCTTGTTAAAGAAGAATTGCAGCGCTTGCTCTCGGCTAACTTCATCCAACCCATCGATTATCCACAATGGGTTTCCAATGTAGTACCAGTAACTAAAGCTACTGGGAAAATTCAAATTTGTACCGACTTCCGGGATCTTAATCTTGCTTGTCCAAAAGATGATTTTCCTCTACCTAATATCGACCAACTCGTGGATTTAACTGCGGGTCATGAGATGCTTTCTCTTATGGATGGTTTCTCTGGGTATAATCAAATTCTCATCGCACCAGAAGACCAACATAAGACTTCTTTCATAACTCCTTGGGGGACCTTTTGTTATCGTGTCATGCCTTTCGGTCTTAAGAACGCAGGAGCAACCTATCAGCGAGCAATGACCTACATCTTCCATGATCTCTTACACAAAACTATGGAAGATTACATCGACGATCTCCTCAGTAAATCGTAAACGTCGTTAGGATCATCTTTTCATTCTTGCACCTCTCTTTGAGAGGCTTATTCACTTTTGATCTTCGTTTAAATCCATCTAAGTGCGTGTTTGGCTTGTGTCAGCAAAGTCAGAACTTTTGAAAAGAATCATTATCCACTAGGGTAGACTTGTTAGGCTTTATCATTTCCTATTAGGGGTGAAGTAGACCCCACAAAAATAAAAGCTATCCTTGAGATGCCTCCCCTTCTAACTTAAAGAAACTCCGCAATCTCCAAGGACGTCTTCAATCAGTGCATCATTTTATCTCACAATTGAATCAGACCGTTGTCAACCTTTTCATCATCTCCTCCGTAAGAATGTTCATTTTGAATGGGATGAACATTGCCAAAAGGCCTTCGATGATCTCAAAGCTTATCTTGATTCTCCACCTGTGCTTACACCTCCACGCGAGGGGGAGCCTTTCTATCTTTATATCTCTGTGATTCTCATGATCTCACATAGGGACGGTAAAGAACAATGTCTATTACATCAGTCTGTATGACGTTATTCCGAAGCTGAAAAGATGTGTCTGCAATCTCTTCGTCATTACCTCCTTAATCACAACACTTTTACATGTTTCACCAAGTGTCAATCCACTCAAGACAATTCATGCGGCCTTATCACAATGATCGTATCAAGTGATTGAATTTGATCTCGTGTTTGTCCCGCAAAAGTCTATAGGGTCAGGTCATTGAAGATCAATTAGCTGATGTCCTCTTCCGCACACTCAGTCCCCCTTGCTGAAATTCCCCGCTATGAAGGTATCCAAAAAGCTTGTTGTGGTCTCTCTTCATGTAAAGTAAACTTCTTAAGCTTCGTCATGGAATTGTCTCAGAATTCTCTAATTTCATATGTAGGTTACTCGTGATGATTCCTCCTTGGGGTACACCTATGTCACAGTCCACTCAAATTGAATGGAGTTTGAGTGCAACCTAATATGGCTGACATATGAAGCTCTGTTATCACTATGTTGTACCTGCACATAGAATATTATGACAAGATATTATATTATCTAGGATATTATAATGTTTACGCAAAAATCTAATTACATTAGGGTAAAGGTCATTATGAGTGGGTGAGTAAATTATTGTTATGAGGTCAGCTGAGTAGACACTCAATCCCCTCAATACTTGCTCAATTGAGAAAACAAAATCACGTATAATAGCATGGAGTTGTTTTAGGAGTTATGTGTGGAGATATTTTGGAAATGTATCTCCTTAAATATAGGAACAACATCTATCTATTTAAATGGATGTAAACTTGCCTATGTATTAAGCAAGAATAAAGGGTAAGATTTCAAATTTTCTTTATGCAATTATGATATTAACTTTTCATTGGGGTAACAGATCCCATATTGCATGCAAGAAATTGAACTTTGAGTGCTTTCATGATCAATCCGTCTCAAAGAATATATTATATTTTTGTTTCCAGATGTGGGTTTTCTAAATTTTGTGTGCATTAATCTAAGTGCTGGTCAAAAAACTACTTTGGTGATTTTTTCTGAAGAACCCAGAACGTATGTTTTGGAAGAAATACGGATGTCTATACTATGCAGAACCTATCCAAATTAAGCACATCAATTCTCTAACTCAACTCCAATTTTCAATAATGTTGAATTCATCTAATCCAAGTTCATTCCTTGCTTGGAGGTGCGAAAGGTATTCGCATATACAATGGCTTTAAAGTTAGCCTCCATTCCTGCTTGATACCGAGTATTTTTTTATCAGTATTGTACAAATGATTAGATCAGACCATGCTCATCTGATTGAAAAGTTCAATCAATGCTGTCACAAGATACTCAGACCATGGAGAATCAACAGATGCAATTACATTATCTATAGAATAAGGATCTATGGTGAATGTGGTGAAGTCGTAATTAACTTTACGACAAAGTGGAGGATAAACGGGAATTCCTGATATATGGGTACCATTGGTCTGGGCTTATCATAAAATCTACATCATGTGGATTTCGACAAAATCTGTAATAAGCAAATTTGGGAGTCTTGCAGATGTAACTAAATTGTTTGGTTCAAATGAAATGGCAAAGACTACATTGAAGCAATGCTTTCATGGGTTTGAAAATGGAAGGAACCAAAAATGGCAGATGATATAGAGTAAGTTCTTTCCCGTTGCTAAATCAACTAGCTGGAATTAAAGAACCGAAATATGATGATGCTCCCGATATTCCGTTAATGCATCCTAAGAGTTACTCAAATATTCGTATTGGAAACTCTTGAGTAATGATGCATTAAAACCAGAAGGAGTGATCTTCATTGTTAGAACAAGAGCAATTTTGCAAGAACATGCAAGAAGTACTATCAAGGAAACAAACCTCACAAAGCTCCATGATCTCTTACACAAGACTGTGGAAGATTACGTTGACGATCTCCTCGGTAAGTCCAAACGTCGTCAGGATCATCTTTAAAATCCTTGCACCTTCTTTGAGAGGCTTATCCGCTTTTTACTGAACTTAAAAAGAGAGCTCAATATCCATCTAAGTGATCGAAAGCCCTTCTTGGTAGAGAACATTCTCACTACTCAACTGATGAAAACTTTTAGGTCCTTATCATTTCCCATCAGGGGTATTGAAGTGGACCCCGCAATGGAGGAAGGAAAAGCTATCCTTGAGATGCCTCCCCCTTCTAACTTAAATGCAACTCCGCAGTCTCCAAGGACGTCTTCAATCAGTTATGTTTTATCTCACAATTGTCAAGACCGTTGTCAACCTTTTCACCATCTCCTCCGTAAGAATGTTCATTTTTAATGGGATGAACATTGCCAAAAGGCCTTTGATGATCTCAAAGCTTATCTTCTTTCTCCACCTGTGCTTACACCTCCACGTGAGGGGGAGCCTTTCTATCTTTATATCTCTGTGACTGACCATGCTCTGGGAGCCATGATTTCGCATCGGGACACTTGTGGTAAAGAACGATGAAGCTGTCTATTACATCAGTCGCACCCTCCATGAGTATGAAACACGTTACTCCGAAGCTGAAAAGCTGAATGTTGTGCTCTCTTCTTCGCAACTTCTAAGCTTCGTCATTACCTCCTTAATCACAAAACTTATATTGTCACAAGTGTCAATCCACTCAAGACAATTCATGCAAAGCCTTATCACAATGATCGTATCACTCATTGGCTCATGCTTATGACAGAATTTGACCTCGAGTTTATCCCGCAAAAGTCTATCAAGGGTCAGGTTATTGCAGATCAATTAGCTGATGCTCCTCTTCCGGACACTCAAGACCCCCTTGCTCAATTCCCCGATGAATATATCCAACAAATTGATTTTGGTCTATCTCCATTTAAAGTAAAGCTCTTCTTTGATGGATCCAAATGCCAGCAAGGGGGAGGTGCGGGTTTCGTGATGATTCCTCCTTGGGGTACGCCTATCCCAGTCGCACACAAATTGAACTTTGAGTGTACCAATAATATGGCTGAATACGAAGCTCTTGTCTTAGGTCTCCAAAATGCCATTAATCTCGGCGCTCGTCATATTGACATCTTTGGTGATTCTGAACTCATCGTTAATCAAGTCACGGGTGTCTATCAATGCAAGAATGATATCCTTCAAAAATATCGTGATATCGTTCTTGCTCAACTCCAATCTTTCGATAAATTCACTATCCAAGCTATTCCTCGCACTGCAAATCGATTCGCAGATACAATGGCTTCGTTAGCCTCACTTATCCCACCTTTTACCGAAGACTCGCGACTTTATGTGGCTGTACAACGATTAGATCAACCATCTCATCTTAGGCAACTAACTTCAATCCATGCTGTCACAACCCATACTCAGGATGAGTGGTATCAACAGATTGTTGATTATCTATCTCATTCGGTGCTTCCTCCAGATCTGACTTCCAATGGTAGAAGATCTTTTATCCAACGCGCTAATCGCTATACTATTCTAGGCGGGATTCTTTGATGGTATTTTGCTTCGGTGCCTCAAAACTCATGAATCATCTAAAGCCATCCAGGAGGTCCATGACGGTATCTGTGGTGGACATTTTAGTGGCTTGGCTGTGGCTAAACGCATCTTACGTTTGGGATATTATTGGCCTTCTCTTAATCGAGATTGTTGTGAATACACTAAGAAATGCGTCAAGTGTCAACAACATTCCAATCTCACACACATCCCTAGTCAAGCTTTGCAACCTACGGCGGATTTGTGGCCTTTTTCGCAATGGGGTCTTGATCTTATTGGTCTCATCAACCCCCGTTCTTCACAACGTCATCATTCTATCATTACTGCCACTGAGTACTTTACTAAGTGGGTGGAGGCTATCCCTCTTTCTTCAACAAAGGCTAAACCCATAGTTGATTTCGTCTATCAACACATCATTTGTCGCTTTGGCGTTCCACACAAGCTCATCACAGATAATGGTAAGTCTTTCAAGAACGTTGATTTGCAGAACCTCTGCAACGCTTTCAATATCAAACTCAGTTTTTCTTCTCCATACTATCCTCAAGCTAATGGTCAGGCCGAAGCTTCCAATAAAACTTTGCGTAATATCCTCGCAAAGGTAACTAGTCGAGCTGGTAGGGATTGGCATTTACATATCCCTTTTGCTCTCTGGGCTTATCGGACTAGCATTCGTACTCCTACTGGTGCTACTCCCTTCTCTCTCGTCTATGGGTCTGAGGCTGTTCTTCCTTTGGAAGTCCAAATCCCATCTCTCCGTGTTTCTCTTAGAGAATTTGTCTCCGATGAGGACTATCGTCAAAATCGTCTAGCACAACTTGAATTATTAGATGAGCGGCGTCTCAACGCTCTTGAACATCATCAAGTCTATCTTGAGCGTGTCAAACGTGCTTATAACAAGCACTTGCAGCACCGTGACTTCAAAATTGGGGATCTTGTTCTTAAAGAAAATCAAAATGTCACTACACTCGAAAGAAGTCAACGTGGTAAGTTTGCTCCCAACTGGATGGGCCCATACATTATCACTCATAAATATGGGTCTGGGGCTTATCGTCTATCTTCCATGGATGGTATACCTGAAGCGGAACCTCTTAATGCCTTGCATCTACGGCCCTTCTACTGTTAAAATCTATCTTACACAAGTCTAGTCGCAACACAGATCTTTCATCCATCTAAACAACCAGTCATATACTTTCATGGTGATTCGAAACTATGTGGTTCTCCGCCTATTGCCTCTTTTACCTTAAAATATGAGTATCGCGGCTCTACTCATTGCATGTTTCTTTTGGATATGTTCCTCCTCATGGTAGGAATACCTTAATCACCACTTCATCTGTCCCAAGTGCTTATCTTAATCGGATCTACTCGGGGCATGAGTGCATGTTCTTCTATGTTCTCTTCCCCTCCATCTGATCTATCTAGGTCTAAACTCAGCTTCTTCCAAAAAGATTTCAAAAAAAAAAAAAAAAAAAAAAAAAAAAAGATGCTATCCAAAAAGATAGACTGATCCCTTGAAGGACAGCTATCCCTACATTATCAAATGAATCAAAAAGAAAAAAATATAGACCATACCCTCGAAGGATGGCTATCATTAAAATTCAAAATACAGACCGCTCCCTTGAAGGACGGCTGTTTCTCAAAGATATATTCAAGGCTTCTTGCAATTAATCAGCCTTTCAGTCAGTTTATACACTTTTTAGCATCACTGAAAGACTTCCCGTATTGATCAGTCTTTCCATATCAAGCAAACTTCCCGCATTGATCAGTTTGCTTTTCTGCCAAAATCATGAAGCTGAGATTTAAGACCTTTTGTAGATCATATGGAGAATCCTATTTTCCCACTATGGACATGTATTCTGTCCCTTGTAAATTCCGACAAGATACTTACTTACTGTTCCTTTCGTTTCCCTCCTAGATCTGTTTTGCGGCTAGTTAGTGTCAGGTTTATTTTAACCTCATATAGGGCCTTACATGCATGATATTGTGATTTCCTATCCAGATTCTATCTATGGTCGGTTGGGAGTCCAACTTATCATTTTCTTTCTTATCCGGGTATATTTTCTTTATTCCTAGTCAAGGTCGTTTTCATTACCTCCTTGGCTCTCGCAAAGAGTATTCCCCATTATTCTTTGTTTTTCATCTAGTCAAATTGACATTTCACATGTTAATTCAATCAAAATTTATCTTCTATCTAATTTCATCTTATCTATCAAAGCATCTATTATCAACACATCTATCCATCTGGCTATCTATTTTCATCAAAATTAAATTAACATCTTAACCATGCCGAGTACATCAATCACATCTATCTATCTATCCATCAAAATATCTAAAAACTTGTGCATCCAAGTTACACTACATCTATCTATATCCATTTTTCATCAAAATAAAATCCATACATCAATCACATCTATCTATCTATCCATCAAAGTATCTAAAAATTGTACATCCAAGTTACATTGCATCTATCTATCTCTATTTTCATCAAAATTATATCCACATATCTATATCCATCAAATCACATCTATTTCTATCCTCTATCAGTCTATATCTATCCAATCACATCTATTCATCATCTATCAGTCTATATCTATATCCATCACAATTACGCTACATCTATCCATGTATATCAAAATCAAAAGCATGAGAACAATTATATGACAAATGAAATGATGAATCTATATATACATGTGTGTCTGTACAACAAAAAAATGGGTGGCTTTCAATCAAGCCATCTATACAATGCCTTCCAATCGAGGCTACATCACTATACAGATACAAAATACATCAATCCCTATATGGTAAAGTCTGATGCATGGAGGACACTATCTCCTCCACCCTCCTCTGGACCAGGCTGTCTCTCCTGGCCGCCGCCTATCGAGCTAGATGCACCTGCTGCTGGAGGTCTCTGCCCACCTCGGTCTCTCCCGGTGCTCCCTCCGCCTGAGGCCCCGCTCGCTGTAGCCGTCGCTGCTCTCCTCCTCGCCCCGTACCGAGGCACATCTGGGGCATGCTGCGCTAAGGCATCCTCATAGTATCTCACCTCAGCAAGGAGAGACTGATATGTGCTCAAGCTCACAGTACCAGGTGCTCGTAATGGTGCTGCTGGTGCTGCTGGGGCTGCTGGCGCTGCTGGTGGTGCTCCTCCTAGGGTCGTACCCTGCGTACCAGACTCCGACATGGCACCTGTCTCCCCATATTTGGCCCTGAGGGCCTCCCTATGTCGAAGGTAGCGATCCCTCTGCTGGATCGCTATATCTCGCTCCTGGCGAGCGGTGTCTCTCTCCAAAATTAGGGCATCCCTCTCCTCTGTCAGAGCCCTGATCTCCTCAAGAGCTACCTGATGTGTCTGTGTCAGGGTGGCATGCTCTCCCTCCAGTCTATCCAGCATCGCAGCTATGTCATCCTCGTCGGCATCTATAGATGCCGGGAGATGTCGTGGTAGCTCTGTATCATACCATGCTGCATAACCCTCATCTACCCCTGCGTCATCATCGCTGTCTGTAGAGGGTGGGGCCTCTCTCAATGGATCTGCCGGGATCAAAATCGGCAGATCAGTCTCCCTGCTATCTCGCCTATAAGGCGTGTAGGTGGTCGGCACTGTCTGCACTAGGCCGAACTGTCTCAATACCCGCATAAACGGGACTCGCTCCCACATATCAGGCCTGCGGCCCCTAACCACCCTGCTCCGTCTCAGTGCCACCAAGTGGGCATCCTGACCAGCCCATGTCGGAAATGCCCGATATGGCCTCCAGATGACCTGATCCGGTGTTAGCGTTCTGAAACGCTCGGTGTACCAATCAGCCGATCTCCCTGTATCCCCAACGGCCATGTCAGCCCGCCATCGCCGGAATCCATAATCAATACCTCCCACTGCTGCTGGCATCCAAGGAAGCCCGGATGGCCTAATCACCGCTATATGCTCATAGGCCCAGCAATGGAGCACAAAACTGACATCTATACCTGTCCTCCGGCCTGTGGTGTACATCCATAGCTCATGGTATATCTGAGCTATCAGGGCATCAGCAAAAGCAAACACCTGCCTGAACTGCAGAATGTCGCAAACACAGTCTAATAACAACAGTGGGAATCTCCCACCTCCTGAATCTGGAAGAGCAAAGTAGGATATAGCCATCTGAATCAGCACTATCCGTCTGCTCCGGGGACTATCCTGTCTGTACTGTGAGGCTATCCTCACTGCCCCGGACACTATCTCTGAATCATCTGCCCTGTCTCTATATAATCAAACTAGGGCCCTCTGCTGCTGCTCTCGTGGTGTAATCTCGATCGGGTCCCCAGTGATCGGCAATCTCAGAATCCTGTATATGTCCTCATGGGTGATGGTCATCTCACCCGTCCTAAACCAAAAAGTGCACGTGTGGCTGTCCCACCGTCGCACTAGTGCCCGCATCAGCTCCACATCTCGCGGCACTCGTCTGTAGTATCTAAAGCCCCCGAGCCCGGCTAACTCTAGATGCCGCCAATCTGCATCGGTCACATCTGGGAGAATAGTCTCCAGTAACTCGGGAATAGCATCCCTCATGTGTAGAGCCTCTCGTGCCTGCACCCACGACAGCAAGAGCAATATTAGTCTCGAATCAGAACATCCAAAACAACAACAAAAATCTTATCTATTCCTAATCGGCGTCGATTTAATAAAATCGGCGTCGTTTATTTCTAGTCGACGCCGATTAATACCAATCGACGCCGCTCAAACACCAATCGACGCCGATTTTACCAATCGACGCCGACTGACTGTCCGGGCATAAATTGGACCATTGCCCCCACAAAAAAAAAAAAATCAAAAAAAAAAAAAAAAAACTAAGTTCAACGGGTTCAAGAAGAACCACTTACCCCAGGTCGTGTCCTCCTGCGCTTCTGACCGCTCCCAGAGGCTTCCATGGTGCTCAAATCTAAATTCTGACTCTCTCTGAATCAATCGTCACGATGAAAATAAATCGTTTACGTTTTCCGTTCGCATATTTATATGCGCTACGTTTGGTCGGCGCCGATTTTTTTGATTGACGCCGTTTATCTTGGTCGTCGCCGATTACTGTGATCACCGTCGATTTTCCATATCTGTTTGCCATAGTGTTGATGCTTGGCTTATTTATCCATCTGATCATTATTGTGTGCTGAATATTGCCTTTCGGCGCATCTTTTCGATATCACCGTCTATTTCGGGTTTTGTTCCCTTTGCGTGGGACACTCGTACTTTTTGGCAACTTAGAGTTAAGCGGGTCTGTAGGCACTAACGTCGTCTCATGACCGAGACCGTCTAGACTATTTTTTCTCCTACCAATGTGAGTTCCTTAGGTTGCTGCCTTTTTATTTATTTTTATGCGTCATCAATGATCAGATCTACTCCAGACATCCGACTGGGGCATCCTGCATTTTCATCTACCTCTTTCAAACTTGGGATCGTCTGTTCTATCACCCATCCCATCCCTAGTTTGAGGGGGATCACATCATCACTCATTCTTCCCTTCTTCCATCTCTTTGTTTTTGTCTCATAACCTTGCTTATCGCAAGTTACTTGACAAAAAGGGGCAAAATGTAGACACTTAAAATTGGTTACTCAATTTAGTGTCCCTCACATTCGTTTACCTGCTTAGGTAACCTGGGGCACGTTTACGTCACCACTATCCCCTTGGGATATTATCCGATTTGTGATTTAAACATCTATCCTAAGTTTAATTCACCCCATTGTATCTTACCAGTGAGTAATTAAATATTAAATATTTAATTACACCTCTTCCCATGTATCCTAATCACTTATCTACCCCAAATTTATTCTATCTATGTATCACCCCTATTTTTCCTCTTCCCCAAGCGGGATATTTCCCGTATTTGGGGTAATTCTCATCTTTCTAGAAATCAATCATTTTTGCCATCTCGGGAGTCTGTCCCGCGATCGGCGCCGACCTATACGGTCGGCGCCGATTTTCTAGGAGCGGCGCCGATTATAAATACAAGTCCAGAACTCAGTTCTAGGGACCGAAAAAGACACACGACGAAAAAGGACGCGCACGAACAGAGAGAGACAAAGAGACAGATCGCGAAAGAGACACAGGTTGTAAGAAAGAGAGATCTTTTAGCATCAAGTGTATCAAATGAGATCGGATCCTGTCCGAATCAATCCCTGAGAGGAGCACCGTTACTCTGCTCCTATCACATCAACATCGCACGTATCCATCGATCTTCTGGTGACTCTGTTCCAGTATCTTACCGACTTTCGCACATCCAGCAGACGTCGACTATCTGTCCATCACTTTCTAATTTCCGAATCTTCTTGCACTGTCCCTGATCAACTGATCTACTTTCAGTCGACGCCGATCTTACACTGTCGACGCCGATTCTTCATAGTCGACGCCGATCACATCAGTCGACGCCGATCCTTATTAATCGACGCCGATCATCCTGCAGACAGGTAAAAAGGACACAGGTAACACAAATCCAGCTTTATTTTATAGTTTCCTGTTTTCTGTAGCTTTCTGTCTGTTGTTTAAATTCGGTTTCATTACTATAATCAGAAAATCTAGTCTTATATGTACATCTTTTATCATGTATGCTTCTCTACTTAAATGAAAACGTGGACTGACATCCGCCGAGGAAGCTTATCGCTTCCCGGACCCGCTTCTCGGGCAGTCCACCCAAATATCTTTTAACGCCATCTTTTTCTGTCAAGCATTGGTGTCTTGCAGGTTACTCGGATCTATTGTGCGAATTGCTCGTGTGCGCCCGTCTTATCTACATCGACCTCCTTATCCGTCTACATCTTCGGATCTTGTCCATCAGGTATCGATTTCATTGGAGTTTTTCAGGGTTTTTGTGTTTAGTTTGGTGCATTAACTTGGACAGGTAACAAGCGCGAAATCCTTGATCGGCACCTACTGGAATCATGATCTAAGTGATAGATCTCACAATTCAACAACATGGTGCCCACTCATTTACAATGGCAACTATCCTTAATATTTCCTTCAACTTCGAAATTTTTACACCATATTCCATTGCGCATCTCATGTGCCGAATTGGCCAAATTTGTGCCTCTAAGAATGGGCTAACTCCAGTGTCTACGCTCCCAACTGCCTCAATATGCATATCTTCCTCCAAAGCCTCATGCGGATCTTTAAACGTCTTATGAGAGAGCGCCCTTCTGAAACATGTGATCAAACTGCCAACAAACCACTGTGCATGCTGGCTAGGGTGAATATCATAAGACAACTTTGATAACAAAGTTTTAAAGCATGTATCATACTCCCTTATGCTCTTAGCCATGCCCTGCTTAACCTCTTTCAATGAGCTGATGTTTTTTTGTTCAAACTCAAGTATATGGAACTTAACCAAGAAATCATCGTGCAACGCGTTATAATCCACAATAATCTTATTCGGGTCAAACTGTTTATACCAACTATGCACACGCCCTTGCAAAGTAGTAGCAAACTGACTTGCCTTATGCTTAGGAGTTGTAATTCCCTTAACACGCCATAGTATCTCATACTTATGTAAATGCTCTGGATAATCCTCAACACCTCTATATTCTGGAAAGTGAAGAGACATCTCATCAAATATATGTTGCGGATGATGAGGGTGTGGACCTTGTCCACCAGATCTAGTACTAGAGCCCCCACCAATATTTCCTCCACCACCAAAACCACATGATCCACTTGATCTCGAGCCTCTTGATCCTCTTGATCCACCTCCTGATCCTCCAGTAGTGGGCATCAAACCAGTGGATGTACTTCCTTGCATCCCAACTGTAGCACTAAATTGAACTCCCATAGTTTGCGAAGTCGTAGTGCTTCCAAACATGTTTCCAAGGTTCTGCATGCCCACACTCTGTCTTGATGACACTCCAGAAAGTATTCCTCCTATCGGTCCTCCAAATAGAAAAGTTATTATCGCTTGTGATGCCATAGATGTTGTCTAATGCACTTCTGTATTCAACAAAAAATGAAATCTACCTGTCGCGACTCTATCACCAACACTAACCTATCTCGCAATAACTATCTTTAGGAACTGGAACACCAAGCGTAAGAGCAAGGTCTGATAAGTGGAATCAGATGTGCACCTACGACCCTTATTCTTTCTTCTTCTGGATACGATCTCATCTAAAGCTGAAGGGGATTCTCTTCCATGCACTTTCCTAAATGGGGTAGTATCAGGTAGCTCAGGTTCCACATCCTCCACGTGAACCTCAAATCCTTCACACATCACCTTTCTCCAAAACTCCATAAACTCCTCAACGCATCTCGCTTCCTCGTTTAATTCCCTCTCTCCTGCTTTATTATACTTAAGTCGTATTTCCCCTCTTACCCATTTCTGTCCATAATGTCTTCCATCTTTCATCACACCTGATCCTACCCCCAAGCATGGTGAAGGTTTACCTAGCCATAGGTCGTTCTTCCAAATACAGACTAACCAACAAGATATTAATCGCTCAAAGGGATATGCACATCAAATAAGATCCTCTAGGTTCACACAAGAACTGAAACTTAGCATAACCTCTAGATAGGAATAAGTAGAAACAACATATTTTAATGTGTAACTTATGTAAAACACCACTCCACCAATGATCTATAGTGTGTGTCCAAGGCACATCATCATCATACACGAGTCTGGTAATATTCTTGTGTCCAAAAAATTGATCTATACCTCCAATTCCGTCTTTGATGCATATATTACCAACCACTCATACAATTCTATAGGAAAGTATAAAAATAACATCCCATAGAGTTCATGATACATATGTTCTTCAACCCATGCGTAAGCATCAAAATCAGATCTAGTAATATATTTGTGAGAAAACTAGTCTTCTAAGTCCACAACCCAACTCTCAATGCTATCAAAAGTCAACTGATACATCTTCATCATGCAACATCCTTACAATAGCTTGAAAAGAGGTCTCGACAACGAAACCAAAATGCAATCTCTATTCTTTGCTCAAAACCCTAGACGCCCTAGCACATCACTCAGACATATCTGAGCACTCACCTGAAGTGTGCAAAGGTACTGGGTCCCTCTTTTTTATACCAACTTTGTTAAGAAGTTAGCATGATCATTCATATATTCCATAACCACAAGTAAGTAATCAAAGGTAAAGCATAACAAGGAACAACTCACAACCATTGTGAATAATGAGTGAAACAAGGATTAAGATCATATTTATCTTACAAGAACCAGTAACCATTTCCAATGATCCATTATATTAAGTCATAACAAAACCCATATCTGAATACATTATAATTACCATCATAAAGTCATGCGTGCAGAATCATACTAGCATAACTTTGTTTCTCTCATGTCTCTAAGCCGTGCAAATCAACACACACACACACACACACACACACACACACACACACACACACACACACACACACACACACACACACACACACATGGAGTGGGAACTTTTCGTTCACCACGGATGCATTCTCAAAATAGGTTGCATGCTCAAAATAGCCATGCACATCTATAAAAGCAACTAAGGAAGCATGCAAGCTTCGCCTAATAATAGATTACCCTTGATTAAATATAGATCCAATCCTATTATTAGCTCAAATTTTGCATGACACTTGATCTTCCACTTTCTCTAAAAATAGCCATTGCTTTGTCCACAAGTCTTCTTGTCCTTATCTAATGCGTGCTCTGCATTGAATCCTATTCTTAGCCCGTAACATGCAAAACAACTAAGTCCCGAACTCTGTCTTTCTCTGGCGTGCCATTATTTTGTTGAACTTTTGCACGTACCTACACACCCTATTCCTATGCGTCCCAATCTTAAGCACCTCTAATACTTAGGAAATATTTTTTCCAGTCAACAACAGAACTTCCAGGGGCATTACTTTGAGTAATAGATACCAAGAAGTGTGAAGTAAAGCATTTTAAAATCCCCATAAATATAAGGTGATAGAAGGAAATTATACACGGTTTCGATGGGCCATTACTTCGAAGTCAAAACCAAAGCAATTTGGAAGTTGTGAAAACCAAATACCAAGTGAGGAAGGCTCAAGAACCCGCAGTGTAAAGCAATGAAGTAATGCTACTCCATAGAGCCGATTGGCCATAAATTCTTCCACACTCCACCAAATCTGACAAAGTTATACTTGTTGGATTCATATTTCAAATCCCTTCATCGTGGAATAATTAAAAATGGAAGTAGGTGGGGTTGGTGAGAAGAAAACAAAGAAAAATATCTAAGCTCAAAATACCATGACCCAGATAGTTGAAATGCATTAATGAGAGCATGGGGCACTTTTTTTCCTCCTCAAGAAAATATACTCAAGAGGATGGGCTTGCAGGGTCATCCATACCAAGTTCTAGAACATTCAATAGCTTTTATTAGTGGGTGAATGTCAATTTTCAGGATTTCTTCTCCCTCTTACTTCCAAGAACTTCTATATATTGTAATGAGAGTTCATTTAGTAAGGGTTGGACATTTTGGTTATGCTGCCACTCTCTATTCTCCAGTGCTGCTAGCATGGAATGAGCTCCAAGCCTCATTTTAGACATTGTATGGTGGATATATCCCTCATTTCTTTGTTGTAATATACTATACAACAATTTGAAGCAATAAAATTAAAATTTGTGGTCATTTCACTGCCCTAGTTCTGTTTATTGCTTTCTCTTGCCTCTTTTTCATATTTGTAGGTATTTTGTGCATATATTGTCCCCTTATAGGGTCTAATATTGTTTCTGTGGTGTTGTATTTTCCCTCTCTACCTTCATTTTTTCCCATTTTCACTCACTGTGAAGTGTCCACACCACCTTCTCTTAGTGTTATCACCTCCCTTAGTGTAGTATTTCCTTTTTATGCATTTTTCCTTCTCCTCGATCCCTTGAAATCACAAGATAGACTTAAATAGTTGTATTTCTAGCATTACGAATAGTTTTAGCATTAAATTAGGAATAAGAACCAAACTCCTCTCGAGATTTGTCTCAACTGTAAGGTCCCACACCTTGAGGCAACTCAATGTTTCCCAAAAACATTGATTGCCCATTCAATCCACATGAAAGTAAATCATAGGGTGTTGTTTTTAGGTGATAACAAAAAGTACCATTACTCCTTTCTTGATGGTCGCAAAGGCTCCCAAAGAGATTGGACATAATAAGCATAGGAGTGTATCTTTATTACATTCGTAATATCAACATTAAATATATGATGAGATAAAAATGAAAAAAAAAATCCCATACATAATCAATATGCTTCAAAGTATGTAAGATATTATAATGTATTCCATTAGAGATTTGTTATGCATCTAAAATAAACATAAAAATCAAATTTCATCCATATTAGGATGTGTCTACTCAACCACTCACATAAAATATTTAAAATAAAGAAAATTTATTAAAATAAAGAAAATTTACGATGCAATAAGCACTAATAAATGCCCCCGCTTTATCTCTAAACATGACTTTTCCATACTTCTGTGTGTCACCACTTGAGACAGATCCTGATCTTGCATGCCCCTGATCCACTTTGTGTCAATTTATACACCTTTCAAACAATGATTGCCAGTTATTGAAGGTCAAATAGGGAACTTGATACTGACATGGATGTTGATACAAACAAGGACGTCGATGGTGAGAATTTTGATAGTACATGGATGTTGATACGACCGAGGACGTGGACGGTGAGGATTAATAGCTGTTGTCAGAACCCCAAGGCTTTCTCACTGTAAAACACGAATTTCAATGTAAAAATGCCAAACATTTTATAAAATGGTTTTAAACGTGTTCCATGGCCGAAAAGGCCTGGGACTAGTGTCAAATCTCATTTCTAACAGTCAGTATAGAAAAAGAAATTCCTCGACATTGTAATTGTGATCACAAAGATATATATATATATATATATATATATATATTTGAAGGATTGTAACCATTGTATTATTTTTGAATCCAGGTAGATGGTGGAGTATAGTGGCGAGGGAGGTCAAGTTGCATGTGTCGTCATAGGAATTTCCATTTTAAGTTATGATATACTATGGCACTACTTTCATGGCAATAAGATGAAGGGAGTTGTGCCTCCAAGTTGGTCGGGTTATGGGAATTCTTCCCTCTCTATTTTTTCATCTACATGATATACACGAGTGGAGAAACAAGATGATCATTGACTGTGGTGTAACCCTGGATGTGAAAAACTCCTTGGATTGGCCACATGTTCTTTTTTATCACCATTGACCTGTCATCACCAATCTGGCACTATGATAATTCTCCACCGGGAACTCCTTGTGCTATGATTATTTACTAATGCACAGCCTTTAGTTTGGTGGATGTAATCTGGAAACACAACAACAAACATAACACAAGAATACCATAGACTATGATACGAAGGAATGATGATAAATCTGAAATATAAGTGTAAATTATAATATCGACATGAAATTGTTACAATCTCACCCATGAGGTACTTCAAGTGTCACTAACTTCACTTGCCTTCCAACAATAACTATGGGAGAAACTTCACAATGACTTCTTTAACACACCTTCTAAATGATGGCTTCCTTTACACACTTACTCATACAATATTTTTCACTACTTCCTTCTATGCTAAATGAGAGGGGTGGCCTCTCTATTTATAGAACTTCCAGGCTTATCCACCTTATCTCTAAGATAGGATAAGAAATCTACTCTGATGAATCATATTCCATACCTTAACTCTTATCTGGTACATGTAAGCTTATCTTTTCGGATAAGATAAACCTTATCATTTAACATGGGTTCCACATTTTTAGAATTTTTACAAATAAAATACACAAAATATTTATGACCTCACTCTTTGTCCTTATAACCAATATAATATTTCTAATTCCTAATCATGTAGACCCTACTTCTGTACTTACCCTAGCTTTGACATTTTAACATTAGTGAACCACTTACGACAAATATTTACTTTTTACCACAACATTCCTATTGTACTTTTGACTATTTATGCCTATTATACATGTATTGGCGGTGTCATACCGGCAGTGCCGTTATCTTCTATCGAACGCTACTACTAATTATACTTAACAAAATCCTATTCCTAATACATACATTAATGAAATATAAATTACGGAGGAAAATTTTAGTGTCGACAGACTCTACAAACATTGAATACATTTTAAAAACCAAATTTGCTAATTTCCCCAGGGGTGCCTACTTCAAGTTTATATGTGGCGATCTTTTGGGTCACGTGATTCTTAATGTGGACGACTAATATTGGGTAGAGGAAAGAAATATGATGAGCTCTATGTTCTACTTGCATACATAAAATTCATTTGATTCATATGTTCGAAAAATTGGTGAAGTGCAGGCTAATGCTACTTAAATATATGCGCAAGTGTCTGTGGTCCAATTGAAGTAACAAATAGGTATCAAATTCATACCTTATGAGCATTATCATAGTATGGTTGGATTTGTGTTTTTTCTCCCTTTCAAGCTGAGCAGCAACACAGATTGGACATGGAGCTTAGAGACAGATAGATCATAGTGTGTGTCATTTTGTAGCCGGGGATGAGATCTAACTGGCCCTTTGTTACTCAGATTTGTGGAGAGATGGATAACACCTTTAAGAGGATTTGACCTGTCCTCACTACTTTAGGTCATGCCTCTTCGACCAGGGTGAGAGGACCCTTAGTGTAACCTCTGTTTGATGAAGGAGATGGAGATATCCTTCTTTTGCACAAATTTTATGAAGAAAGCCTTGGGAAAATACAGTCAATACTCCTTAATTTAACTCTTAAGAGTTGTCACTTCTAAAGATGGAGATACTTTCAACACAAGGCTAAGGTTACTGAAGACATTAAGAAATCCTGATTGTTCTACATATTTTAGTAAGTAGATTTTGTTCCTTTGTTGATACACAGGGAAAACAGGGGTAGTTCAGGGTGGATTCATGGTTTTTGAATAATTTTGGTGGGAGATGAAGCAGGATAAAGTTGATTATACCAGATCTTTGAAGGGACTTCACAACAATGAACAACTCAACAACAGAAAGCTTCAGAATAGTTAAGATGTTCCTTCAACCAGAAGGTGTGCTTCAATGGAGGCCCAGATCAACATGTTTTCACATAATCTTTGAGACTCTAACATGAAGGCTCGAATTGAAAGACTCAATTAAACACCAAAGTCTCTGATCAATCATGCCTAAGGTACACCCAAAGACTTACAGACAATCTTTATCAACAAATGATAGTGAATTGATTTTAAATTTGTTTATCTCATCCAAGATGAAGGCTCTTCTTGAAATGAAATTACAAATACCATTAAACTGTCACAGGGATGAGATCCTGTGTGATTTCACAAATATTTCAATGTAAGATTGCAATAGGAATGAAAGAAACTATTTGCAGACATTCTGAAACAAAGCAGACACAAATTGCTAGAGATTGGACACAAATTAATTTCAAAATTGCTTAGATTCATCAGCAGGGGAAAGCTTCCAGAGAAATCTCAGTGCTCGTCAATGGCTATACATCTGCAACCAACTTGACATGATAGAAAATCTAACACAGAAGAAAATAACAGGTTATCTCAGCTTGGTCTCTCAGGAAGATGGATTTCTCAAATTTTCTCTTAAGAATTCAACCTCTGACCATTTGCAAGAGTATTCTCATTGCATTTATACATTTTACTCACTCAATTTTCCCCCCAAAAGAGAAGAATATTTGAGGGACCTTTGCTTGTTACCAATTTGTTTCAGAAAGTGAAGTTTACCAAATTCAGATCCGAAAGCTGCCAGGTGGACCAATTGTGAACTGATCACATTTCTTGGGCCCTCGACTAATGACTAGGATGCCATGCCACAACTTTTTGGCAATCCTTCTAATCATTCTGATTCTGTCATGTGAGAAATCCCCTTTTTAATCATTTTCTGGAGACTCTGCACAGCTGGATATGACAGGTAATCTTTTTCACTCTCGAGGAAACACCTTTTTCATCTTTTACACCTGCACTTTCATCATTTCATCCCTTTTCCCTCTCTTTCCTCTGCAATTCTGCCCCGCATCCATTCCTCTGGTAATTCCCATTTTTGCAAGTGCTTGAGCAATTCCAACTTCAAAATATCGACCTTAACAATCCTTAGACTCACAAATTAAGTTACAAATCCATTCAATGACACCTTACAGATAGAGATGACAAGGAATTTCATCAAAAAATGATGAAAAATAGTGTGTATTCATGTCTCCAGGAGTCTTGGAGAAAAAAATGGTAGAAAAATAGGTGAAATGCACAACAACCATTGATTCTGCCCCTTTTCCACTTTATATCATAGCCATCCACGTGTTTCCTTGGTGCAACTACAAAGGAGAAGCACAGAGGCAAGTCCCAAACAAGCGCGAGCCTTCCACGTGCCCTGGGCCCAAGAAAAATGCCTTTTGGCCTTTGAAAAGTCTCAGTGTAAAAAGGAGCCAGTGGAAGCCTCCACGTGTCTCAATGGCACATTTTGAGATGGTCCCCAAAAGCAGAGACCCCAAACAAGTGTGGGCTCAACACGTGTCTCAGTCTGGTAGAGTCTGTTAAAAAAGTTGAAGGTTCAGTGGAAGGTGCCATGTGTCTAGGGTCTGAGACATTTTTCTTTGGCCATTGAAAAGTCCAAAGGGCAAAGTGGTGGAAGCCTCCAAGTGAGCGGAAGCCTCCAAGTGTCCTCCTGGTCCCTTCTTCAAAATAAAACTTAGGGGCCTGGTCCCCAAACATGGTGCGTGGTCCCTCCACGTGTCCCAGGCCAGTTGCGGTGGAAGCCTCCACGTGTCTTCATGGCACAACTTTGAGATGGTTCCCAAAAATTGAACTTTGAAAATTTCTTTTTAAGTACAAAGCGGAGCCAGCGGAAGCCTCCACATGTCTCCCTGTTGCAATTGTTAAGGTGGGAACCTGAGGCAGATCCTCAAATGAGTGCCAACCCTCCATGTGTCCATGGTCCACCAAAACTATACCGGCTGCATGAAAAATTTGTCTAAGTCTGGGAAAAGCAGCAGAAACCTCCACGTGTCCCCCGGTGCAACTCCAAGGCCAAACCAAAAGGTGAATTTTCAAATGAGCGTCGTTCCTCCACGTGGACAAGTTTTGGGTTGAAGTGAGCCTTAGAGTTTTTAAAGTGCCCCACTGAGCCGCATCCAACCAAAAAGGGCCATGTTTCCACTGATGCTGAGATGTAAATTTGACGGGGAAAAATACACCCGTCAAACCGTAAAATGCAGGAAAATCACCATTTGAGCCCGGAAATGAATCTTTCTTCAAGGACAGAGAATTTGGAAATGTTATAAGGCTCAAATATGATCCTCTGAGCTACATCCAATCATGTTTCCATAGGTATTTGGGACAAAAATGATAGGGACAACAAAACGTGACTGTGGAAAATGGAAGGAAAGGAAAAACCTGAGTTTTATGCCCAAGTTACAGACTCTTTCAGATGGACAGAGGAATGAAAAAAACAAATTCTGGAATTTTAAGTGATCCTCGACCAAGGAAGGGACTGATCATGGCAACCAAATGGAGGACAGAGTCTTCAAGCATCAATACGGGGAGATAGAAAACATGACAGAGGCCGCAAACTGAGGAATTTCAATGACAAATGGGGTGAGACTAATTTGAGCACCAACATCGGCTCTGACTCGGGGATGGGCACTCCCTGTGAGTGCCACAAGAACAAATAGCAGACCAAGTGCCAAAAATAGACCATTGGGAAATGGAGTCAAAGAATAAGCTTGCAGAGCAGAACAACCATAACCATCCTCCAAAAAATGAACCGAGAAACCAGCAAAACCAGGTCACCAAGGACCAGAATGAACAAAAACACAAAAGTAGAATGAAAACAAAGAACTATACACTATACAAATGGAGTATACCTTGATTATGAGAAATCAATCAAGGAAATGTTTCAAATGCCTGCCATTAATAGGAAATTCAAGTAGTTCCCCGTCTAAGTCTTTTAGGAAGAAGGTATTTTCACCAATTTGAATATCAATTGAATAAGGGCCCATCCACAATGCATCAAATTTACCATGCTTTCCCTTATCTTCATGCCTGCTATCCCATAAAAGCACAAGATCCCCAATGCTAAAAGCTTTGGGAGTCACCTTTTTGTCAAATAACTTCTTCAACTTTTCTCTGAACTTGACATGCCGTTGATGGGATGCCCTTCTTTCTTCATCCAACTCAATAACCTGATTGATTCAAGCATCATATGGACTAACTTATTGATCTTCAATTTGTTGAACAAACTAAAATGAAGACAATTGCAAATGAAGGGGCAACAAAGCTTGAGTTCCATATACCAATTCAAATGGGCTTTTACCAGTAGCTCTTTTGACAGTGATTCTGTCAGCCCAAACAACAAACTTCAGTTGCTCACCCCACTTCCTTTTGTTCAGCTCCAAGGTTCTTCTAATGATCTTCAACAAGTTTTTATTGTTGGACTCAGCTTGTCCATTTCCTTGGGGATTGTAGTTAGAAGCATATGTCAAATTGATTCCATACTCTTTGCACATTGCCACCAAAGGTTTGGCTCTGAAACTCATGGCATTATCAGCAACAATTTTAGCTGGCACTCCAAATCTGCATATGATTTGATTCAGCATGAAGTCCATGATAACTTGGTGTGTTTCCTTCTTGGTGGGGATTGCTTCCACCCACTTAGTGAAATAATCAGTGGCTACAAGAATCCATTTATGACCAGCACTGGAAGGATCAGAAATTTCCCCAATGAAATCCATTCCCCATTGTCTGAATGGGGCTTCAACTGACACAGGCTGCAAAGGAAGGGAGCCTGAAGCTTTCATTCTTCCAGAAAAATGCTGGCAACTTTCACATTTCCTAACCAATAGAGTTGTATCCTTGAAGAGAGTTGGCCACCAATAACCAGCCCTCAAGATTTTATGTGTTGTAACTCTTCCAGCAAAATGTCCCCCACAAACTCCTCCATGGAGATCAACAATTATTTTGGGGGCCTCATCTTCAGTAATGCATCTCAAGAGCACTCCCTCGGGGTTCTTCCAAGCTAACCCAAAATCAGTAATGACATACTTTTGAGAGGCTAACTTAAGAGCTCTTTTCTGATTTTTACTCAAATATTCAGGGCAGCATAGATGTCTGAGATAAAATATTATATCTTTGTACCATTCAGAACTTACCAAATTTTTAAGGACATCCACCCTTTCTCCTTCTACTTCATTCACCTCAATAGTTTGCAAGTTTCTCTCAGCCATAAGCTTAGCTAGGCCCAAACCTCTTACCAATTTCATGGTTTGGATATCTATGTCATACTCCTGCAACTTGTTCACCCATCTGCATCTTTTTCTTGAGACCTCCATCTCTGATAAGATGTCTTTCACCATGGTGTGGGGAACATAAGCAACAACTTTAGAGCTCAAGATGTAGGGTCTGAAAACCTTTGTTTCTTTCACCAAGGAAAATGCTTGCTTCTCCATGATGGTGTACTTCAACTCAGCTCCCTGCAATGCCTTACTGAAAAAGGAAATTGGTCTCTCAACCCCTTCATCATCCTTCTGTAACAAAACAGATGCAATGGTGTTTTCTGAAGCAAAAGAAAGCACTTGAAACGGCTTCTTGTAATTTGGGGCTGCCAAAACAGGGGCATGCTTTAGTGCTTCTTTGATCCCATTGAAATCTTGAATGGAAACTTCTTCCCATTTGATAACTTGGTCCTTCTTCAGCATGCTAGTAATGGGGATGGTCAGCTCAGCAAAGTTAGACACAAATCTTCTGATAAAGTTTATTTGTCCAAAGAAGGATTGAATTCCCTTCTTAGTTCTTGGAATTGGAACCTTGCTGATGGCTTCCACTCTCTCTGGATCTATCATGACCCCTTCTTTTGATACAATGTGACCAAGCAGCTTTTCCTTTTGCACTCCAAAGTGGCACTTCTTGGGATTCAATGATATGCCATACTCTCTACACCTTATCAACATTCTCTCCAAGTGTTGCAAGTGATCATTTCTATTTCTGGAAAACACAGTTACATCATCTTGATAAACAACAATGAAATCATTGATATAACCAGCAAATGCTACATCCATTGCTCTTTGGAAAGTTTCTCCAGCATTCATTAAGCCAAAAGGCATCCTGACATAGACATAAGTTCCCCAAGGAGTAGTAAAGGTAGTCTTTATTCTTTCTGACTCCTTCACAACAACTTGATTATAGCCAGAGAAACCATCCAGAGTAGATAACAATTCAGAACCAGTTACCAATTGTAGCATATTCTCCATGTTTGGCAGAGGGTAATTATCTTTCAATGATGCTTTATTCAGGTTCCTGAAGTCTACGCATAGCCTTATGTCACCATTCTTTTTTCTGACAGGCACTAGGTTTACAACCCAAGATGAGTACCTTGTGGGCCAAATGATCCCTCCATCCGTCAAATTTTTCAGTTCTTCTTGCATCTTCAAAGAAAGGAGTGGATTGATGGGCCTCTATTTTTTCCTGAAAGGCTTGGCATTAGATTCAAGAGGAATCTCATGTTAGAACAAATCTTCCCTGTATGCCTTCAACTCAGAGTAAGACCAAGCTAGGCAGTCTTGATATTTCTTCAGCAATTGAATATAGGACTGCTTCTCTTCCTTGCTGAGATTGCTTCCTAACCAGATTTTACCTGGTTTTTCCTTTGTGCCCAGGTCATGCTCTTCCACATCTCTTGAAACTGACATACTCCTTTTAATAATGCAATCAACATTATCAAATTTTGACTCAAGAGCCACCAAACCTCTGGGAATCATGTTTGTCTTCAGTTGGATGATGTCTTTGCCAAATAAAGTTTCCTTTCCTTCAGCAACACACACCATTGGTTCCCAATCTATATTTTGGTCAGCAAACTCACCTTGGTTCTGTAGAAACCATTTCACCTGGGCATCATCATCAAACACTTGCCAATTTTTAACGTTATCAGGGACAGATGGCCTTGTTAGTATTTCAACATCATACTCACAAAATGGAGACACTGTACAATTCCCAAATCTGGATCCTAGCACTGCTAACTTGTCTGTAACAACATTAAACTTTCTATCATAGTGCACAATATTAAAAGAGTCAAACATTTCAATCAAATCCCAAACTGCATGCTTGTATTGTTTCATTCTCTGATTTTTAGTAGCATACAGTTTTCTAATTTTCTTGACAATCAATTCTGAATCCCCTTTGACAATGATATCCTTTATACCATATTTCCATGCAATTCTCAAGCCTAATAACAATGCTTCATATTCAGCAATGTTGTTAGTGCATTCAAAGTTAAGTTTGAAAGAAAAGACAAACTCTTCTTGGCCTGGAGAAATCAGAACAATGCCAACACCATTTCCAAACTTGGAACAAGCTCCATCAAATAACAAGGTCCAAGGTAAACCCACTTGTTCAAGACATTTACACTGATCAATCTTGTGCTCCTTGCCATCAGCAAACCCCACAAAGTTATCTGCATCTACATCAGCATACAACACTTCATAAGAAGCATTATTTGGATCTTCAATGAGGTGCAACATCTTTTTCTCTCCATACAGCTTTACAAGGCTGCCTTCAATTGGAATGGTGGAAAAAGACATATCCATCTGAACACTTCCACCAACACTTGCAGCCCACTTTCTTGATAACAACATGCCCCATTTGGCAGGGCAATCAACAATGACAACATCAAGTTTCAGGTTCTTACCCGGATAAGCTGCAAGTTGTACCACCAAACCTTTCACACACCCTACAACTAGGGACCTCTCTAGAATCCATTGCAGTACACTTGCCATAAGCTGTTGTCACTTTAATGTTCAATTCATTCATGACTTCCAGAGGCATAACATTGCATGATGCTCCAGAGTCAAACATACAATTGTGCAGCAGTCTGTCTTTAATAATCAGTGTTGTAAAAAATGGATCAACATTTAACTGAGACTCAACTAAAGATGTCCCCAAGTAAACTTCAGGTGGTTCACCTATCTCCTCTAATGCTGGAGGTTTTTCTAGGTCTGCAATGGTTGAAGGAGGAGTGTTTACATTATTTATATTTCTACCTTGGGCACTCCTATCTTCCTCCAATCCCAAATACTCAAAAGCCCTCTTCTTGTGCTCAGGAATCCTAAGCAGTTCCACAATTGGGACAAAAATCTTGATCTGACTCAAGACTTGGGCAATGTCATAGGGAATGTATTTGGGCAAAGCAGCATTTGGAGAAAGATTGACAAACTCATCAGATGGCACAAGGTTTTTAACATTTTGGGCATGGGTGGGAACACCAGTTCTACTTGAGACAACAAGGCCTTTTCCAGATGCATCTTTCTTTGGAGTCTCTTTTGGGACATTGGTGAGAACTGGGGTCTTTGGTTTGGCTTGAGGCCCTGCCCCTTTGACAACTTTACTTCTTGTGTTATACTCTTTTTCTTGGGCCACAACAACATTCATTAGTAGTTGTCTATCCTCTTCTGATGGGATTCCTCCATCATACTTCTTAATCATTAGAGCTCTTAGGTACTCAAAATCATTATTAGGAAGTTCAAATGCTTGTACCATATCTATTTCTAAAGCATGAGAGGGAGGAAGAAGAGGTACCCGGTGAATGCAGTTCCAAAAACTTGCAGCAGTTCTTGCACTTATTACCTCAGTTGAAGTTTCTCCTTGTTGTGAGCTTGTAGAGCAGTCCACCATGCATGCATCATCATCAGTGTTGTCATCATCATCAGCTTCTTCAACTTGCTGATCTATTTCACATGGCAGGTGGGGTAAGAAGCATTTGTCACACCAATCCATTTGATTTGTCTCTTCAACAACAACAACTCTGGCATTTAGAGGATCAGGCACTACTCTATTTTCCCTAGCTTGGGGTTGTCTAGCTCCCATGGGTCCTTTACCTCTGTCATCAGACCTCTGATCATTTCTAGGATGATTTGCAAGTCTGTCTTGTCCTTGTTGCCTATGCTGACCCTGAGAACCTTGTCCAATTCCTTTCTCTACCCTGGCTAGCTTGTAAGAGATTTCTTTGACAGCCCTGGCCAAAGTCCTTACAACTTCCTCAAGATCCACAACCTTACTTGATTGAGGCTTCTCAGGGTTGATCAGTTTAACACCCTCCCTCTTAGGAGGTTTTCCAACTACTTTAATTTTGTTCTCAATTTGCAGAGCCATGGTAAAGGCCTGCCTCAAAGTCCCAGGGTTCTTATCCCTCAAATAGTAAGCAACTTTCTTATCAAATGCATCTGAATACTTTATCAGACATGATTCATCACATGGCCTCAAATTAACAGGAAGTCTTCTCAATGTTTTGTTAAATCTAGTATTGAAATCATGCACTGATTCAATAGGATTCTTTTTTATATTTTCAAACTCTAATAAAAGACACCTAGGGTCTGTTTTATCACCATACTGCATTCTAAAAGCATTCTTCATCTCTGTCCAGGAGTCAATGGAATTATCTGGCAGAGATTTATACCAGTCCCTTGCATCTTCTTCTAGAGTATGGATAAATAATTTAATGTATACATCCTCAAACTCTATTTTGAAGTCCTCCATCATATTGACAAAGAGTTTCAAGTGTTGATCACCAGTTATTGCATTATTTCCTTGAAACTTAGGCAATCTATTTCTTACATCTTGTGGCACAACATTTGGATAGCCAGCCATACCTCTAAAACTGATGGGACCAAAAGTATTAACAAAAAATGGAGGTCTGGGTGGAGGCTGAGCCATATTATTTTGAGGAGGTGATCTTACAGGAGAAACAAAATGATGAGGAGTGAGGGGTCTGTGTGGTACAGGGATACAATTTTCAGAATGACTACCCTCTAAAGGCTCTGTCTCTTGGAAAAATCTATTAGATTTTGAAAATACAGGGGCAGATTGAGAAGAAAATGTTTCAAATACAGATGAAGGACCCTCTCCAGATGGAGAATTCAATTCAACAAAGAGACTACCTGATTCAGAAGCACTTGAGGAAGTACTGCAATCTTCAATCACAGGCTGATCAGTTTCACCAATGGAGATCTCTTTTCTTGATGCTTGATCTCCAACAACCTTCCAAATTCTTCTTCCTTCTGAATTAGACTTTCCCAGCTCTTGAAACAACCTTCTACTAGGGTCCTTGGTGAAGAAATATCTTCTTCCTTCCAGCTTTGCAGATATTAATGACAAATCTTACTTGATATATGTTAAGACACTGGTATTTATAAAGAATTTAAACAACATGGAGTCGCCACTAAGGATTTTCACCTTAGTTTGTGCAAATGCACTATGAAAGACCTATCAAATGTCTGTCAATACCAGATTCATGCAAAGCTTACAAGATCTTCTCTTCTTTTACCCAAATTTATCAATGATGATACAAATCTTAGTGCAATAACTGTATAAGCTGGAAATATTGCACTCAGAACTCACAACTTTGAACAATTCTTACAGATCTGAACAAATAATGATGTTTCAGCAATGTATTTGCACTTTAAAATCTGTAAAAAGCATTACCAGGGTCTGTACGTGTACACCTTTGTTCAAATACTTCAAAGAGTCCCCAGAAATGGTGCCATGAGTGTTGGTATCCAAATTTGTTCTCCCTTTCAAGCTGAGCAGCAACACAGATTGGACATGGAGCTTAGAGACAGATAGATCATAGTGTGTGTCATTTTGTAGCTGGGGATGAGATCTAACTGGCCCTTTGTTACTCAGATTTGTGGAGAGATGGATAACACCTTTAAGAGGATTTGACCTGTCCTCACTACTTTAGGTCGTGCCTCTTCGACCAGGGTGAGAGGACCCTTAATGTAACCTCTGTTTGATGAAGGAGATGGAGATATCCTTCTTTTGCACAAATTTCATGAAGAAAACCTTGGGAAAATACGATCAATACTCCATGATTTAACTCTTAAGAGTTGTCACTTCTAAACGATGGAGATACTTTCAACACAAGGCTAAGGTTACTGAAGACATTAAGAAATCCTGATTGTTCTGCATATTTTAGTAAGTAGATTTTGTTCCTTTGTTGATACACAGGGAAAACAGGGGTAGTTCAGGGTGGATTCATGGTTTTTGAATGATTTTGGTGGGAGATGAAGCAGGATAAAGTTGATTATACCAGATCTTTGAAGGGACTTCACAACAATGAACAACTCAACAACAGAAAGCTTCAGAATAGTTAAGACGTTCCTTCAACCAGAAGGTGTGCTTCAATGGAGGCCCAGATCAACACGTTTTCACATAATCTTTGAGACTCTAACATGAAGGCTTGAATTGAAAGACTCAATTAAACACCAAAGTCTCTGATCAATCATGCCTAAGGTACACCCGAAGACTTACAGACAATCTTTATCAACAAATGACAGTGAATTGATTTTAAATTTGTTTATCTCATCCAAGATGAAGGCTCTTCTTGAAATGAAATTGCAAATACCATTAAACTGTCACAGGGATGAGATCCTGTGTGATTTCACAAAGATTTCAATGTAAGATTGCAATAGGAATGAAAGAAACTATTTGCAGACATTCTGAAACAAAGAAGACACAAATTGCTAGAGATTGGACACAAATTAATTTCAAAATTGCTTAGATTCATCAGCAGGGGAAAGCTTCCAGAGAAATCTCAGTGCTCGTCAATGGCTATACATCTGCAACCAACTTGACATGATAGAAAATCTAACACAGAATAAAATAACAGGTTATCTCAGCTTTGGTCTCTCAGGAAGATGGACTTTCTCAAATTTTCTCTTAAGAATTCAAACTCTGACCATTTGCAAGAGTATTCTCATTGCATTTATACATTTTTCTCACTCAATTTTCCCCCCAAAAAAGAAGAATATTCGAGGGACCTTTGCTTGTTACCAATTTGTTTCAGAAAGTGACGTTTAACAAATTCAGATCCGAAAGCTGCCAGGTGGACCAATTGTGAACTGATCATGTTTCTTGGGCCCTCGACTAATGACTAGGATGCCATGCCACAACTTTTTGGGAATCCTTCTAATCATTCTGATTCTGTCATGTGAGAAATCCCCTTTTTAATCATTTTTTGGAGACTCTGCATAGCTGGATATGACAGGTAATCCTTTTTCACTCTCGAGGCAACACCTTTTTCATCTTTTGCACCTGCACTTTCATCATTTCATCCCTTTTCCTTCTCTTTTTCCTCTGCAATTCTGCCCCGCATCCATTTCCTCTGGTAATTCCCATTTTTTGCAAGTGCCTGAGCAATTCCAACTTCAAAATATCGACCTTAACAATCCTTGGACTCACAATTTAAGTTTCAAATCCATTCAATGGCACCTTACAGACAGAGATGACAAGGAATTTCATCAAAGAATGATGAAAAATAGTGCGTATTCATGTCTCCAGGAGTCTTGGAGAAAAAATGGTAGAAAAATAGGTGAAATGCACAACAACCATTGATTCTGCCCCTTTTCCACTTTATATCATAGCCGTCCATGTGTTTCCTTGGTGCAACTACAAAGGAGAAGCACAGAGGCAAGTCCCAAACAAGCGCGAGCCTTCCACGTACCCTGGGCCCAAGAAAAATGCCTTTTGGCCTTTGAAAAGTCTCAGTGAAAAAAGGAGCCAGCGGAAGCCTCCACGTGTCTCAATGGCACATTTTGAGATGGTCCCCAAAAGCAGAGACCCCAAACAAGTGCGGGCTCAACACGTGTCTCAGTCTGGCAGAGTCTGTTAAAAATTTGAAGGTTCAGTGGAAGGTGCCATGTGTCTAGGGTCTGAGACATTTTTCTTTGGCTGCTGAAAATTCCAAGCAAAAGGCAGAGTGAGCGGAAGCCTCCAAGTGTCCTCCTGGGTGCTTCTTAAAAAATAAAAGGTGTGGTCCCTCCAGTGGCCTTTAGAAAGTTTCTTGAAAAGTCTAAGTATGGGAAGCCCTTTAGAAAGTTGCGCGGAAGCCTCCACGTGTCTTCATCCAACTTTGAGATGGTGCCCAAGAGTGGAGACCCTGAACAAGCGCGGGCTCACCATGTGTCCCAGGCCTTAGAAAATTGCTTTGAAAAGTTTAAGTACAAAGTGGAGCCGGCGGAAGCCTCCACATGTCTCCCTGTCGCAATTGTTAAGGTGGGACCCTGAGGTGGATCCTCAAATGAGCGCTAGCCCTCCACGTGTCCATGGTCCACCAAAACTATACCGGCTGCATGAAAAATTTGTCTAAGTCTGGGAAAAGCAGTGGAAACCTCCACGTGTCCCCCCGGCGCAACTCCAAGGCCAAACCAAAAGGTGAATTTTCAAATGAGCGTCGTTCCTCCACGTGGACAAGTTTTGGGTTGAAGTGAGCCTTAGAGTTTTTAAAGTGCCCCGCCGAGCCACATCCAACCAAAAAGGGCCATGTTTCCACTGATGCTGAGATGTAAATTTGATGGGGAAAAATACACCCGTCAAACCGTAAAATGCAGGAAAATCACCATTTGAGCCCGGAAATGAATCTTTCTTCAAGGACAGAGAATTTGGAAATGTTATAAGGCTCAAATATGATCCTCCGAGCTACATCCAATCATGTTTCCACATGTATTTGGGACAAAAATGACAGGGACAACAAAATGTGACTGTGGAAAATGGAAGGAAAGGAAAAACCTGAGTTTTACGCCCAAGTTACAGACTCTTTCAGATGGACAGAGGAACGAAAAACAAATTCTGGACCTTTAAGTGATCCTCGACCAAGGAAGGGACTGATCATGGCAACCAAATGGAGGACAGAGTCTTCAAGCACCAATACGGGGAGATAGAAAACATGACAGAGGCCGCAAACTGAGGAATTTCAATGACAAATGGGGCGAGACTAATTTGAGCACTGACTTGTCTCTTAAATGACAAATTGAAGCCCCACTTCCGTCCCAAACTTCCCAAATTAATATTGTTTTGTTAGTATGAAATTGTCATGTTCAACTAAAATAATTGATTGTGTTAGATGTATGCAATTAAAAACTAAGTGAAAAAGACGACGACCATTCATATTGTAACAACGTTACTCGACGACAAATCTCTATATGACTTTAGTACCTTAGCACATTCAGGTTCAGAGTAAGATGGTTTATACAAATGTATGCCAAAAAGCCGAGTCGTAGATAGCTAGTTTCGTTCCGTCTGTCGGTAAACATCTGAAATATGGAGTCGGCAGTTTGGGTATTGGCAGCTGCGTGTACTGGTTTACTTCTGTTATTGCTAAAAGTTGCCACAGCGATATGGTGGAAGCCTCTCCAAGTGAAAAAGTACTTTGAATCTCAAGGAATCAGGGGCCCTCCATACAGGGTATTCAATGGAAATACTCCTGATATTACTAGAATGATTAATGAGGAGAAATGCAAACCCATGCCCTTCTCACATGACATACTTCCTCGAGTTTTTCCTCACTATCATCAGTGGAGCAAAGCCTACGGTATACTTGTATTCTGCAATTTATTTAAGCATCTGTATTAACCGAGTATGTTCCTGGTATTCATTTTATTGTTTAATCACCATTGAGTAATTGCTTGAATGTTAACATAATAGTAGATGATTAAGCAGAGAAGCAGGATCGACAACACTCAATTGATTAAAAACCTTGTTATTTCTGATATAGGCCAGGATTTCATTTTCTGGGAATTTGGGCCTCAAGCCAGGCTGTTTGTTCCCCATCCTGAGCTTATTAAGGAGATATTGTCCACCAAATTGGGAACTATACGAAGATTCGGTCCAATCCCCTTGCAAGCCAACTGATCTCACAGGGTCTTGTGGGGTTGACAGGTGAAAAATGGGCCCAGCACAGGAGAATCATCAATCCTGCTTTTCACATGGATCTCTTGAAGGTAACGCTATGTATGTTTGTGTTTAATATCTTGAATAAAAGGACCACATTGATTTACTAGATAGAAAAATTGACTTATGTCTGGGGGATAGAGAAATCTGTGACAGATAAACTACAGGTAAATTAACATAAAGACTATATTACAGTTTTGAGCTACCTTGTAGATTAATCTGTTAAGAATTTCATGAATTTAGATTGTGGGTCAATACCCAGTGAGGAATGACAAAGACTCTGGCCTATCAAGCAGAGGTGAGACTACTGCGCTTTTAGCATTTGCAGATTTAAGATAATTCCCCCTGATCAGGTGCAATCCTCGGGTCACCTAGAGACCCTAGCGTCCAGTGACCAGTTAATACACCTTCTAGAGAATTGCTACCGTTGGAGCCCTAAGCTCATCACAGTTCACGTCAAAAATCATTTTCAGGAAGATTCGGTTGAGGTCTGGAGTAGTTTTTCTTTTATAGAGGTTTGATGTTTGTTTGGAGTCAAAATGCTGAGAAAAAACGCTCTGCTAGGGTTTTGTGAATGTCATACCACAGCCTCTTCGAGTGCTGCGGGATTGTACCTTTCTTGGTAAGCTCTAGGGTTTTTCGCCCTTTGGGCGCCCCTATATAATGTCTCCTTCCACCTCAAGCCTGGCTATTGGTGCCGTGGCTGGAGCTTGCGGAGATTCTAACAATGGTGCCGCCACAGAAACTCCCCCGGAAGTTTGTTCCAAAGGTCTTTCATGAGATAATGACTCTCCTTCTAATGTTATTTTACCTATTCTTGAATTTAATGTTGCATGCCAATGGTTAGAACAATTCTGTCTTATTGGGTATTTTGTGGGCCACATCCCCTCTGAAAGCATGCTTAAGTCTTGGGTCAACTCGGCCTGGGTTGCTCGTGGCATTCGGCTCGAAAGTGTGCAGAACATGACCAAAGGGTTCTTCCTTTTCCGTTTTTTTGACCCATCTCATGCCCCAATCATTCTAAACCGTTCAACCACTTGGTATGTGCACAACTCACTTCTGGTCCTTTCTCCTTGGACCAAAGATTTTTGTGGTTTCTGAGTATGCTGCCCTTAAAGTTCTTGTGTGGGTGGAGTTCCTTGGTTTACCGCTGCCGTGTGTTCATTTCCTGCACCAAATCGCCTCCTCCATAGGGAGGTCGTATGCATGGAATCCCAACGCTTTTACAACGCTAGGCCTCAAAAACGCGTCTGTGTTGAAGTTAACCTCTCTCAAGAGTTGACGGAGTTCATGGAAATTCAAATGGGAGATACTCACTATTCCTAGCACGTGTTATACATTAATCTGCCTAACACTTGCTTTCATTGCCAGGCCTCTGATCATAAGATCAAGGACTGTCCTCTGTATATGCTGCACAATCGTCCTGCACCTAAGGTGGCCTTCGAATTTGCCAAACCTACCTAGGAGGAAGGGTGGCAAACTGTTGGAGGGCGAAAAAATAAGAATAAATCAACTCAAAGCAAGGCAGCGAGGAACATTGGCTCGACTAAGTTAGCTGTTAAGGAACAACCTGTTGGCCAACAATGCTCCAAGGAGCCGGTCTCCAATGACTCGTTAGTCCTCTTGCTTAAGTTCTCTAGCATTCCCAAGGCGGCCTCAGTTCATTTGGAACCGTCAAATTCCATCCGAAACTCTTCGTCTCTTCCGCCTTCGCAATTGCTGTTAACATCGGGTTCACAAGGCCCATCCAGAAGGGCCCGAAGTCCTTCCCGCCACTTCATGGCCAGCTGTGATCACAGCTCGATGCACAGTGTGGACTTTGCAAAGGAGTATAATATAGAGTATGCCGGACGAAGGGAAATTGAGTTGTAGGACTTTCTAAAGCACAACAATGCTCAATTTCTGCAAAATCAATTTGATGCCTTAGATGGCTTGGAGGAACATGGTATGGCCCTTGACCACTGTTTCTCATGAATTGCATGTCATGGAATGTGAGGGGTCTTAGAGATTCCAATTGCAAGTATATCGTTCGTGATGTTTGTCAAAAAATTGCCAATTTAGATATGTTATGTCTACAGGAAGTGAAAATTACAGGTTTTCAGTTGGAGATGGTTCGTAAATCCATTTGGCCTGACAGCCTGACACTCATTAGTAATCATGAGCATGGGCGTGGGGGTTTGATCTCCCTTTTTGCCCCAAAATGGCGGCTCTTCTTTACGGCCAATGGTGTCGACCCCACCAATCATGCCATATGGGCCTTATTTAATATTGACAGCCGCCCTTTCGGCTTCATCAATATTTATGCCTAAATGATAAAAACGAGCCGATCTTGGCGGTGGATAGAAAATGAAATTCCCGATGCTTATTGGGTCATATGAAGCGACGTTTAATAGGGTGGAGCTTCCCTCTGATAGGGCAGGCACCTGCCTATGTGTTGGACAACTGGCGAAAAGAGAAGCGTGGTTCTATATGCGCCAATAAATTCGGGTTTAAGGATTTCACAGAGCTTTTCCAAATCGAAGACCTTTGGCCCATTTTGTTGACCCGACGGCCAAAGGAAAAATATAAGGGTGACTTAAGTCATAATAAATTATTATAAAGTGCCTATAAAAAAATAAATAAAATTATTAAAGCACTTATATTAATTTATTTGGCTTAAATTAAGTATGCACTTATAAATTAAGTTGTAATATCTAGAAAAAATGCATAAGGGGTCTAATGCTATGTTTGTATCATTCCTAGGAAGTATGGCGACTTACCTAGGGAATGAATATTGGCCCTTTTTAGATGTATATGGCCCATTTCTAAATTTTATCCTCCCTATGAGGAAAATGCGACCAGCCTAGGCATTAAAAATGGGACTTATGTTTAGATTTAATCACTGATTGTGATTGGTGATTGGGGAGGTTACTTTGGGGCCATTTCTCCTATATAAGGGAGAGGTCGACTTGAAGAGGGATATCACTTACTCATTTTATCAAACTCTGATTTTTGTCTAAGCTTTGTGCTTGTTGAAAAACTCTAGAGGACGAAAACCCTCTGAGAAAAAGAGAGAGATTTTCACACAGGGAATCTTATTGTGCTTACAAGGGAATTTCAGTATTTTCCAGTTGTTGATATTGAGCTTTTGGGCTATAAAGGGACTGAATAATTATTGCAGCTGTGTCATGACATTTTCTGTATGTGGAGCGACATATAGGGAGGCTGACTGGTATTGCAGATGTAATATTTGAGGCTGCATGCTACTGTCCTCTGTTCAGCAGTACCTCAGAACTTTAAATCACCTACATTCAGTATTTTTGGCGCTGCCTAAGGTACCTTTTTCAATGCTTTAAGTCTGCAGATTTCTGGGTGCTGTTACAGTTTATATATGTACTCACAATTCAGATTTGTTCTCTATAATAAATTCTGAGTTGATATGGCAAGGATAGATACGGCTGGGTATTGTTTTATTTGAGTTTCCATCATCAGACTTAGCCGCCATTATTAGGAAAAATCTACATCAGTTTGGGATTCATTCATAGGGCTTGTTATTGTATGCTTACTACTTTGGAATAAGAAATCATCAAATTAGTTGCTAGCTGAGTTGGTTCTCATGATATTTTGAGTCACTTTTCAACACTGAAGGTTCTGATCTGCTATACTAAAGTTTGTGTATCTTTTATTAATCTGAGCATGAGTGTGGAATTACCTAGAATCCATTAAAGGTTTGAAGTGTCCCATTTAGGGGATATTTCAGTGGTATCAGAGCATCAATCCTCCCACCTGGAGGGTTTGTTTTGGTTTGTTTTATGCAGCCTACAGAAGTTGGGCCACACCGGTATTATACAAGGAGTCAGGCCTGTATTGAATATTGAAGCTAGTCCCGGAATCATGGATAGAAGAGAAGGAGCACACACTCCTCGTTGACGTGAGCGACCTGATCCATTGGATGTTCTTTTCAACGGAATGATCGATTCCCATCAGGAAATGATTCAGACCATGAGGCAACTGATGGAGAATTTGACTATGGATAGGGCAAGAAATCAGCATGATAGAAGATCTGCATCCATAGCTAGCAGCCACAGAAGGTACAGCCGGGTTCCTACAGAAGTGGGCAGCGTAAGAGGTTCCCCTCCACATGAGATAGGAGATATACGGAGGAGAGGAGGCCCATGAGGACTGCGGATCGACCTTTGCAGCCTAGATTCCTACAGAGGGAGGAGCCACCATTGGTTGAAGAGCCACTTGAAGACATAGCCTTTCAAGATACTGTGATGGCAGCGCATGATGAGTGGAGAGCTCTACCACAGGAGGTACGTAATGCCTTTCCCCTTCATCAGTATTGTGCTCAAAGGAGGGAAAGCTTGAGAGCTAGACAGGTACGGAGGCCAAGAGAACAGCAGAACAGGGAGTTGAAGCAGGCCACCAACAAGGTGACCCTTTCCACCATTTGATGGTAGTGGAAAGATTAGTGCCAGAGCATGGATTCACAAGCTCGACACATATCTCACTCTCAAGCCTATGCAGGAGCAGGAGGCTATCCAATTTGCCACATTGCACCTTGAGGGAGTAGCGTATGATTGGTGGCACCATGGGCTTATCACTCAAAGGCATGATCTTCTGCAATCATACAAGGAGTTTAGTGAGAAGCTAATTGCAAGATTTGATCGCAGGGATGTAGAGCTTTACTATAGGGACTTGGCACAACTTCGACAGAGTGGACACGTTGATGCATACATCAACGAATTTCAGCGTATAGCAGTGATGGTGCCAGAGATGCCTGAAAGGCGAGTGGTGATGTTGTTCATTGAAGGACTTCATGACAGGCTGAGAGGATTGGTCAAGGCTCTTAAGCCTACTACTTTGCATGAGGCCATTCGAACAGCCTTGGACTTAGACACTACTCCAGTGCAGCCCCAAAGGAAGAACATCAAGGAGGAAAAATCAGAACAGCAAGAGCAGCCCACTTCTTCGAAGGTAGAGTTTACACCCAAGAGGGAGACTGTTTCAAAGAGTGAGCTTCGTCGGAAAAATTTATGCTTTCATTGCAATGATCCGTGGGAGCCGGGGCATAGGTGTCTTGGGAAAGGCAAAATCCATCTCATAAAGGTTGAGGATGAAGAGTCCGAGGATGAACAGGAGCAGCCAACACCAGGTATTACAAATGAAGGTAGACTCACCTATCTTTCAGGAGCACCCAAGTATAATCCATTCATGTTTGAAGGCACAATGTTCGGGTGTAGGATCATGGCACTACTGGATAGTGGATCTACACATAACTTCCTGGATGCAGGTTTGGTAGACCAAAAAGGTTTACAATGTGATAACTTTGAAGGCTTTGATGTGACTATAGCAGGAGGTCTCACTCTTCCATGCAAGAAGAAGGTTAACCAAGTCAGCATTTTATTTGGTGAGTATACACTTTGTGATGATTTCTATGTCATGGATTTGAAAGATAACAATGTTGTGCTTGGCATGCAATGGCTTCATTCGTTGGGAAGAGTCACCCAAGATGTGGAAGCTATGGAGTTGAGTTTCCAACACAAAGGGAAACAAGTCACATTGAGAGCACTCAAGTACATGCTGCCCCATCAAATGGCAGCTAAGTCTATGATAGTTTGGGACCAGGAACCATCTCGTGAGGACATCTACGCAGATTTTTCACTGCATATCAGCACGGACCAGCAAGGAGGTGATGAAGAGTGCAGCAAGTTTCGAAGCATACATGAGGACGCTGGTTTCACTAATGACAAGTAAGTTGCATAAGTTTTTTTCTGCAGTGTTTGAGCAGCATTGTATAGTGCACATGAAGCTATTAAAAAAGCTTCGGCTGGTCTGGGATCCTGGAACGGGTAGAATGCAGAGTTGCAGTTTATGATTGCTTGGGGGCAAGCAATCTCGGGAAGGGAGGACTGTAATGTCCCCTTTTCCAAATCGAAGACCTTTGGCCCATTTTGTTGACCCGACGGCCAAAGGAAAAATATAAGGGTGACTTAAGTCATAATAAATTAGTATAAAGTGCCTATAAAAAATAAATAAAATTAGTAAAGCACTTATATTAATTTATTTGGCTTAAATTAAGTATGCACTTATAAATTAAGTTGTAATATCTAGAAAAAATGCATTAAGGGGTCTAATGCTATGTTTGTATCATTCCTAGGAAGTATGGCGACTTACCTAGGGAATGAATATTGGCCATTTTTGGATGTATATGGCCCATTTCTAAATTTTATCCTCCCTATGAGGAAAATGCGACCAGCCTAGGCATTAAAAATGGGACTTATGTTTAGATTTAATCACTGATTGTGATTGGTGATTGGGGAGGTTACTTTGGGGCCATTTCTCCTATATAAGGGAGAGGTCGACTTGAAGAGGGATATCACTTACTCATTTTATCAAACTCTGATTTTTGTCTAAGCTTTGTGCTTATTGAAAAACTCTAGAGGACGAAAACCCTCTGAGAAAAAGAGAGAGATTTTCACACAGGGAATCTTATTGTGCTTACAAGGGAATTTCAGTATTTTCCAGTTGTTGATATTGAGCTTTTGGGCTATAAAGGGACTGAAGAATTATTGCAGCTGTGTCATGACATTTTCTGTATGTGGAGCGACATACAGGGAGGCTGACTGGTATTGCAGATGTAATATTTGAGGCTGCATGCTACTGTCCTCTGTTTAGCAGTACCTCAGAACTTTAAATCACCTACATTCCGTATTTTTGGCGCTGCCTAAGGTACCTTTTTCAATGCTTTAAGTCTGCAGATTTCTGGGTGCTGTTACAGTTTATATATGTACTCACAATTCAGATTTGTTCTCTATAATAAATTCTGAGTTGATATGGCAAGGATAGATACGGCTGGGTATTGTTTTATTTGAGTTTCCATCATCAGACTTAGCCGCCATTATTAGGAAAAATCTACATCAGTTTGGGATTCATTCATAGGGCTTGTTATTGTATGCTAACTACTTTGGAATAAGAAATCATCAAATTAGTTGCTAGCTGAGTTGGTTCTCATGATATTTTGAGTCACTTTTCAACACTGAAGGTTCTGATCTGCTGTACTAAAGTTTGTGTATCTTTTATTAATCTGAGCATGAGTGTGGAATTACCTAGAATCCATTAAAGGTTTGAAGTGTCTGTTGGCTAGATTTTCTGCATAGCATCAAACCTAGGCAGTCATGAGATAAATCTCCCTCATTTAACCGGTGAGGCTCCCGTGTCAGATTTGTCAATATAAATGTGTTTTTATCTATATAGGGGTTTTACTTTAACAACTTAGTTCATGAACCATAACTAAGAAGTTCTGCAGCAAGTAAGCAGCTGTTTAAAAAAGGAAAATTATAGAAGAAGAAAGTAAAGGAATTACAGAGAAGAAATGAGGAAGATGTGCATCCCAATCAGTAGATATCAGAGCTAATTGCATGCACATAGAAGAAACTCAAATAGATTTGAACACACAGAATTATAAAGCAAAGGCAGCTCTAGATCTAGATCTAAAATAACACAAAGTTTATTAAAGATCTAAGATTTAGAAGCAAGAAACAAAATACACCGTGACACAAAGTTCTCCGGAAACCTGCTTCTTTGTATTCCTCTGCAACAAGTGGCTCTCAGGGGTTCAGCACAAAGTCTAGAACACAAGATTGCTTCTTACAAATTCTGATCGATCATTAACCCGTAGGTTCTTCTCCTACTTATAGAATGTAGGAGGGAAAGTACAAATAGAAGACTCAAACTGAACTAAAGTATGAACAACAAGTAAAGATGACATTTGGCAATCATCCTCAACTAACTTCTTCTTAAGTGACACATGTATCACTTAACTAATAGAAAGGTTCCACATAACTTCGAGTAATGGTTGCAAAACCAATAACTTAGAAGTTTACAATTTCATCCGGGAACATAGAAAGTAGAAGAAGAAAGAAATAGAAGAAGTCATGCCAGCTGTAACATCTACATCTTCTTCTTGTTCTGATATCTGATATACTTGTCGAACATATAGTTCAGCATCTTTCCATCTGTTTTAGCTACTGCTTCCTTTTCTGTCCTGAATTGCAGCAATCCTTCATTCAACACTTTGCTGCATGCTTCCACTTCTTCCAAACTTGGCCCAAATCTCGCAATGTCTGCCTGCAGTGTCACCAGCCTACTGATAGAGTTCATCGTGAAAGGCTTGGTGGCTTTATCAATCCTCTTTTGCACCATCAGAAGAGAACCCTCCAGAGAATCATGCACTTCGTTAGAAACAATCCGCGCGTATGAAGTAATACCTCCATCCACTCTTTCCTCAGTGAAAGAAATAATACTGTCCGGCAAATCTGATGTTCTACTCTCAAGCGCCTGCATCCTCTTCAGCAAAACTCTGCAGATCTCCAAACGGAAAGATACTGCAAACTCTAACTGCTTCCCCTTCTCAACTGATCCATCCGGCACAATTTGCTCTGCAACCAATACATCTCCCGGCAGCTTGTTGATCTCGACCAAAACACTCAGGTTACTCTCTGCAACTGTAATTATTCCTTTTATGCTTTCTATCAGTTGCTTTAGTTGATTTTCTGCATCGTTCATAACCTTTAGGCGGGCTGGCACTTCCCCAAGTTGCACAGAAGCTTGACGAATAATCAGATCCTTCCATTCGTCAATAGCCTTTACTTGATTGCTTGCATCTTCCATTTCCTGCATAAGATGATCACTCACCTGCGCTGAAATGGGCTGAACGGAAGATTTAGCAACCTTGGCTATGATCTCACATAATTGAGATATTTGCTTCTGCAGCTCTTCTTTCTCCGCCTTTTCACTGTCAAGCCTAAGGAACAAAGCATCCAGCAATGTCTGCGTGTCCTGCTTCAATCCTTCAGTGGTAGCTTGACCGAGTGGTATTTTGGTCACTGTCACATCTTCTGCCGTGAGTTCCTCTTCTACCTTTCCTTCCACCGGGATTGATATCTCAGCAAACTTCTCTCCCGAATCCTCGATGATCAACCTAGAAGTTGCTTTAGCAACTTTAGGCCTTCTGTCTCTTCTGCTCAGATCCTGAAGTAGCTGCAAGTCATGTTCCTCTAAGTTCATCTCTATTCTCGCTTCCGGAACCAACTGCAAAGCTAACCATTCCGAGAAATTACTTCTCGGAGAATGAGAAGTTGCTGAGTGCGCTACTATTTCCCGCTCTGCATCCTCTCCATCAGAAAGTGCTACAGTATCATGGCTGCCATCCTCTGAAACATCCAAGGACAAAGCTCTTTCGAACTCCGTCATCTGCAGCTTCAACATCTCCTCTGGAACGGGTGCTGAACGAAGTGGCTGCGGAGAGAAGATGAACGTTGCTGGTTTCAATGAAGGCATGGAAACATCCTGCTGCTGTGGTGCAATAGTTGGTGATCCACTAGGTACTGGAGAAGTCGGAGTCAAAGCTATGGTCGTAGAAGTGGTCTTCTCTTTCTCTTGAGATCTTCTGCGTACTTTCAACTTCTCGGACCTTCTGCTGCTCTCTCCTTCATGTTTTCGCTTGAGGGAATCTTCTGCGCCGAAGTTGCCCGTGATTTGATTCATCAATACTTCATCAAGGCAGTATCCCCTCGTTAGCAGCCAGCTCGAAGTACTCACCAACACAGCTCCGGATCTTTCTTCTATTGTGCTGCAGCCGCCATTGCTATCCTGTAGTAGAGCTTTATCTCCTCCCATTTGATGGTAAGTGTCCAGTACCACGTTCCCATCATCTTTAAGATCCGCAGGTATCCGCGCTAGACCAAAGTCAAATACTTGCTTTGCCGACAGCCTGCTGAAATCTTTCTTTCTGACCTCGTACTCACTTCTGCACTTCATCCAGAAATCTTCTAGCGAAGGTACATGTGCGTACTCCTGGGAGATTGTCTTCCTGGCTATTCCAAATGGATCAAAATTAAGCCGTGCAGGGAAGAACTCTTGCTCGTACTCGGACAACATTTGTGCTTCCATTCCTCGAGCTCTGTGAATGCTGATGCAACTGTAATATCCCACAGTGAGTGGGAAGTAGCCCGTAGACTTGTGCCGCTTCGACTGAAGGTCGTGTAACTCCACAAGTTGCCTGCTTAGCTCCATGGCAATCAATCTGTCACTTGGGTACCTTGGCATCTTTGTTGGTTCACCTGAAAAGCTCGTAACCCTGAGGTATGTGAAATCTGCAAACTGGATGAATACACTGCCAATCTTGGACACTGCTTCCCATGCTTCCTTGCTTACTCTGTGAGTCTTCAAGTCTTTGTCCAACCTGCAGATGAAATCGTAGAAGAAACCATCGTTGATCACTTTGAAGTCCTTCTCGCACGCAGGTGCAGTAAGCTGTGGGTAGCACTCGAAAATGGGATCCTTGGAAAGAATACCACATCTATCCAGCTTGGAAAAGACACCCTGTGAAGCTGCAGCATATACCAAGTATGAAGTCATCTTGAAGCTGAAGGTACGCTTTACGTTCCGCAGTTGCTCACCGATGTTGCTGCTAATAATTTCTGACCAACTGATTATAGAATCAACCTTGTTGATTTCAATGGTCCTGATGAAAGCATACATCCATGTCCGGAAAGTGTAGGCATTCGCTTCACCATTCAACCTGCATAGCAATTTGACAATATCATCCGCCTCCTGCACCAAATTGGATCGTGGAAGAGTTCTCGGGAACCTGGAAGGGGATCTAGGCTTCTTCATGAACCGGCTATTCATGATGCTCACACAGTCAGCTTTATGTTTCTCCCACCTACTGTCAGCATCCTGAATGCTAATAGAAGTCACCACCTTTCGCACTGGAATCTTCAGACAATAATCGAAGAATTCTGCATCCAAACGAATTATTGTTTTTCCCGCAACATCACGTACTGATCTGGATGAAGGATGGTAAGATCTAGCACACTCCATCACAAACTCTGGCAATTGGGCTGTACATGGGAAAGCTGCAGCTCGAATAATTCCGCTACTTTTGACCGCACGCATGAGTGAAGTCTTTCCAGCTCTGGATCTATCAATCAAATCAGAAAGAGATTCTGGGCCTAGATCCGTGTCTCCTATGTCTGTGAGTTTAGAAGCAATGCATGAATCCATCGTGCTCTCTTTTTCATCTCCTTTCGCCATAGCTTTATCAATCTTTGTCTGAATAATTCTTTTTCTTCTAATTTGGCCTGCTTTCTTCAATACTGGTGCAGATCTGGACAATTCTTCAGATTCGGAGGATATTTGCAATGTATTGGACATTGATAAATACTCCTTTTCTTTTATAAAGCACCTGTAATGAGTTCCTGCAATTTATTCAGACAAAAATGGCCACCGGAGCATGAATAGTGAATTTAAATTATAAAAATCTGCACTTTTCAAGCCTGCTGCCCCAAAAATTGGTGTTTAATTTGCACATAAAGAGAGCATGAATCCTTTCAATCAACACCTGAGCTCCTTTAACACCTGTGAAAACAATTGTGCAGACGAAGATGAACCTTTTCCAAAGCATGCGCCAAATCTGGAAGCTTTTAGCCTTTGTTAGCAATTTGTCTGTGCAAAATCCTTCTTCTAAAGGGGGCGCACTTTTCCTCCTTGCTGCAATTCTTTACCTGTGTGTTGAATAATAAATCCATATGGCTGCCCATGCTTATATAACCTTCACAATTCTATAATTAATAATTGCCCTAACAATTAAAGGCAATTAATTAATTAAAAATCATGCTTTTCTCTTTTAAAAATTGCATGTTTAAGGACAGCCATCCAATAAATTAAATTAATCCAATTTAATCCTTCACACAGCACTTAACTTTAGCCTCACAGTGTGCTTTGACCATAGCCACTGAAAATAGAAATTAATTCAATGATTTAATGCCTTAAAAATCATTAAATAATGCCCAAATGGGGCGCACTTTTTCCAAGGAGAGGGGCAGCCACTAAATAAATTAAATTTAATTAATTTAATTGCTCTATTTTAATCCTCCTTTGACTTTTCAACCTCCTCAAGCTTGGGCGCACTTTTTCCAAGGATAGAATTTATTAAAAATAATCAATTTAATTATTTTTATCCATCACCAAAGGGGGCGCACTTTTTTGCACATGTAATTCTATTTTTAAGAATTTTCACCATAATGGGATTCTTTACCCTGCAAGGTAGGCACCACAATCCCATGATCCACTTAAGTGATTTGACTTTTGCAATGGGATTCTTTACCCTGCAAGGTAGGCACTAAAATCCCATGATTTCACTTAAGTCACTTTCCTTTTATTATATCATGGGAATTTTCACCCTGCAAGGTAGGCAATAAATTCCCACCTGCCTACAGCCTCTATTTTTCCCACTGCAGCTTAAGTGACTTTTATAACACGGGAAAAAGTACCCTGCAAGGTAGGTATACAATTCCCATCCTACCTGCGGCTTATATTTTTCCCATCGCAGCTCAAATCCTTTGTTTTCCAAAAATGCGCCCATCCCCGCAGGGGCTTTCCTGTGCACGACTTCGCTTTTTCCCAGTGATCCAGACCTCCGATGATGACTTCCTCCGGGCAAAATGTGCGTGTATGTTTTCCAGCTGCTCCAGGCCAAAAATCGGGCTTACCCGGCGAAGGAGTTGTTCCAGAGAAATTTCACAGAAAACAAAACGGGACACCACAAAAACACGAAAAATTGCCAAAAGTTACAAATAAAGCCCAAAACTTAAAATAAGTTAAAATCCTTCTGGTATACAGGAATAATAACATATTCGCTTATAACGGAGTTAAAACGGAGCGCAAATAGCCTCATACGGGGCTCAAAATAATTAAATACAAATTTCCCGCAGACAAATCCCGACGACAGAATAAAACAATTTTGGGCATCTGGGTATTTGGCGAAAAGGGCTAATATGGCTCTTTAGGATTATCTTGACGCAATACAGGAACTTTCAGGCAATAAAAACAACAAATGACCCACTATTTTAAAAGTACGAAATTTTTTCAAATTGGGTAGTCACAGATTTCGGGGTGAAATCTGAGTGACACCAGTGTCCCATTTAGGGGATATTTCATCTTGGATCAAACATTTTATGGGTAGTAAAACATGGAAGTGCAAAATATGCTCATTGACTTGGTCGGGCAGCATTACTAGGTTGAATGCACACTCGTTGCACATCTCGGGAAAAGGTTTAGGCCTATGTTGACAGCTATTACTTGAAGAGGGAAAAAATGGTGAGGTTGTATAATGGAGATACAACAAAAAAAATTAACTGTTCATGGTATTGGTGACACCCCTTCTAGTTCTCATGTTGTCTCAAAGAACTTCTACAAGTGGTTTCTCAAATACTCCAGCAACTTATGGTGACTGAAGTGGATGCTTTTGGTAGTAGGGGAAAAAGGAAGGTCATGACTTCCAATGCAATTGTGGACATGTATGATACAAACACTAGGGAAGACGCTGATGATGTTGGAAAATTCTTTTATGCCACTGGACATCCACATTTCATGTTGCTCACTCTCCTTATTACAAGGAGGTACGGTGGCTAAGGTAGCCAAAGCAGGTGTAAGTTATGTGCCCCCAGGAAACATGAAATTGAGGACCACAATCTTGGATATGAACTATTCCAAGGTTAACTTATTGATGGAGGAAATGAATTGCACATGGGTCTCTCACAGTTGCAGCAGACACCAGAAACCACCCTCAAAAATCATGGTTGAGGAGTCCTTAGGTTTATGAGGTGACTAAAGTGGATGCTTTTGGTAGTAGGGGACAAGAAGGAAGGATGTGAGCCTCCAATGTCAATTGTGGACATGCTATGCCATACAAAAGGTTAGCACAAGATTGGCTACATGATCATTAGTTGGAAAATTACAATTGTTTGCCATTTGGTACATCTCATTTCATGTTGCTCACTCCCATATATTACCCCATCTAATGGAGGCTATGGCTAAGGTAGCCAAAGAATAGGTAAGTTATGTGCCCCCAAAAGACATGTAGTCGAGAACCACAGATCTAGAGATATGAACGTATTCCAAGGTTAACTTATGATGGCTAGATAATGAGGTGCCATTGGGCACTCTCTCACGAGTTGCAGCATCATCATGGAATAGACACCACCCACTCATACAATATCATCAGGGTAGACTTCATGATTAGAGAGGGTCCCCTTGATTTTTAGGGCAGTTGATTATTCAGGAAAGAAGAAGGATGGAGAGTTCCAATTCACCATTTTGCGAGAAGAGTATTGAGGCAGGTTGGCCCCACCAACGTTGTGCAAGTTGATCACAGATGTGGCTTACATGTGCAAGGCAACAGGTAATCTTGTTGAGGCTCATGTGTACGGCATATATTTTGAGCCCCATGTTGTGTGCATGCCATGAACAATGCACTGAAAGACATTGGAAAAATTGATTGGGTCACAAAGTGTGTGGCAAATGCTAGAGATTTGCAAATGTTCATCTGACAACCACCAACATCATTGGCACTCTTTGAGCGCTGAGGAAGTTTGAATACCTTAAGCCTAAACTTGTGATCCTATAAGGATTTTGCATTCATACTTTATTTTGAAATAGAATATGTTGAGTTGCAAGAGTCCTACAGTGCAATGACATTTCTATTGTGATCTAACACACATATATGCAAGGCAGAATGAGTGAACAAAGAACGATTCAATTGTGCAGATGAAAAGACATTTTGAGGGCAGATGCTGTCAAAGATTCATCTACTTTGACTCATGTGGAGTTTCCAACTTTCAGTGTTAAAAAGGGATCTGAGAGCCTTAGGTAACCAGTTGGTGGTGGATTCACTAGCCATGAAACATACTTATTTTGGCAAGATGAAGATGTTGTATTGAAGGTCAACGGATCTAGAAGCATCTTGCAAGAGCTCTTTCTAGCCAGAAACATGCCTGGGTTCATTTGTTAGTGAGTTTTAGAAATTAAGGCAGATTTTGCTATATTTATAAATACAACTGCCTTAGTAAAATTGACCTAGGTCATGCAAGATACGGAAGAATGCATGACCTAAGTTCACATGTATATAACAACTCGCCAATTTTGAATATATGTCTACAGCAAATGGTGACCCTAGCCTTGATTCACCAATCACCATCTAGCGAGCATAACAGGGTTGTATGACAAATCATTTGGAGAAAAGTATGAAGAAATTCCTAACGCTCTACATTTTTTGTGAATTATTTGGTTGCATGTGAAAAATGCTGGAAATAAGATTATCAATAGTGAACAAAGGGAGTTGGAAGTGTTCAAGGAATTCGAAACATTCAACCTGTATGGTATTCCCACTTCATAGGTGCAGAAATGATTTACATGTTTTGTTCATAACCATCTCTCACTATTAAAAGCACTAGTAGGGGCAAATGAAAACATGGTTTGTCTATTCATGCTCTCTTCATTCGACCTCTTGGACTAGATGTTCAATAATCTTCAACAATTTGCTTGGATTCTGTATTAAGCGAGGCAATAGAGGTAGAAAGTTGGTCAGTTCAAACCTAGATTTTCTCTACGACATCTGATCTTAATCAATGCAATACAAGAGTTGCTATTTTTGCCAACTTAGTTGGTTGAAGATGACTTATGTATGCAAATCCTAGGAAGTTCAGGGAAAAAAACGACTCAAAAAGGCCTGATCACCGTCTGTCCCCATTCTAGGCATCGATAAGCATTCTCTTAAGATCCATAAAAAGACTTATGCAAATACTGGTGTGATGGCACTTCATGAAATCAAGCATAGATTAGGTCCAAATTTAACAGTGTCTTACTTAGGTAGAAAGGCTACATAAAAAGTTCGATGTTGATACAACTAGGGCAGCTCAAGGAATAGATAAACAGACTTCCATTGCACAAGGAAGGCGATTGTATGGACTTGCCTAGGTAGCTCCTGCAATTACAAGGCAATTTGGACTCTTTTAGATTGTAGTGTCATAGCTTATTGGCAGGGTCACATATGTAATTGCCCACCATTGGAAAATCTTTCGTCAGCTTTTCAGATAATAAATCCTGACTAGAAAGCAACTTGGACACACGTTTTGCATCATACTTTATTTTTTTGGATAGGATGGCTGAGTTGCAGGTCATTGCAATGTAAAATGGTCATGACATCAGAGTGGTTTAGGTGGGGTTGAAGACCAGCAGGGGAAGAAAGAAAGCAATTGCGGTGACTTGAAACATTTTGGCCCCAAAATGTGAGATATATGTGTTTAATATGTACTTTCATAAAAGTGTGACCAAAATATGGGGATTCTAAGAGCCCTAGCCTTGGTGAGATATACGAATGTATTGATAGTATGCTTGGCCAAATGAAGGTTGCTGTTCGAGCAAGGGACCCCACCTTGGAGTTCTACCATATCCAATTCAGCCTATCATTGAGCGGAGATGGGAGAAGTTGAACACTCCTTTACACATGGCTGCATATGCACTAAATCTGAAGTGGTATGTTGAGAGGCCTGGTAAGGTTCTCCCAGTAGATGATGAGGAGGTGAGAAAGGGTTTCTTGAAAGCCCTAAAAAAAATGTATAATGCAGAGGATGTTCACGAGTCAAAACTGATTGGCTCAAGTTTGCTTATCTGGATGGCTACAAAAAATCATCAAAGATAGACAGGACCACATTGGCACATGAGAGTCCAGTTAGTTGGTGGCGATTGTATGGACCTGCATGGATTGTTGCTACGTACACTTGCTATTCGTCTTCTTTCTCAGGTTTCTAGTTCCTTCTGCTTCTGAGAGGAATTGGTCAACATATGGGTGGATCCACTCTCTTAAGAGGAACAAACTTACCTCTAAGAGAGCAGAGAAACTTGTTTATTGTACATAGTGCCTTGCGTCTCATGGATCGCAAGACACCTACGTACAAGGAGAGCCCAACATTGCGGTGGGATGTGGATCCTGAGGATGCAAGGCAGGTTGATGAAGATCAGGAGCAGCGAGGATTGGTTGATAATCTCCTTTGCAGATGCAGATGATGTTGATACAGATACTTCTAGTGAGGAGGAGCGGTTTGCAAGTGTTCCTTCGGAGGGCTCTGATAGTGATTATTGAGTTGCCATTTTGGTTTGTACTTATGAGTTATGATTATTATGACATTTTAACATATGTAATGTTCATTTCTGGTTGCAGATTAATGAACACTTGTTTTTCATTTCATATTGATATTGTTGATGTATCATTGGGTATCTCTATCTAGTATGAAGTATCAATGTATGAAGAGTAAGAGTAAGACTTGTTTTAAATTTTCTATGCTTTAAATATCAAATTTACTATTTAGTCTTTCATGAAACATTCTTAGTTTCAATTTTGAACATTGAATATAATTAAATATAGCATTATATAGCATTTTGGGCCTTGGCTTATGTGATGAATAATTGGATTAATCATTAGTGGTTTCAATCTTCAAACTTTCATTTTTAAGTCTTAGTTTATTGAATTATTCATGTTATATTTGTAATATATATAAATATATATATATTTTTTATATAGATTATTGCCGTCCCCTTGCCGTTCCAGAAATTTGTAAAAAATTTTGCTGTCCCGGAAACCCCGTCCTGCCGTTTGGAGTCTTGGGTATGTATGAATAATGTCTGATCAATCATGAATGGTTTCATATCTTCAAAATTTCATTAAGTCTTAGTTATATTGAATGGATTATTACCATGTTATATTTGTAATGCTATTTGCTCGTTATGGAATTATACTTCCTGTGTGTTTTTCCTCTTTGTTGTACTAAGCCGTCTCCATTTAAATAAAAAATTGCCATACCATGAAGTCCCGGAAACCCCCCATAGAGAACGTATTTTGCAATTTAGGTAACATAGTTGGGTATTCCATTTGTGTTTCTCCAAGCTCATACAACGTTGGCAGTGTAGGCATCAGATATTCAATAATAATCAAAACCTTGTGCTTAATTATCAAATAATGAAATCGATCCCCCCTTCTGTTACTTGCTGCAATGGTAATAGTAATTTGGGATTGCTCAATCAACATTATCCAACCTTTATAGAAATACCCTTTGTACTTAGCAAAATTTGAGGCTTCCATAACATCTCAATTAATAACAGTTATCTTGCCAACTATCAATCAAAATGGTTGATTATTTGCTCCATGTAGTAGAGCGAACCTAAACGAACACCCTGAGCTTAGGAAATCCCACAAAAGTACTATCTTGACTTTTCTTGGCTCCTTGGAAGACCCATCAAAGTACTTCAGATCTTATTAGTTATCCGCATTCCTCTTCTCAGGGATCAACCATGACTTCCCGTTAATTGAATTCTATATAGGACATTTGTCCTTTGGGAATACATCCTAGATTGACAATAATATTCCAGCAGCCAATGGATTCAATGCAATGAAATACAATATCGTCCTTTTAAGTTCATTTCTCGTTTGATGCTTGCTGGAGTTTTGATGCTCCTTCTGTTGCATAACTGCAGCACCCTATTGTGACCTTTTTTCTGCTGCCCAAAGAGCTGGATTTTGGATGTGATGTAGGCATTCAGGCTGATTTGTACTCTTTTGGTTGCCGAATCCTTCTAATCCAAATTTGCATTATTTCTTGTATGATCTTTTAAGCTGAAAGCTTTCATCAAAATAAGAGATTATGTTAAACCTGTCTATGGAACAAAAGGCAACCAATTTGCACTTTGTTCTTGAGGTACCATCACAAAAGGTTCTGAAATATAGCTTTGGTCCCTTTACTAGAACATAGTTGTTTAATTCTATGCTAGTAGATTATGGAAAGTTTTCTGGAACTCTTTGAATTCTAATCCAATTGTATGCAAAGAATAGACTGTCACTCATATGAGTTAATGTAGCTTTTCAATGTCCTTGCCATTAGTAAATGCATCTTGACCACCAGAGTATTTATGTTACATTTTGTTCTTAGACCTGCAAAGATTGCAAATTTGATGGCTTCCTGACTTTCCAAGGGTAGAACTAAGTGATAATTTCCTCTAGAGATATTTGTATCCAAGCATAGCAAGTACCTTACTGGTATCAAAATCAATAGGGAGTGACAAAGAATCCTAGCAAGGTCCTCTCTGATTGTTTGTGGCCTAGGTGCCAATTTTGGTATCTTGTTCCAAGATAAGAATGATAACATTTGAAATATGGGGATGTATTGAAATATAAAATTCAATTCTAACCCGGTGACTATTGTACAATGGACCTAAGAGATTGCCCGGATAGTTGTCAGCAATACAACAAATTAGATTTGTTGTCTGGTTTTCAGAGAAATACTTCCTTAGATGTTGTTAGGAAAGAGGCTTGGAAGATCCTGACAATCTGAACTTCGGTGAAACATTATCTCAATCTCCATTGTCTTCTGAAGAATTTCTTCACTCTTGAAAATTTGAAGCTCTTTACCTTGACACTTTTTTTAATGTAAATTTTGCAGGTGTGGCAATCTCAATTGAAACCAATGTTGCAACAGGCTTGCATGTTCTTGGTTTGATATGTTAATGCCTGAATTAGAATCACAGTCAGCTTGAACATCCTGCATTGTTAAACGGATAAACCCTCAAGAAACATGTCTGAAACTATTGTTACTGACTTAACCTTCCTCTAGTTGTTGGAATTAAAATTGAAGGCATTTCTACCTTTTAGTGATACACTTTTTATGACTACCATGTGATCAGTTCAAAAGTGCTCATGGTATCAAGCAACACTTTTTTCCCCGGATTCCAGGCAGGTCTGAAAAATTCAAAAAAACTTTGCCCAACTCAAGCTTTGTTATTCCTTTCAATCAATGCTAATCGTTTGGACACACGATTAGTAGAGGAAACAGTATGAAATACTAAAGACAATTGCGCAAATATGATTTTTTTAATTAATCATGTGACAGACCATCCCACAACATATAGGAAAAAGCCCAACTCTTAGGCAACAAGGATATTGGAAATGCAGCCTTAGCATACAGAAACACTCCAGAATGTTGAATAGCATTGATATTCTCTGCAACAGAAGTCCTTTCTAATGCAGCACTTGCTATAGGTGCTCAGTGCTTTTGATGTGCAATTCCAACACTCACCATTTGTTGCCGAAAATGATAAATCATAGTTTACTCTGCTGTTTTGGATGCCAAAACCCTGAAAGATGCAACTAGTTGAACTGGAAAATACTGAAGACCATGCAAATGATCAGGGAACCTAAGCCAGCAAACTGGAATTCCCTTCATCATATAGAACTAAAACAAGGGCCAACACCTAACATATTATGCAAATGAGAGTGGTTTGCGGTCCCCTGGAGAAACCCATATAGAAGCCAAATACTCAGCAAGATTTAAGTGAAGTAGTAGGATTTCACCCAAATCTGATATAACTGTCTAAAGTTTTCCAAGTTAGAGGAAGGGTCATGTTTTTTGTTTGGTGTTAGCATGGTTACAGACTCCCATTCCAAAGGTACTTTAGCCACTCTCTCAACAGACCCATCCAAAAATAAGTAATACACATGCTAAAGTTCACTGCTTTTTTCCCAAACTTAGCCTTGATGGCTTTCAACAAAACCACCTTATTGATTTTGAAGCTAAATAAAGTTCTTTGAAAGTAATAGACTTGGAGCTAAAATTCGACTTGAAGATCATAAGGATGCATTCACCCCAGGCCATTATAATACCACAAAGCCAAAGACCCGGTTGAGTTATTTGCAGACATTAGCTCATTTATGGAATAGTTTTTGAAGCTTCCCGCAATTCACAAAGTTTTGTTTTTATTTTGATTTCTTTGTTGTACTGGAAATTTGTGCTTTCTCAAGTTTTCTGTCTATAAATCCCCGTTATGAGCAGATACCTGGAGAAGTTTGAGAAACTCTACAAATTCACTTCAAACTTCAGCTTCTGACCTATAAGAAATTGTCAAATGCAGATGATATTCTAATTACTCAAATTCTTTAACCAATTATCGTTTCAAACAGCTGGGCAAGGCTAGAATGCTCTATGGAGCTAAATAGATTCTAATACGTCATTGACTGTTCACTACTATAATATCATGCTTACAAATTAGCTCTTGTTCAAGACCAATCATCTGATGAAGTGTGTTTTCATCCTTCAGTCGTCCAACACATGAAGGGTTTTCGTAATTCAATAAAGTCTCAGCAAGAGGGTTATCGTCTATGCAAGTGGAAACAGGAGCAATAATGCTCAGAAATGACAATCAAAGTAGCAATACGAAATGCCAAAATGCATAATCAGAGTTTTATATCCTCAGGTTTTGGCGCCAATGCACAATTAGTTCAATCTCTCACCTATTTTTTCGCAAGAAAACACTGAAAAAAAATATAGAGGAATATTAGTCGTAAAACATTTATAAAGATGCTCCAAGGGTCTTCTCAGGGCTTCAAGAGACGTTTTTGTATTCATTGCCATAATGGAGACGCGAATTACAATCTTTGACCAAATAATATTTAGGGGTAAAAAACATTACATCGTCCCTATAACTACGGTTTAATGTCCTCAAGCAATTGCAATATCCAATGGATCCTTGCTAGTGCCCATCTATGTTAAGAATAATTCCTGGTGTCACACAGATTTCATCTTGAAATCTGTGACTACCCTATTCGAAAAAATTTCGTACTTTTAAAATAATGGGTCGTTTTGTGTTTTTATTGCCTAAAAGTTCTTGTATTGCGTCAAGATATTCCCAAAGAGCCATATTAGCCTTTTTCGCCAAATACCCAGATGCCCAAAATTGTTATATTCTGTCGTCGGGATTTGTCTGCGGGAAATTTGTATTTAATTATTTTGAGCCCCGTATGAGGCTATTTGCGCTCCGTTTTAACTCTGTTATGAGCGAATATGTTATTATTCCTATATACCAGAAGGATTTTAACTTATTTTAAGTTTTGGGCTTTATTTGTAACTTTTGGCAATTTTTCGTGTTTTTGTGGTGTCCCGTTTCGTTTTCTGTGAAATTTCTCTGGAACAATTCCTTTGCCGGGTAAGCCCGATTTTTGGCCTGGAGCAGCTGGAAAACATATACGCACATTATGCCCGGAGGAAGTCATCATCGGAGGTCTGGATCACTGGGAAAAAGCGAAGTCGTGCACAGAAAAGCCCCTGCGGGGATGGGCGCATTTTTGAAAAACAAAGGATTTAAGCTGCGATGGGCAGGTGGAAAAAATATAAGCCGCAGGTAGGATGGGAATTTTATTGCCTGCCTTGCAGGGTACTTTTTCCCGTGATATAAAATTCACTTAAGCTGCAGTGGGAAAAATAGAGGCTGCAGGCAGGTGGGAATTTATTTCCTGCCTTGCAGGGTAAAAATTCCCATGGTGATAATAAAAGAAAAGTGACTTAAGTGAAATCATGGGATTTTATTGCCTACCTTGCAGGGTAAAGAATCCCATTGCAAAAGTCAAATCACTTAAGTGGATCATGGGATTGTGGTGCCTACCTTGCAGGGTAAAGAATCCCATTATGGTGAAAATTCTTAAAAATAGAATTACATGTGCAAAAAAGTGCGCCCCCTTTGGTGATGGATAAAAATAATTAAATTGATTATTTTTAATAAATTCTATCCTTGGAAAAAGTGCGCCCAAGCTTGAGGAGGTTGAAAAGTCAAAGGAGGATTAAAATAGAGCAATTAAATTAATTAAATTTAATTTATTTAGTGGCTGCCCCTCTCCTTTGAAAAAGTGCGCCCCATTTGGGCATTATTTAATGATTTTTAAGGCATTAAATCATTGAATTAATTTCTATTTTCAGTGGCTATGGTCAAAGCACACTGTGAGGCTAAAGTTAAGTGCTGTGTGGAGGATTAAATTGGATTAATTTAATTTATTGGATGGCTGTCCTTAAACATGCTAATTTTAAAAGAGAAAAGCATGATTTTTAATTAATTAATTGCCTTTAATTGTTAGGGCAATTATTAATTATAGAATTGTGAAGGTTATATAAGCATGGGCAGCCATATGGATTTATTATTCAACACACAGGTAAAGAATTGCAGCAAGGAGAAAAAGTGCGCCCCCTTTAGAAGAAGGATTTTGCACAGACAAATTGCTAACAAAGGCTAAAAGCTTCCAGATTTGGCGCATGCTTTGGAAAAGGTTCATCTTCGTCTGCACAATTGTTTTCACAGGTGTTAAAGGAGCTCAGGTGTTGATTGAAAGGATTCATGCTCTCTTTATGTGCAAATTAAACACCAATTTTTGGGGCAGCAGGCTTGAAAAGTGCAGATTTTTATAATTTAAATTCACTATTCATGCTCCGGTGGCCATTTTTGTCTGAATAAATTGCAGGAACTCATTACAGGTGCTTTATAAAAGAAAAGGAGTATTTATCAATGTCCAATACATTGCAAATATCCTCCGAATCTGAAGAATTGTCCAGATCTGCACCAGTATTGAAGAAAGCAGGCCAAATTAGAAGAAAAAGAATTATTCAGACAAAGATTGATAAAGCTATGGCAAAAGGAGATGAAAAAGAGAGCACGATGGATTCATGCATTGCTTCTAAACTTTCAGACATAGGAGACACGGATCTAGGCCCAGAACCTCTTTCTGATTTGATTGATAGATCCAGAGCTGGAAAGACTTCACTCATGCGTGCGGTCAAAAGTAGCGGAATTATTCGAGCTGCAGCTTTCCCATGTACAGCCCAATTGCCAGAGTTTGTGATGGAGTGTGCTAGATCCTATCATCCTTCATCTAGATCAGTGCGTGATGTTGCGGGAAAGACAATAATTCGTTTGGATGCAGAATTCTTCGATTATTGTTTGAAGATTCCAGTACGAAAGGTGGTGACTTCTATTAGCATTCAGGATGCTGACAGTAGGTGGGAAAAGCATAGAGCTGACTGTGTGAGCATCATGAATAGCCGGTTCATGAAGAAGCCTAGATCCCCTTCCAGGTTCCCGAGAACTCTTCCACGATCCAATTTGGTGCAGGAGGCGGATGATATTGTCAAATTGCTATGCAGGTTGAATGGTGAAGCGAATGCCTACACTTTCCGGACATGGATGTATGCTTTCATCAGGACCATTGAAATCAACAAGGTTGATTCTATAATCAGTTGGTCAGAAATTATTAGCAGCAACATCGGTGAGCAACTGCGGAACGTAAAGCGTACCTTCAGCTTCAAGATGACTTCATACTTGGTATATGCTGCAGCTTCACAGGGTGTCTTTTCCAAGCTGGATAGATGTGGTATTCTTTCCAAGGATCCCATTTTCGAGTGCTACCCACAGCTTACTGCACCTGCGTGCGAGAAGGACTTCAAAGTGATCAACGATGGTTTCTTCTACGATTTCATCTGCAGGTTAGACAAAGACTTGAAGACTCACAGGGTAAGCAAGGAAGCATGGGAAGCAGTGTCCAAGATTGGCAGTGTATTCATCCAGTTTGCTGATTTCACATACCTCAGGGTTACGAGCTTTTCAGGTGAACCAACAAAGATGCCAAGGTACCCAAGTGACAGATTGATTGCCATGGAGCTAAGCAGGCAACTTGTGGAGTTACACGACCTTCAGTCGAAGCGGCACAAGTCTACGGGCTACTTCCCACTCACTGTGGGATATTACAGTTGCATCAGCATTCACAGAGCTCGAGGAATGGAAGCACAAATGTTGTCCGAGTATGAGCAAGAGTTCTTCCCTGCACGGCTTAATTTCGATCCATTTGGAATAGCCAGGAAGACAATCTCCCAGGAGTACGCACATGTGCCTTCGTTAGAAGATTTCTGGATGAAGTGCAGAAGTGAGTACGAGGTCAGAAAGAAAGATTTCAGCAGGCTGTCGGCAAAGCAAGTATTTGACTTTGGACTAGCGCGGATACCTGCGGATCTTAAAGATGATGGGAACGTGGTACTGGACACTTACCATCAAATGGGAGGAGATAAAGCTCTACTACAGGATAGCAATGGCGGCTGCAGCACAATAGAAGAAAGATCTGGAGCTGTGTTGGTGAGTACTTCGAGCTGGCTGCTAACGAGGGGATACTGCCTTGATGAAGTATTGATGAATCAAATCACGGGCAACTTCGGCGCAGAAGATTCCCTCAAGCGAAAGCATGAAGGAGAGAGCAGCAGAAGGCCCGAGAAGTTGAAAGTACACAGAAGATCTCAAGAGAAAGAGAAGATCACTTCTACGGCCATAGCTTTGACTCCGACTTCTCCAGTACCTAGTGAATCACCAACTATTGCACCGCAGCAGCAGGATGTTTCCATGCCTTCATTAAATCCAGCACACGTTCATCTTCTCTCCGCAGCCACTTCGTTCAGCACCCGTTCCAGAGGAGATGTTGAAGCTGCAGATGACGGAGTTCGAAAGAGCTTTGTCCTTGGATGTTTCAGAGGATGGCAGCCATGATACTGTGGCACTTTCTGATGGAGAGGATGCAGAGCGGGAAATAGTAGCGCACTCAGCAACTTCTCATTCTCCGAGAAGTAATTTCTCGGAATGGTTAGCTTTGCAGTTGGTTCCGGAAGCAAGAATAGAGATGAACTTAGAGGAACATGACTTGCAGCTACTTCAGGATCTGAGCAGAAGAGACAGAAGGCCTAAAGTTGCTAAAGCAACTTCTAGGTTGATCATCGAGGATTCGGGAGAGAAGTTTGCTGAGATATCGATCCCGGCGGAAGGAAAGGTAGAAGAGGAACTCACGGCAGAAGATGTGACAGTGACCAAAATACCACTCGGTCAAGCTACCACTGAAGGATTGAAGCAGGACACGCAGACATTGCTGGATGCTTTGTTCCTTAGGCTTGACAATGAAAAGGCGGAGAAAGAAGAGCTACAGAAGCAAATATCTCAATTATGTGAGATCATAGCCAAGGTTGCTAAATCTTCCGTTCAGCCCATTTCAGAGCAGGTGAGTGATCATCTTATGCAGGAAATGGAAGATGCGAGCAATCAAGTAAAGGCTATTGACGAATGGAAGGATCTGATTATTCGTCAAGCTTCTGTGCAACTTGGGGAAGTGCCAGCCCGCCTAAAGGTTATGAACGATGCAGAAAATCAACTAAAGCAACTGATAGAAAGCATAAAAGGAATAATTACAGTTGCAGAGAGTAACCTGAGTGTTTTGGCCGAGATCAACAAGCTACCGGGAGATGTATTGGTTGCAGAGCAAATTGTGCCGGATGGATCAGTCGAGAAGGGGAAGCAGCTAGAGTTTGCAGTATCTTTCCGTTTGGAGATCTGCAGAGTTTTGCTGAAGAGGATGCAGGCGCTTGAGAGTAGAACATCAGATTTGCCGGACAGTATTATTTCTTTCACTGAGGAAAGAGTGGATGGAGGTATTACTTCATACGTGCGGATTGTTTCTAACGAGGTGCATGATTCTCTGGAGGGTTCTCTTCTGATGGTGCAAAAGAGGATTGATAAAGCCACCAAGCCTTTCACGATGAACTCTATCAGTAGGCTGGTGACACTGCAGGCAGACATTGCGAGATTTGGGCCAAGTTTGGAAGAAGTGGAAGCATGCAGCAAAGTGTTGAATGAGGGATTGCTGCAATTCAGGACAGAAAAGGAAGCAGTAGCTAAAACAGATGGAAAGATGCTGAACTATGTGTTCGACAAGTATATCAGATATCAGAACAAGAAGAAGATGTAGATGTTACAGCTGGCATGACTTCTTCTATTTCTTTCTTCTTCTACTTTCTATGTTCCCGGATGAAATTGTAAACTTCTAAGTTATTGGTTTTGCAACCATTACTTGAAGTCATGTGGAACCTTTCTATTAGTTAAGTGATACATGTGTCACTTAAGAAGAAGTTAGTTGAGGATGATTGCCAAATGTCATCTTTACTTGTTGTTCATACTTTAGTTCAGTTTGAGTCTTCTATTTGTACTTTCCCTCCTACATTCTATAAGTAGGAGAAGAACCTACGGGTTAATCATCGATCAGAATTTGTAAGAAGCAATCTTGTGTTCTAGACTTTGTGCTGAACCCCTGAGAGCCACTTGTTGCAGAGGAATACAAAGAAGCAGGTTTCCGGAGAACTTTGTGTCACGGTGTATTTTGTTTCTTGCTTCTAAATCTTAGATCTCTTAATAGACTTTGTGTTATTTTAGATCTGGATCTAGAACTACCTTTGCTTTATAATTCTGTGTGTTCAAATCTATTTGAGTTTCTTCTATGTGCATGCAATTAGCTCTGCAATCTACTAATTGGGATGCACATCTTCCTCATTTCTTCTCTGTAATTCCTTTACTTCCTTCTTCTATAATTTTCCTTTCTTAAACAGCTGCTTACTTGCTGCAGAACTTCTTAGTTATGGTTCATGAACTAAGTTGTTAAAGTAAAACCCCTGATAGATAAAAACACATTTATATTGACAAATCTGACACGGGAGCCTCACCGGTTAAATGAGGGAGATTTATCTCATGACTGCCTAGGTTTGATGCTATGCAGAAAATCTAGCCATGATTTAAATTATGACTTTCAACCTGATCTGTACATTTATCCTTGAAATCTATCTTGCAATTTTTTTGGGCTTCCTTTGATGCAAGATCTTTTATGACCAGCATTACTAGTAGCATCAGCATTAGACGTGCCTGACAGGCATTAATATATCACTTTCAATCATACCTTTGATTTGTAAGAAACAAAGTTTTTTCCGTATGCATGTCTTGCTGAGGTAGCTCATCACATGAGTTACATGCCGCTCCATTGAGGTGATAATTGTGTACAGTGATGTTTCGAATCTTAGGCATGGTCATGGAGTGAGATGTCGGTTCCATCTCATGTCTATAGATGATTTGAGTCCAAATTGATATGAGGACATTCAGGTTGGATTTTCAGACCAGTGTGACCTCTATTAGCAATTCACGCCGCACCACCATTAATTAAGGACGACTCTATTTGTTAATTATGAATGGTGTTGTGACTTTGCAGTCCAATGTGAATGTAAGGACAACTTATTTGTTAATGTTATGAACGATGTTGTGACTTTGCAGTCCAATGCACATCAACATGCACTACAAGACACAACCGTGACATTGAAAGGACATGTTACTCGAGAAACCAATTGAACAAATCTTTGATAATAAGGCCTCCTGCCACATTATTTTCCAGATCAAAATCAGTTAGGTAAACCAATCCTCTTGGAACTCAATAGGGGTAAGAAATCAAGTTGTTTTGTAATTGATCCAGGATTCTATAATTGTAATCCGCTCGTACTCATTGGGTTTGAAAGCAATGGGAATTGTTCAGTTTCCTGTCCTTTGATTATATCCTGGATAAACATGACATAGTTCACCTTGAGACTATGCTCATAGGGATATAAAATATTACTCTTTTATAGCATTGTATTTGTGCATATTTTATCTTGTTCATGACAAACAGAAGAACTATGGTTATATATCTCCGGTTTCATTGCATGTTTAACGATGTCTTCACATTTGTTTACATTTTCATTGTATATTCAACAATGACTTCAATTGAAAGTTACCTATGTCTACTAGTTAATCAATAAGTATCCCCCCCGCTGCACTCTTTGGCTCGCCAGAAATCATGGGTATAAAAACACTCTATCTTTATCTTATAGTACACACTACATATCCTACTAATTGATTATCCATGAACTTTCCCTCGTCCTAATCATGAGTGTCTTCTTGATTCCAAAATGAAAAATAAGGCATACAACCCAGATTTGTCTTTGCTTACCCATAAGAACAATTTAAGGGCAAAATATCCAAGGATGTGAAGAAGACTGCTATGGTAGATGTTCAAAAGCTTAGACAAATCACTTTGAAATAACAAAGGAAATAATCTATTCGTACTTTCGGGACATAATGCTCCTACCGGGTCCTTTAATATTGTCAACTACCACTAGACTCCTCATTCCAACACTACACGCGAATTCAAGGAGCATGTCAATCTGGTCATCTTGGTGTTTTGATGAAATAGTATATTGAGGCACTAGCTGATTATCTTCAACAATTGGATTGTGATACTACATCATCATTTCATACTTTCAAGACATAATGCTCCTGCTGGGTCCTTTAACATGTCAACTACCGCTGACTCCTCATTCCAACACTTACACTCCATTCAAGGAGCATGTTAATCTTGTCATCTTAAATGCTGTTTTGGTGAAAAAGAATATTCAAGGCACTAGATGATTATCTTAAACAATTGGATTCATACTACATTATCATTTCACTTCACAAATGTTTGAAATATCACCTTTGCTAGTTACACCCCTAAGATGTCTAAACTTGTGATTCATTGGTGTGAATCTAATAGTGCAGGTGAGAAACTATGAGGTTTTCGTTCCAATGAAACCTACACTCTATTCAAGGTGAAAGCCAATCTTGTGATCTTGGTGTTCTAGTGAAAAAGTATTTTGAGGCACTAATATGATTATCTTCAATAATTGGATTCATACTACACTATTATTTCATTCACAAATGTTTAAAATATCACCTTTGCAGGCCTTGAGACAATATCCTAAACTTGTGCTTCATTGGTGTGAAGTCTAATAGTGCATAGTGAGAGATGCTATGAGGCAGTCTCTAGGTCATATAAGTTGTACGTATTCAATAAGATACAAACTTCACCTTTCAGGCCATTGAGTTATTTTCTAAACTTGTCTTATGCACTCATTTTGTGACACTGATATTCAGAGTGAGAGACTAATAGGCAAATTCAATAAGTGGTCTAATTTTGTCGTTGTATTTAATAAAGTACACTTACATTTGACAGAATGAGTAAAATACTGTGTAATATCCCCTTTTGGGATATTATCCAAATATGCAATTTAATTTATTGAATCGACTCTAGAAGGACTAAACCCTCCTAGTTCGACCTCAAATAATCCAATGTTAGCTTCAATACAACCCAAATGGGGTTGGAGTGAGCCAAGGTGGTGGATTAGATGGGAGAACCAGTTAGGAAATTAATCTCTTCAAATCTGAAATTAATTATAGCAGTAATTAATTAATAAATGCACTAGACTGCTGAAAACTTCAAAAATTAATAACTCCTTCACCACCCAATGTTTTTCTATCAAACCAATGCCAAAAGATTCTTCATATTTTTAGATTTCCAACAAGCTATAGAACACAATTTTTGCTCAATAAGTAGAAGGCATGCAAATCAACCCACGAAATCTGAAACTGTGTAGATGAAACCCTGGCACATAATAATTAAATATTCAATCCAATATTTTGCTATCAAACCAATGCCAACAGATTCTGAAATCATATTTTTTGACAACAAGCTATATCAACACAATATCTTTGGATAATTAGAAGACATGCAAATCAACCCTGAAAACTTTGTAGAAATTAAGGGCACATAAACTTTGACAGCTGAAACTTTGAACCCTTCAATAACTTGCCCAATACTCCGTCTTTTGCCATGAAATAAAGTGCAAATTAATCTATAATTCAAGAGCTTTCAAAAGGGATATTAAACTGAATTTTTAGACCACTGAAAAACTCTCCAAACAGCCCCCAAAATCCACAAACAAGTCGTTAGGGTTAGAGTGAATAGCATAAATTATTATCAGCTCTTTTTATGCTTCAAAACCCTCCAAATAACAGTCCTACACTTGGAAAATTATGCTGACATAGATCAGATTATATATCTACTTCTAAGACACCCAAACATGCCCAAACAACCATTTATGCAAGTTGTTATGGCTCTAATTAATGCAATAATAACCAGCAGATCATAAAGCACCATAAAACCCCTCTCAATGCAAAATGTGCCAATACTCTCAAAACAAGTCGCCAAAGCTAGAAAGGGAATCACCAACAAGTAGATTTCAACATCTCATGAAAATACTTCAATTCAATATCAATAACTTCAATATCTTAGTCAACAACTCCCACGCAAGATGAGAGAGAAGGAAAACAGAGAATAGGGCATACATCCCAACTCCAAGCATGGAGTATCAATTTAATCTCATCACAACATAAGTCTCAAAATGTAGCTCTCCTTTTATAAACAAGGAGACACAAAATTCGAAATCCCTTGGAGAGGGAAATCATTAAATAAAAATAGTTTATCCTCCCTAGGTGTGGTGTCCCCTTTCTAAGGGTGATTTTAATATTAAAAGCCACCCAAAAGTTATTTAATTAATTCCTCTTTTAATTTTGCATTGTGGGAATTAATTAAATAAATTACATAATTAAATAATTAAATATTGTTTTATAATGTCAAATGATAAATATCACCCTCCAGGCAATAATATTTAATTATTTAATATAATTTTCCCCTTGCAACATCCCAAAGCCCACGGGGAAAGATAGGCTAAGGGTCTTCAAAAATGGGGACATTTCACACCAATCTTGATGTTCCAACTTGCTTGAGCATCAACGCCAAAACAACCATTGATCTTGACGAACGAGAGTGTCTTTTTCACACTAAGTGTTGGGTCAAGAAACAACCTCTTCATGTTGTCATTGATACTGGAAGCCAGAAGAATACCATTGTAAATGATTATGTGAAGGTTTTAGGCCTTCTTAGAGAAGCGCATCCTCATCCTTATTCTTTGGGATGGTTTCAACAGGGACGAGAATTGAAAGTGACATGCCAATGCACATTTAAGTATCGCATTTAGCCCATGCATGATTCTATCACGGGTGATGGAGCACCACTTGAAATATTCTTCTTTATAAGTGATACTTGTATGATGGAGATATTGTTAGAAGATGTGAATAAAAAAAAGAATAAAGAGAAATAGGAATGCACAATTTGGAGTTTGTGTGTTTGTCATTTTATTATGCTAGAAGTAATTACAATATAGTTTAAGAGGTTACAAATGAACATTAGTTTGTAGATGACTAATAGTTCGTTAAGTATTAACTAATAAAATACTCACCCTTAATGACTAAACCGGAGACTACATGTTTATTGCAAATTTTACAAATACAAAATAACCACGACGTTTGGTCATTAAATCTGCAAACTACTTATATATGACACTAAAAGTTGCAGGCCTCTGATGTTTTACTATTGTCCAATGTATGAGCTTTAGCATAGACAGAGAAAAAAATAGACAGCTGACAGCAAAATAAAAATATTGTCGTGTGGACATAAAATATAGCAAGTTGTCCACCAAAGTGTTCATTGAGTGAATCACTGGCTGGAGATGAATCATCATTGGCTAAGAAATTCATCTCAATATCCAAAGTTTTGAAATCAAAATCTTGGAGATGTTTATTGAATAGAGTGTACCAGGCATATGGAGCCTACTTAAGTCCATGCAGAGACTCAATCAATCTACAATCTCGATAATCTCTATCATGTACCTAAAAACCTTCAAGCAATACCATATAGACCTCTTCATCCAAAAATATTTTTAGAAAAGCACATTGAGACACTCGAATGTCCCCTTTTCCAAGCTAGTTCGATTTGAAGACTTTGAGCCTATTCCACTTCCCGTGGGCGAGAAGGAAATGAGCAAAGGGAGTAATTGTCATGTTTTTCAGTTATTTTCGTGAGCATTGCATTCTTTTTTAGTAGTTTTCCTAAGTATAGTCAGGTCGTCTAGGGAAAATGAAAAGCTAATGGAAGAATAGAAGGAAAAGGGAACTATTAATTCCCCCCAAGCGGACAGTCTTCTTAAGAAGACTTTAATTGGTTTTGGCTCATTTGATCATCATCTTGACTATTGATAACTTTGCATGCTTTTTGGGTTGATTGCTCAACTATCTTCACTTGAGGACGAAAAACCCTCGTGTGTGGCCAACAAGTGAAGACGAAAACCTTGTTTGATTGAAGAACAAAAACTCTTCAATCCGTTGAGGATTCTCCATCCCAGGGTTTCTAAGGAGCTTCAAAGTTCAAAGAAGATTGATTTTGCAAATTTTCAGCTAATGTTTGGTTCTACACAGATTTTTCAGGCCTTCTCCTAGAGTGGCCACTTGCCCTAAGGTGGCATTTGGGGGTTTCTAAGGCACGGAAATATTCAACTCAACCATCATTGTGTATCTCATATTTTTAGCAGCCAGAATCTACTTTTAGACTTAATTTTTGGGCTTGGAATCCTTCATTTCCAGACACTTTTGTAAGGGTCTTCACTATTGTTATTTTATTTAATTAAATGAATTTCAGCTGGGGTTAGAAAGCTTATTTCTTGATTAATAATTGTTCTAAAATATTCTAAGTTTCCCCACATGCTTTAGATGGTGTGAATGATGCATTTTTTAAGATATAGTGCATTTTCCTTTTATTGTTATAAAAAATAAGACTAGTGTACCTTGTTATAATTTTAAGTTCGCTGTCACAATTTTCAGTTTACTATCTATTGGGGTTTGTGTTATTTCCCTTTTGTTTCAATTAGACCCAGAAAGGGACATTGTAGTGGTATCAGACCATAGATCTTCCCAACCTGAGGTCATTCATGCAAGTCAGTAACAAAGATAAGATAAGATAAGATAATTATATTAAATGTCCAACAAGTGACCACAAAGATAGGTCAATGGGACTGTACAATACAAAGCAAAGCAGAAACAACAGGGAAGACCCAAGAGGGTCTCTGAAAACAACAAAAGACGAAGAAGAAGAAGAAGAAGAGAGCACAAGGGGTGAAAGGAAGATGGAGGGAAAGGCCTCGACACCAACCCTCACGACTGTTGCCCAAGGTCAGCTGAAAAGAAATTGGTGATGTGCTGCTATCTGGTGTAAGGGACTGGAAACTGTTGGAGACGCCCATGTTCCGTGGAATGTCGAACTCTCTGGGTGGACCTAGTGGTCTGTCGTCTAAAAGAGGGGGCTCTTGGTTGTGCACGAATCCGGAAATCTCTGGTCAAGGAAGAAGCTCCTCTAATCCTGACAGATCTAGTCAGGAGATCTCCACAAGGGTCATGCCCCCGCTTAGTGCCCCTCACTCTCGGGAGAAAATCAAAGAAAGATGTGATCTGTTGAGTAGTAGCCTCCCTGGAAGGAGGATGGAGGGCCCTGTCACGGAGCTTAATGGCTTCCTGTAAATAGAGAGCGAGACACCTCTGATCATAAAACCTGAAGAAGGTCATGAACGTAGGGCGGAAGAGACAATGAAACCTCCCTCTAATCTCATAATAGATGGAGCATCGGAAGATGAAATGTTCCTCTGTCTCAACCTCCTGGAGGGAGCAAAGATGGCAGATCCTCTCAGAACGAACCAAATGGTGATCACTCTCAACTCGAAGCCTGTGGGATCCGACTCTTAACTGACCCAAAGATAGGCGAAGAGCATGCATCCAATGGTGGGAGATATAGGTGGGCCAAATGATGAGTCCATTGCTGACTTCCAGGAAGTGATTGGCGTAGAAGGCCATTTTTGGGTGTAGCTCCTCTTGGGACTTAGGTTCTTACCAAAGAAAGAAGTCATTCTAGAGGTTGAAGCACGGTATTCAGTGGGTCGCAATATTGTGGCCAGCTATGAGGAGTATAGGGCTCTTCCAAAGGAGATTTGTGATACCATTTCGCTTGCGGAATTCATAGGAGTAAGAAAGGGTAGATCAAGGCTTGAGCCTAGATAAGATAAGATAATTATATTAATGTCCAACGAATGACCTCAAGCGCCACAGAAGGATCTCAACATGCCTTGGGGAAAGTGGCACTCTCCACATTTGCTGGTTTCAACAAGGGGACAGCCGATGCATGGATGAAGATGCTAAGGGTTAAACCCTGGACCTCAAGAATATTCCAAGGAGCCAAACCCAAGAGAGTTTTTCTTGAAAGAATAAAAAGAATCAGCAAAGGTAGCAGATACATCAACATCTAAAGAGGGTTTTGCAGGGGAGTCCCAAGAAGACCATGTTGAGGGGCATGTATATGAGAAAAGAGCTTTACCGGTTGCTAATGTTGATTTTCATTTGGCTGGAATTTCTAGAACAGCAACATATAAGAAGTGAGTTAATGGTGTTAATGACTCTAGCAAGAACTATGAAGATGCTCCATACATGTGTCAACAAAGTATGGGTGAAGTTAAGGCAGAAAGAGCTTCACTTATTGAATATGAAGAGTCAAAGGTGAAAGAGAATGTTGATCCTAACTCAAAAAAATTTAGTTAGAAGGTTGAAACTGTTGAAGATATCTCAGCAACCTTCATTCGACAAGGGAAGGTGAACAAATTAAGGACAGCCAAAGGTATGTCATTCCATATTTGTTGTCATCATGGGCAACATGATGAAAAGGATAGCCATATGCAAATTTGTAGTCATCATGAGAAGCAATCACAAGAGGGAAGAAAGTGAAGGACACATGGAGTAGCAAAGAGCACATAGGTCCTTTCATACAAGTTCTAAATTGTTTGTACATGAAAGTTTGGGAACTGGGTGATCTTTTGAGATACAAGAAGGATATGGGCTTTGAAGAGTTCAATATTACTATTTCTAATGAATTCTTTATCTCATGTTTTTGGTTAGAAAAGAGGTGCTTGAGCAGTCATATAAAGTATGATATGCATTCTAACACACCAGTGGAGAATCATTGCTCACAATTCATAGGGAAGTCTATGGAAACAAAGCATACACTTGAAGACAAGGCTATGGAGGAAGTCACTATGGTTTGGGCAGTGAGATGCCATATGGTATTTATGTTGATTATCAAATGTTTCCCACGCAACATAGTTTGGGGTTCAATAATAGAACTCAACATGGTGGTGTCCAACATGCCATGGAATTGAACATTGGTTGTCATTCCTCAAGGACTGATTGGAGATCTAGCTACAAGCAGAATTTGATTGTTGTGCATGTGGTTTCAGTCAGTGAAGTAACTATTTTTCAACCTATAGCTGTTGAAGAATTTTCAGTCGAGGAAGTCAAGTATGACAGATGTTGTACCAACAGTACCAGCCCTTTTTACACTTGCATGACAGTAATAAAAATATTTTTAGTCACATGGTGTGAAGGAGAGCTCAAAGAGGATGTGTTTCTTCAAATGGGCATCACTATTCCAGGTTGTAGAGCTGTTGTCATTCATATTTTCAACTTGCCCAACATTGTACTTGCAGTCATACAAGTAGTCTCAGCCATATATAGGAGTCATCTTCAGTTTGTTGATGTTGTTGAAGCATTTTCAGTCCCCATATGGTTGATTCCAACCCCTATATCACTTTCTGAATTTTGTGAAGAATTTGAAGTATGGCTACACTTGTATCACAATCATACAAAAGTTTTTAGTCACATGGTGTGAAGGAGAATGCAAGGAGGATGTGTTTCTTCAAATGGGCTTCACTATTGTGGGTTGTAGAGCTGTTGTCATTCATGTTTTCAGCTTTCCCAAAATTGTACTTGCAGCCATACAAGTAGTCTCAGCCGTATATAGGAGAAATCTGCATTTTGTTGATGTTGTTGAAGCATTTTCAATCCCTATATGGTTGATTCATCACTTTTTGAATTTTGTCAAGAATTTGAAGTATGGCAAGTACGGCAGTTGTTATCCTATTCTTTTTGCTACTGTCTGCATTAGAATGTAATGTGTCCCCAATTGGGACACTATAACCCCGGGTTGGATTTTCAATCAATTCCAACACCCAAAACAGAATTGACAACAAAAAGACAATTATTTATAATGCAGCCCACAATTATTTCTATGCATTACGACTAGGGTTAAATGAGATACCTTCATAAATTAGTATTCACATTCAGCTAACTCCACACAGATCTGATCCCGTGCATTTATAAGGCTGAAATATACATTAAAACCCAAATTTCTGATACTAAACAGGGATGAAATAAATCAATTTAAGTCTGCAGATTCGCTGCCAGGTACAGGTCTGAAAACAGCGTTTATAGACACCCAAATAATACTGAAAATATACTGCTTTAATTCATAAAATCAGATGAGCAGATGATCGCATAAATCAGACCTGAAAAGTGTTCTAAACATTGCAAACCATCCACAGAAAGGGTCGATCCAAGAGAGAGAAATATTATAATATTGTCTTCAAACCTGGATACAAGACCTTCCAAAAATCTTCACATCTACTGCTGGAACTGACTGGAAATTCACTTGCAAGCTCAATCGGATTACCTGTGTGGAAATCCCTCTTCTTCTCTATAAGGGTTTTCATCCTCTAGAGTATTTTTTTGCAAAGCTCAGAGCTTAGACAAAATTCAGATTTTTATAAAATGAGAATGAGATGCCTTTCTAAGTTGACCTCTCCCCTTTTAAAGGAAAAATGACCCAAAGGCCACCTTTTCCCTATCTAATCAGCTCCAGTTATTATTTCTAAGTAAGTTTTCCCTCCTAGGCCTAGTCGCATTTTTGCCTAGGGGAGATACAAAAATAGTATGGGCCTATTTTACTTTTTAAATAACCATTATCCTTCTCCTAGGCCATTCACCATTCTTTCTAGGGAGGCTACAACAGAAAATTAGACCCATATTTGTCCCTATGCACTTTTCTAGAGATTACAACTGTAATTTATAAGTGCATTATTAATCAAATAAATAATTATAAGTGCTTTAATATTTTTCTATTATTTTCTTTTAGGCACTTATAAAAATTTATTGTGACTTAAGTCACCCTTGCACACACCCTTTGGCCGTCGGGTAGATAGAATGGGCCAAAGGTCTTCGATGCTATTATTCGAGAAAGAGGGACATTTCAGTCCTCCCTTCCCCAAATTGCTTGCCCACAAGCAATTTTGTACTCCTTTGTCCTAAGTGCCATGCACAATAGACAAAATATGTTGAAGTATCTCAAAAGTCTAGCACCTGTACCTATAAGATGAGACAACTCTTGCCACCAATTTCCCTTGACCAAGTGCTCATAAACACATGAAGGTTTCCAAGGAATTTCATAAGACATATGACAGATTTCATTATCAAGATCAGCACTCTTATAAAAGGAATCTGAATATGTTGCACATAGGTTGTTAAATCATACCTTAGGATGTCTCCATGATTCACAAAAGGCTGATTTTCTTCATAATTCAGCTGCTGCCCTATTATGTCACCCTCTTTTTCAGCCACCTCTTGTGAAATCAGCTCCTCGTTAAATTTTTCAATCATGCTATGAGCTTCCATTCGTGGAGGAGCTCCTTTCCGTATGCCATGCAAAACAACTTCCTTGTCTTGCACCTTGAATTTCAACTCCATGGTATGATAGTTTTGATGATAATCACCCAAGGAGTGGAGCCATTGTACACCAAGAACTAAATCCAATTCACCAATGCCAACTACATAAAATTCATCACATACCTCTTGTCCTCCCATGGTGAATTGAAGTTGGGAAATCCTCTTGGTGCATGCAATTTTATGCCCATCCGCCATAATCACATCAAATCCTTGGAATTCTTCTTCTTGTAGACCCAATCTAGCAACCAACCCTTCATCAATGAAGTTGTGTGTTGCTCCCCCATCAATCTTTTTCCCATGAAGTTCACCCTTCACATTGAAAGCAATCACAGTAAGAGTGGCTAATGGGACCTGTAACTACTACTTCATTTTCCTCTACTTTCTCAAGAATTTCACCCATTCAGCCCTTACCATTGAATGGTTCTTTGCAATCGTAGCACAATCTTTTCCTCCTTAGCTCATTACGTTCTTCAATTTCATCATTTGGAGCTGTCATTGAAAAGCAATCAACCTCTCGTCAATGAAGTTGTGTGTTGCATCAATCTTTTTCCCATGAAGTTCACCCTTCACATTGAAAGCATAAAAATAGGCAAAACAGTAAGAGTGGCTAAGGTAGGACCTATAACTACTACTTCATTTTCCTCTACTTTCTCTGTTGGATCAGCTTTGTCATCCTCCTCATCATCATCATAAATAACCTCAATATAATGGATTCAGCCCTTACCTTTGCAGTGATGATTGGGTTTCCATGGTTCTTTGCAATCGTAGCACAATCTTTTCCTCCTTAGCTCATTACATTCTTCAATTTAATCTTTGTTCCTTCTCCCAATTTTGTGCTCTAGTTGGCTGCCCACTAACAACTGCTCTTTTCCTATCATTTGGAGATGTCATTGAAGGTTCATGTGGACTTGTATGTTGTCCCACAAGATGGTGTTCTCTGCTGCCCACATTGCAAATTTTTACCTTTTCCCGCTGAAAATTCCAGATTTAGTGCCCTTTTTATAGCATCTTGAAGAGATGGAGGCTCAAAAGCTTTTACCAAACCTCTAAGGGGTTCAATCAAACCTTCTATGAATAAAACAATCAATCTTCTTTCACTAATATCTGGAACCATGACTGCTAATTTCTGAAAATCAGCAACATACCTTTCCACGGATGCTTCTTGCTTGAGCTATGCCAACTCCCTGAAGTGTACCTCCAGGTCTTTTCGATCAAATCTTTCCATTATAATTTTCCCAAAACTCTTCAAGAGTGGTGATGGAACCATGTCCTTGAGTTATTAGACCATGATACCACCATTCATGAGTTACGCCATCCAAATGCAAGGTAACAAATTTAAGGGCCTCTTCTTCAAACATGGGATTCAATGATAAGTAAGTGTCTAGCTTTTGCAACCAAGCTCTAGCTGAACACTTATCTGTACCATCAAATGTAGGGAGAGTAATCTTACCCAACCTATGTTGAATATCTTTCCTTGGTTCTTGTAGCTGATTTTCCCTTTTTCTTGGCCCCTCGTTCCTCCTCAGTTGGAAAAAATCCTTGAATGAAAGCATGTTCCTTGTGTTAGGGTTCAAGGATGCATACTCATCTCCAAAAATATTAATTTCTTCGGTGAACCCGTGTGTAGGTGACGGCTCCTCCTCTTGTGGCTCATTCCTCTGAAGGAAACTAGCACGAAAGAACCTGGGAGTGGTAGTATTTGAAACTCTTCCCACATGATGACTTGAAGAGCTTCCTTCACCCTGATGACCAAAACCCCCTTGAGGGTTTTATCTCCCGAAATTTCTCCTTGTAGTACCCTTCCCAAATCTGCAATGGCTCCAACTATGGAATCTCTAAGATCCCTTTGTGATTCCAACAACCTGTTTTGTATCTCTCTATTGCCCCAAGTAAAAATCTCATTGATGTAACTGAGTTCATCATTAGGGGGTACCCTTTCTTCTTCATCCATCCTTCCTCTTCTTGGTGTTCTCCTCTGATTGTGGTTCCTAAACAGGTATTCATCCCTGTCCATACAAATCTGGAATCTAAGTTTCACTCCTACAGGTTGGGAGGAAAACTAGCTTTGATACCACTGTAATGTCCCCTAAATGGGACATTTCTTTCCCTGGTGGATTTATCAAACAATTCCCACTGAAGGACAGAATTTGACAGACAAAAAGACAATTATTATGGATAATGCAGCCCACAATATTTCTATGGATAATACGACTAGGGTTTTGTTAAATTAGATGAACCTTCATACAACATTAGATAAATTTCCCCTTCCCAGCTAACTATCAAGATTTTAGAATGTATATCCTTGAAACCCACTTTATACAGCTAAAAATATATCCATTAATGGCAATTGGTTCCATTGCAATAAAATATTGCAAAGAGGCTAAATGCGACTGATTTCTGATTTCTAGGGTAGGAATTGATTTAAATAAAATTATGGCAAGAGAAATACCAATTTTTGCCAGATACAAAGGATTGTTTATTGATAAAATACTACATATTTATCAGTTGAACAACTAGATATTCCCTTCAAAAATACTGAATACAATATATTTGAAGCCCAAAATTGTGATACAGATGGTAATGAAATCAGACCTTGGATGTTCTCAAAATCCACTTATCCATCAAAATTCTAGTAACTCCACATTGAACAATAATAATAAAATGTAGCAATTTCTTCAATCCTCCATTGGCAAAAACTTCACAACTACTGGAAAATACATCAAAATTCACTTGAAAGCTCTTTAGAATTCCCTGAGTGGAAATTATTCTCCTTCACTCTCTAAGAGGGTTTTCGTCCTCTAGAGTAATTTTTTTGCACAATAATCAGGCTTGAGAAAAATTCAAATTTGATAGAATGATGGATATCCTCTTCTAAGTCGACTTCCCATATATAGGAAAAATGACCCAAAATCCACCCTTTCCCATCCAATCAATCACAATTAGTGATTGTTTCTATGCATGAGTTTCCCTTCTATCCAGCCTAGTCACATTTTTCCAAATAGGGGGGATAAAAAATGATCATGGGTCTTTTACTTTTTACAAGGCAATATTCTTCTTCTAGGCAAGTCACCACTCCCTAGGAAGGATACAAAATAAATTATTATAGACTTTTATAAATCCATATTTCCCACCCCCCCTTATGCACCTTCCTAGAGATTACAATTTTTATTTAAAAGTGCATACCTATATTAAGCCAAATAAATAATTATAAGTGCTTTAATATATTTTTTTTTTTTTTTTAGGCACTTATAAAAATTTATTGTGACTTAAGTCACCCTTGCACACACCCTTTGGCCGTCGGGTAGACAAAATGGACCAAAGGTCTTTGATGCTATTATTCGAGAAAGAAGTGTTTTCCATCACAAATTGAAAGGATTTCCCACCTACCATCAACGAGAGATTGTTTGTCATTTTAGGAGAGTTTTTGGCTACCACAAAGCTGAATTTGAGCGAGAAATTGCAATGGTACAGCTACATCCATGTTTAGGGCAACATGAATAGACCTTTGTGAGTCCATCATATGCAGGGGAATTTTGAGGAGAAATTGCAATGGTACAGCTACAGCCATGCTTTTAGGCACTTATAAAAATTTATTGTGACTTAAGTCACCCTTGCACACACCCTTTGGCCGTCGGGTAGACAGAATGGGCCAAAGAGGGACATTTTATAGAACCAGCCCCTTGACCCTTTTTATGACAGCCACAAAAGTGTTTTCCATCACAAGGTGGAAGGATTTTCCGCCTACCATCAATGAGAGATTGTTTTCCACTACTTTAGGATAGTTTCCGGCCACCACAAAGCTGATTCTGAGCGAGAAATTGCAATGGTACAGCTACATCCATGTTTAGGGCAACATGAATAGACCTTTGTGAGTCTATCATATGAAGGGGAATTTTGAGGAGAAATTGCAATGGTACAGCTACAGCCATGCTTGGGGCAACATGAATGGTCCTTTGTGAAGTCCATCATATGAAGGGGAATTTTGAGGAGAATGCAAGCAAAGGGAGAAGCTAATCCACATATCTATGAGGCATGAAGAAATAATGTTGAGAGCTTTTGTTTTCTTAATAAGTTTATTCCGTGTGTAGGTACGGCAATAAAAAAGGAAGAGCAACTGAGTTTATTTCCCACCCAAACAAATGGTGGAGCATATGGATTTGCAGCTGAAGATGGAGAGTTTTCAACCCTTGTATGGCTACCTATTGTTTTTACCTTAATCACGTTACTGAAGCTTGCATGCATGGGTTTGTCATATTTATATCATTTCTATATTGTTGGTCATAAATTTTTTAGTCATTAACAGTTGTACACTTGTGCAATTTAAGAAGGTTTCCTTGCATGGTAATGTTAGTGGAGGGGCTCCATTATAGAAGACAATTTTCCCAGCCATCCTAGTGCTGAACTGGATAGAATTCCAAGAGACTTGTAGCTGTTATGACTTGTTTCTAGCTCACATGCAAGCTGTGTTGTGCCATGCTTTGGAGGGATCAGCCCACGGAAACATTATGGGACCCAAGAGACAATTTTCCCAACCATCCTACTGTTGAATTGGATGGAATTCAAAGAGACTTGTGGTTGTTATGACTTGTTTTCAGCTCACATGCAAGTTATGTTGTGCCATCCTTTCGAGGGATCAGCTCATGGTAACATTATGGGACCCATTGGAACTCAAGGCTATAGTCATGAAGCAAGTGTAAGAGATCTTTCATCACAAGAGAAGAGCAAATGGGTACCTCAGGGGACACAGTAGTTTGCACTTGGAGCAGCCTTCGGCCTTAAGGGATTATATGCAAGATGTTCTCATGCTTTAGGTGGAAGGCTTCATTGAGAGAGAGCATATACGTGTGGGTGATGGATGGAGACTTCATGATAATTGTTGGCAGAGATTGTTGGACTTGACATTTATGGAATTTAGATGTTTTGGTTATTACAGTATGATGGTGCTTGGGCATATGAGCATGTTTTGACAAGAGCTCATTACAAACAGTCCTCTCTTCTTGACACCATTACAAATAGTCTTCCCGCACACCTGTCCTTCCACAATGTCTCCCTCCACAACTCCCTCCACCTCTGCAGCACAAATAATTCCTATCGTCGACAAACAGGAACAAGGACAACACTAAGATGGTTTGCCCAGCATTATCGCAAAGCTGACTAACAAATGGGATACCTTGGAGTCTTCTAACACAGCTCTCCGGACCGAGGTTTTCGAGCTTACCTCACGAATGAAGAAGGTTGAGGCGGACAACATTTCTTTGCAGAGACAACTTGCTAATACCAACGCACATACCCAACCTACCGCATCCAATGATCAACTACAGACTGAAATCTCAGACCTCAAACACAAACAAGAGGAAATCTCGAATCAGTATGAAAATCTCAAAAAACAAGTGGACACATGGGTCCAAGTTGTGAAGGGTAAAGACAAGAACACCCCCTGACAGGGGTGGAAGAAGTTGTGCAAGTTGAACTAGTTGAGGAGAACTAGATGGGTCGGGGATCTTAACCTCAAGGTGTGAGGGCTGCCCACACTCCCTCCTTCTGACCCCTTGGCCATTGCATCAGACTTTATGGTGTCCCTAGATTTCACCCTAAAATCTGAGACTACCCCATGTAAAAAATTTCGAACTTTTAAAATAATTGGTCGTTTTGTGTTTTTATTGCCAGAAAATGTTTGTATTATGTCAAGATATTCCCAGAGAGTCATATAAGCCAATTTCGCCAAACACCCAGTTTCCCAAAATCGTTATATTCTGTCACTGGGGTTTGCCTACGAGAAATTTTTATTTAATTATTTTGGGTCCTGTTTGAGGCAATTTGTGCTCCAGTTTAACCCTGTTATGGTCTTACATGTCAGTATTCCCATATACCAGTAGGGTTTTCTGCCAGGAATGAATCCTAGGCTTTATCTGTGACTTCTAGCAACGTTTTGCGTTTTTGGTGTTTTCCTCGTTTTGTTTTCTGTGAAATTTCTATAGGTCAATTCCTTTGTCGGTTTAGTCTATTTTCTTTCCTGAAGTATTTGGAGATCATCTATGGATGTTTTTCCAGAAGGAATTTGTCACAGGAGGTTTGGTTCTCTCTAGAAAGACGAAGTCATGCACAAAAAGTCTCTCCCAGGCAAGTCGCATTTTTGGGAATGGATGGATTTAAGCTGCAATGGGATTTTTGGTCGTAGCAGGCAGGTGGGATTTTTGTACCTGCCTTGCAGGGTACTTTTTCCCATGAAAGAAAATTCACTTAAGTCATGCTGAGAAAATTAGAGGCAGCAAGCAGGCGGGAATTCCTTACCTGCCTTGCAAAGTGAAAATTCCCATTGTGAAATAAAAGAAAATCACTTAAGCCATTGATGAGAATTTCTTACCTGCCTTGCAGGGTAAAAATTCCCATTATGAAAGTCAAACAACTTAAGTGGATCATGGGATTTTTGGAGCTGCGGTGCAGGGTGAATAATCCCATTGGAAATTGACTTTTAAAAATAGAATTCACCCTTGCCAAAAAGTGCGACCCACCTTGGGTGAATAAGTATGCATTTAATAATATTTATTAATGTTTATTCACCCAATTTTGGTGCCCAAGCATGAGGAAAAGTCAACGCATGATGAAAGAATAAAGAAGATTGGAAATAGAATTCTAAAATTAAATAAATTTAATTTATTTAATGCAGCCTCCTTTCATGCAAAAAAGTGCGACCCATATTGAGGAAAGATAATATTTTTTAAAGTATTAATTGATGGAATTAATTCCTATTTTTGGTGCATAAGGTCAAAGCACACTGTGAAGTCAGTGTGGATTGGAAGTAGAAAGCTAAAATTAAATAAATTTAATTTATTTAATGGCAGCCATGAGCATGCACAAAATAGGCGCCCAAGTTGAATAGAAAAGCATGTTAATTAATTAATTAATTGCCAGGAATAGGACAGACAATTATTAATTATAGAATGGTGAGGGTTATATAAGCATGGGCTGCCATAAGGATGAATAATTAATTCTTTAGCAAGTGCAGCCCAGGCAATTTTGGCACCCCATTTGAAGAGGAATTTTGCTCAGAAGGTGTATTTACTGCTAGAAGCTTCAAAGTTTGGTGCCTAGGTTTGAAGGAGCTTGATTTGTGTCTGATTAATTGTCTGCATAGTGTTACAAGGTGCTCAGGTGAAGTTGATAAAGTTCATGTTTGCTTTGCATGCAAACAAAACATCAAATTTTGGGGCAGCAGGCTTGATATATGCAAATTTCTATAATTAAAATCCAGTGTTCATGTTCCGGATTGCCATCTTTGTCTGAATTAATTGCAGGAATTAATTACAGGTGTTTATATAAGAGAAAGGGAGCTTGAATCAATGTCCAATACATTGAACATATCCTCTGAATCTGAAGAAATCTCCAGATCTGCACCGGTTGTGAAGAATTCCAGCCAAATAAAAAGAAAAAAAAAAGTTGTTCAGACAAATATTGCTCTGGCCATGGCTAAGCATGGTGAAAGAAAAGATCTAGATTCAGAATCATGCATAGCTTCTAGATTTGCTGAAGTCAATAGGCCCAGATCCTGCAAAGGCTTCCGGAAAAACTTCATCCTCTTGTTTTTGACGCAACTCATGTAGATTTCGGTGCATGGAGAATTCCTTCCAGGATCTTGTGCAGGTGCTCCCAATCTTCCAGTTGAAGCCTTCATTGAAGTTGCATTCACCCGGAGTGCTTTCCATAATTTTTAATTGCTCATATGCAATTAAAAATAAAAAAGATGAGTTATTTACGGCAAGCATTGCACTGATGCATGTACTGGTGAAGAACTGCAAAAGCTTCAAGGATGAGAAGGAAGACAAGTCAAAGGCAATACCCGCAAGCAAATCACAGTCACTTGCTTCCAAATCTAGCCGTTTCTAGATCCATCCGCTTCCACTGCTTCCAGTTTGGTGAGAATCAAGGGCAAAAGAATTGGCTGCATGCAAAATATGAAAAAAGACAAGACTGTAGCTTTCCTCTTTCTTCTTCTTTCTCTTATTTCCTCCGACAGAGTAACTGAGCGATCAATTAAATTATAAAACCTAAGTGATTGGTTTAAAAGCCATTACTTGAAGAAGTCATCTACTTGGAAATAGGTGGCAGACATGCAAAATAGAAGGTTCTATCTTCAGTTGCAAGTCATGCATGTCATGCAAAGAGGAATTCCAGGAGGGAGATTACCAGTTGTTTCCTTTCCCACTTTCACATGTGTCAGTTCAACTAAAGGCTTCCTATTTGTAATTTCCCCTCTACATGCTATAAGTAGAGGAAGAACCTACGGGTTAAGGATCGGAATTTGTAAGCAACATTCTTGTGTTCCAGACTTTGTGTTGAAACCCCTGATAGCTGCTTGAAGCAAAGGAATACAAATAAACAGATTTCCGGAGAACTTTGTGTCACGGTGCACTTTGTTTCTAGCTTATGGTCTTAGATCTTTTTATAAACTGTGCTATCTTAGATCTAGATCTGAAAGTTGTCTTTCCTTAAAATTCTGAGTGTTAATATCTATTGGTTCTTGTCTATGTGCATGCAATCAACTTTGTGATCTATTGATTGGATTGCACATCTTCCTTATTTCTTTCATGTGTTTATTACTCCCTTTTTCTTTACATATTTCTTTTCTTTAAACAGTTGCTTACTTGCTGCAAAACTATACAGCTATGGTTCATGACCTGCATGGTTAAAGTAAAACCCCTAAATAGATACTAGCACACTTCCCCCATATTGATAAACATCTTACACAGGATCCTCATCGTTAAATGAGGGAGATTTATCTCATGACTGCCTAGGTTTTCAGCTATGCAGAAAATCTAGCCAACACTTTAGGCTGCCTGATGTGCAGCTTGATAGAGCTTGGCTCGGACAGGATTCCACCCTTTTTCTCCACTTCAAATCAGCGGATGACAGGCTCAAGGGCACTCAGAGCCAAGCGCAAGCTATTCTCTCTCCCCAATAAGGTCTTCCTCGATGAAGACCTCACCAGAGAACAGGTGGCCGAACTCAAGAAATCCCGTGAAATTGTTATGGCAGCCAGGAAAGCGGGGAAATGGGCAGTAATTCGCAACCTCAGGCCTGTCATTCGAGATTCTTCTCCTCGGGTTGGGTCCCCGGGTCCGGTCCCAAATGACGGTCCTGTTGGGAGAGGCATCGGAACAAGGGCATCTCTATTACATGCTGGAATGGGAACGGGTCCTATTGGTCTTCTCTGGGTATTCTATATGATGCTCTAGGTTTTTCAACCTCCTCTTTGTCACTGAGACTCATGCGAGCCATGTTCGCCCTCTCCCAGACATCAGAGGATACTATTGGCTCTCAGTTTGCAGACAGGAGACTTGGAGTTTTGGAGGGGTTAGAGGGTCTGGCGGGGTTGCTTGCCTGGTCAGGGATACACTTCGGAGCAGGATTTTCGTGGCCGCAGAGGACGAGTTTGCCCGCTTTCTCTGGATTAGGATCAGGCGGACCTCGTCTCACCTCAGAGATATCTTCATTGCAGTCTGTTATTTCCACCCTGCCTCCTCTTCTTTTTCCATTCATAATGGCCCAGACGGGGACCCCTTCTTCGACCTCTATACAGGCATTTCTCAGTATTCAGCGAGTGGGGAGGTCATCGTTTTGGGAGACTTTAATGCACGTACCAGAAACCTCCAAGTTCCCCTACACGACAGGACTGATGACGTGCTCTGTACATCTGAGGTGGACCCTGATTTAGTTGGCTTTCAGCGGGATTCAGAGGATATGGCAGGACCTTTGACGTCATACGGCCGACACCTCCTACAGATGGGGGAATCTCATGATCTGCTGATCCTGAATGGCATTCCGTGTTTCCCTGACTCCCGCTTCTTCACATGCAGACCTCATGGTGGGGGAGCTAGCGTGGTGGACTACATCATGACTACTTCCAATTTGATTCCCTATATTCACCATTTGTGTGTCTCCCCCATTCCCCTTGCTGACCATGCGACCCTTTCCTTCTCCTTGCAGGTTACCCCCCCAATCCCTGACCCCATCCCACGCCCCTTCCCGTACCATCTGGAAGTTTGATGAGGGTGATCTTGTAGACTTTTCTTTTCACCTTCGCCAGCTTCTTCCCCCTGTACCCCAATTTGCCTCACTCTCCTCTGACTTGATGTTTGATACCCTTTCCTCCGCCATTCGTGACGTTGCTCTGTGTTCTTTCCCCCACTTCACTCCCACCCTCCCTTATAAGAGGACCTGCCCCATGAACCAGTGGTACGATGAAGACTGCAAAGCCCTTCACCGTCAGCTTCGCTTTGCTTTCACACACGCTCTCCCCTCCTTCCCATCTCTCAAGTCCAATTACCATCGTCTCCTTCGCCACAAGAAGCGCACCTTTATCTCTCGTTGCCGCTTTGAGCTCCGTGCATCCCTTATACACTCCCCTAAACGTTTCTGGCGTACCATTCTTCCCCGTCATTCCTCTTTACCCCAGGACTTACATCCCAGCTCCATGTTTACTCATACTTCCACCCTTTACGACATCCCTGGCCAGCCCCAGATCCAGGTTGTGTCCCCTCCCTCTACCTGTCATATTTTTACTTACACGAATGTGAAGAAAGCCATTTCAGCCATGAATAACAGCAGGGCTGCAGATGAGGAGGGCTTCCAGGTGGAATTCTTCAAGCACGGTTTGGACACTCTAAACAGCTATCTTGTGGACCTCTTCAATCAGGTGGTTTGTACAGGTTTTCCGAAGTCGTGGTCCCACCATATCATTCACCCCATCCACAAGTCGGGTCCCACTTCCGACCCGAACAACTACAGGACGATCATGGTGGGCCACACGTTCTCCAAGCTTTATGCCACGGTCCTCCACATGCGGCTTTCTGAGTTTCTGGAGCAGTACCATTGCAGAGCCAGGGGGCAGGCGGGGTTCCGACCTGCTTACCAGACCATCGACCATATCCTCACCCTTCGAGCCATTATTGAGGAGGCACGCCACCGCTCCTCCAGGGTTTTCTGTTGCTTCGTGGATTTTCGGAAAGCCTTTGACTCAGTGCCACGGGAAGCTCTTTTCTGTAGACTTAGAGACATCGGTATTTCTGAAACTCTTCTTGCTGCCATTATGCGCCTGTACGAGGAGGTTTTGGGCCGCCTTCACACTGCTGCCGGTTTTTTGGATTTCATCAGGAGCACCATCGAGGTTAAACAAGGCTGCCCCCTCTCGCCTACCTTGTTTGGTATTTATATTGATGAATTGGAGGAATTTCTCAAGGACCATATCCAGGAGGGGGATGGTTGCCTTCTTCACCAGGTGTTGATCTACATTCTCCTTTTTGCGGATGATGTAGTCCTCCTTGCCTCTTCCACGGAGGGACTTCAGAGACAGTTGGACGCCTTAGCCCTCTTTTGCGACCACAGACAACTGACAGTTAACCTTGGTAAAACCAAGGTCATGATCTTCAATGGGCTGAAGACTTCTGACTTCCATTTCTTCTATAGAGGGGAAGAGATTGAGATCACCAGCTCCTACACTTACCTGGGAGTTTTATTTACCGGGCCCCGTTTCAGTCTTCGGCCTGCTCTTCAGCCCCGCGTCAACAAGGGGTATGGCTCTTTGGCAATCTTGGAGAGACAGTGCTTCCGCCACCACTTCCAGGACATCTTGTCGAAGATGTCTCTCTCGGATTCTCTTGTGAGGCCCACAGTTCTCTATGGCTCTGAGGTTTGGGGGCCATCCCTGCTTGATTCTGATTGGGCTACTGTTGAGCGAGTCCAGATCCTCATGCTCAGACGCATCATCAGGTGCAAAGAGATAGTTCCACACACTATCCTCTTGGCTGAGTTCATGCCTCGCCCTTTTAGACGGGAGACTATATTTGGCCTTGTTTCACTTTTGCATCGCATCCGGGGACTTTCAGATTCTTTTGCAGGAAGGGAAAGGTATCTCTACCTCGCCTACCGTTCCTCTGAGGCTATTGCTCTTTCTGACCACAGTGGTCGTTCCCGCTGCTGGTACGCCGGAGTCTCACGTCTTCTTGGCTCTTTCGGGATTCAGATGGACCGCCTCCCACCATACAGATACTCCCTGGACGCTCCTGCCCATCTCCTACCGAGTAAGCAGGATCTGCACAAAATTATCAGAGACGACATTTACAGGCAGTTCATCCAGCACACTTGGATCAGCCCTCCGGGTGGATTACGCCCTAAGATGGCTTTCTATGTTGCACATTTCCTTGAGGTCAATGATGGGCTTATTAGCCGGCCTACATATATCTCCCGACACTGGTTGCAGGCACTCCGCATATCCCTAGGCCAGTTCAGAGTGGGCTCTCATAGACTTCGTGTGGAGGACCACCAGCTGGACCGCTCGGAGAGGATTTGCCAGCTTTGTTCTCTCCAGGAGGTCGAAACAGAGGAACACTTCATTTTCAGGTGCCCCATCTACTATGAGATCAGAGGGAGATTCCATTGCCTATTCCGGGAGCATCCGTCATTTGCGGCTTTCTTCAGGTATTGTGATCAACGGTGTCTTGCTCTCTACCTACAGGAGGCTCTCAGGCTTCGGAATGAGACCCTTCAGTCCCCTCCCAGACAGGCTGCTACTCGACAGATCACATCTTTCTTTATGGTGCTCCCACCAGAGAGGGGCACCAAGCGGCACCTTGACACCAGTATGGATTCCCAGACCAGATCCGTCAGGACCCGGGATGCCACCTCCCAGTCCAGAGGCTTTCATGATCGCACTCGGTTAGGCCCCCCCCATGGATCACGGTCAACCAGGAGGATACAGAGGGCTCGTCTTGCTCATCCTTCTCCCAGACACCGACATTCCAGACTCTCCACAGTTTCAGCTACAGGACACAGGCATATCGCCAGCTACTTCCAGTCGGCCTCGGATGCTAGGTGACAGTGTCGGAGATGGGGCTTTTCCTCCCCCCTCTTCTTCGGCTCCATCCATCTGCACTCTTGTAGCCATTGTGGCCCTTGCTTCTCCTTCTTTCCTTTCTCTTCTCTCTTTTCTTGTTGTTCGGATGACCCTTTCGGGTCTCCCTGCTGGTTCTTTTGGCATTGTACTGTGCAGTCCCATTGACCTACTTTTGTGGTCATTCGTTGGACATTAATATAATTATCTTTTCTTCCATGAAGCAGTTTTCCTAAGTATAATCAAGTCGGCTAGGGAAGATGAAAAGATAATGGAATAAATAGAAGGTAAAAGGTCCTATTAAGAAGGCACTTTAATTGGTTTCGGCGTCACATCAAGGTATAACTTGATCATTTGATCTTCATCTTGACAATTGATAACTTTGCATTGTTTTTGGGCTAATTGCTCAACTATCTCCACTTGAGGATGAAAACCCTCTTGTGTGGCCAACATGTGAAGACAAAAACCTTCCTTGTTTGATTGAAGGACGAAAAATCTTCAGTCTATTGAGGATTTTCCATTCCAGGGTTTCCAAGGAGTTTCAAAGAAGATTGATTTTGCAGATTTTCACCTAGGGTTTGGTAGAAGAAGGGCTGATAAGTTTTTATTGAGATTTTTGAGCCTTCCCTTAGGGTGGCAACTTGCCCTAAGGTGACATTTGGGGGTTTCTAGGGCATGGAAACATCCAACTCAACCATCATTGTGTTTCTCATTTTTTCAGCAACCGAAATCTACATTTAGACTTCATTTCTGGGCTTGGAATCTTTCATTATCAGCCACTTTTGTAAGGGTGTTCACTGCTGTTATTTTATTTAATTAAATAAATTCCAGCTGGGTTTTGAAGGCTTATTTCTCGCTTAATAATTGTTCTAAAATATTTCTAAGTTGCCCTACATGCTTTGGATGGTGTGAATGATACATTTTTTAGAGATATTGCATTATCCTTACTGCTATTATAAAAAATTACTGTTGTACCTTGTTGGTTTATAATTATAAGTTGGGTAAATACTTTTTAGTTTACTTACCATTGGGGTTTGTGTTATTTCCTTTTGTTTTGTTAGAGCTCTAGAAAGGACATTCACAATTTGCCTCATTTTGATAATTTTTGTTCTAAACTATTTCTGGATGGGGGTTTGCCCTACATGCTTGGATGGTGTGAATGATACATTTTTTGTAGATATTGCAATCTTTACTGCTATTATAAAGATGAATTACTGGTTGTATCTTGTTGTCATAATTTAAAGTTGGCAAATCATTATTTTGGTTAGTTTCTATCCATTCGGGTTTGTGTTATTTCCCTTTTGAACAGGGTTAGAGCACAGAAAGGGACATCAGACTAGTTCAGATTAATCAAGCCTAAGTTGTTATAAGGAAAATTGCTCATGGCCATCTTAAATAAATAATAGCCAACTTTAAATGGGAGGAGAATTCAAACTAATTTTGAGAGTAGGAAACCAAGTCTCTGCATCTATTCCCTCCTGTTACTCATTTATTCCCTCATGTTAGGAAAAGTCTTTACAACAACATCAAATTGATTGCTCCACAACATTCAAGTCAATGGCATTTCGCGATTGATTTGTCTTTCTTTAATTAATCAAGCCATTTCACAATAATAGATCTTTGCATGTAAAAATTTATAAGTGGGCCTTTTACATATTACCCGCACACATTTAGTGGATGTTACCCCCACAACAATTGTTTGTAAGTTAACCAAAGCAATGTCAACAAGTCAGTTAGGAATGACATTAATTCTGCAACATCCCATACGGTGGAGTTTCCATCCACAAATGTTTCAGATGCTTCTGTAAAGTCACTAGTCATGAAACAATTATGAAAGGACTTGTTTTTCCCACGTTGTTTCTGTTTTTGGACTTTAATTGCAAATTCATTCATGAATCATTGGGTAAGGCGGTAATTACTTGCCTTTGCTGAGGATTTTGAAATTCTCATAACTGTTAACCGACAGTCAGTTTAAGTTCACATATTGCTATTAAATTGTACTCCACAATTCAAACATGTGAAAGCCTTGCTTTACTGTATTTAGGAATGGATTTAAAAAGAAATTGTTTTTGTGGTTTGGAAATTTTATGGTCAAGACATCTGGTATCAGTGCTTGTAGGTCTGATACTCTAACACTCATATCTGTCTGAGGATTGCTTAAACAAAGGATGGAATTTTCATTGTAAGAATCCAAACTTAACATATTGGAAACTGTTGGCATGTTCATAACTCCCACAATTGTTGTTAGGACGTCAGGTTCAGGTGTGGTTATTGTGAGCCTGGGTCAAGAGAAACTCGAGATTAACTTGGATTCAAGTTCCTCATTAACTTGTAGATCCAACTTGCAGCTATAGTGGCATTAAAAAGGTTGTCTTAAGACTGGAGCAGGCCATGTTTGTCAAGGTAGTGATAAGTTATTCAGTTTGCATATGTTCCACGTGAGCTGAAAATCAAATTTGAGAAGTGTCTAATGACACTGAGTCTGTAGGGGACATTGTGACAACCATTGTTATTGACAGGAAATTCATTGGCATTTCTGTTGAATGGTTCCTGCGATTTATCAGTGAAGCAGGAGACATATCCACTAAGAAGCATCATATATTTCAGGTTCCACATATTTGCTAATTGTACCTGGTTTGCAAGTACCTTCCACATGGTAGAAGGATAAGATCCTTGCTAAAGAGTCAGATATAGGAGGCCTCATGGCACACTTGAACTACTATAGGTTTGAGTATGCACCAACTTTACCCCATGACTAACTTGTAAAGATCAATCAGGGAGATCCTGTCTATTACGACCCATCCAGTCCAATTCTATTGGTGGTCGCGAAGTCTTAGCATGTGTATCACCTCTTTGCAGGTTTTAAAGCATGATCTCGTGAGCTTGGCTGGTGTCCCAAATGTCCTTGACTCAAAACATTCCAGGAGGTGGAGTGTTGAAATATTCATTTGACCTAAGATCGTGTTTGAGTGATATGTTGGTTCTCTCACCAAAGTCAGAATCTCTTGTGCAATTAAGGTTGCAGACATGACTCGGGGCCATAGTTCCTTATGGATAAGCTCGTCTTTACAAGGCTCAGTATTATCTAAACCTCATTGTGCAGCCTTTATTGCATTAAGGAAGTTTCAGGTTTTTACAGGACAACAATAGATAGGAAATTGTGGTTGAAGTATTAGGGGCATTCTAAGCATTGGACATATCCTAATTATCTTGGAATCATGCATATGAGCACCTTCTAAGGTCAAAACGCTGTGATACAACGCATCTAGAATTTAGTAGAATTGGAAGTATCTTTGTTCATGTTGGCTACCAATTTTCTGCACAGCATTTATGAAAACCTAGGTAGTCATGAACAAATCTCCTCATTTACCGAATGAGGCTCCCATGTAAGATTTTGTCAGTTGTTTTTCTAATATCTAAGGTTGTTGGTATTACTTTAACTATGTAGCTCATGAACCATAGCTAGACAATTTTGCAGCAAGTAAGCAGCTGTAAAATATGGAAAAATTTGAGAAGAGGAAATAATTAAATGCAGAAGAAAGGAAAGGAAATGTGCAACCTAATCAATAGTTGACAGAGTTGATCACATGCACATAGACGAAACAAATAGATCTTAAACACAGAATTTAAAGCAAAGAAAAGTTTCAGATCTAGATCTAAGATAACACAAAGTTTATGAATAGATCTAGAACAAATACAAGAGATGAAATGCACCGTTGACACAAAGTTCTCCGGAAATCTCTTCTCTATTCCTCTGCTTGCAGAAAGCTATCAGGGGTTTCAGCTCAAAGTCTGGAACACAAGAATGCTGATTACAAATTCCGATCCTTTAACCCGTAGGTTCTTCCTCTACTTATAGTGTGTAGAGGGGAAATTACAAATGGGAAACTGCAACTGAACTAGAACATGAAGAAGTAGTAAAGGGAACATTTGGCAATCATCTTCCTATAATTCCTCTCTTAGTGACATGCATCAGGAGTTTAAGCCAAAATTGTGCACATCTGTCACCTATCTTAAAGAATCTTTCCAAATAACTTAAAGTAATGGTTTTTCAACTTTAAATAACTTTAAACTTACATGGCATTGGAAATATGAAATATTTGAGAATATTTGATAGAGATAATCAAAAAGATAGTGCCAGTTGTAACATACCTAAACTTTGCATTTTTGTCTGATATTGAGATTATCTCTTGTCAAACATGTAATTCAACATCTTATCTGAGTAACCCTCTGATCTTCTGAAGGTGCAACAAGTGTTGGCAATAGCAGCAGTGTTAGTGGTTTCAAAATTCTCTTAGTGTCCCATTTCCCTCAACATCTAACCTGAAGCTTTATGAAGTCTGCCAGTTTGAATCCATCGTGAAAGGTTATGGCCCTGAGGTCAACAAACTTAGACTTTCAAGAGGCACAACACAGTAAATTCTCATGTGGGAAGCAAGTAATTCATGAGATGGAGATGCTCTCATTCGTGCAACAGTTTGAAATTAATTGTTTCATGTCCATTTGGGTAGGAGCTTGAGGATAGGTACGCAGATATCCAGCAAATAATTAAAATTTAGGTTAAAGCTTTTATTTTATAAACTTTGTATATGTCATTACAAATACAATGAAATTAAGTATTTTTTGGCAATGAATGTATTTTAACAGCTAAAGTATTAAATGACTTTCAGCATACTTATGTTATCAATATTATCTTGTCATACAACTTTTCCAAGCTGAGATACTTAATAGAGTTTTCTCTATGTTCTCTAATTTAGTTGGTATTCGTTGCTTTATGACTCTAGAAGCTTACAAACATGTGTTTTAAACTAGTCGCCAAGCAGCAATAGCCTTAATTGATATGATTTTTTTATTTACCTTTGTGACATCTCATGATTAATCACCTGCAACATGTAATATTTAGATTTAAAAATGGATCCAATGAGGATATTTTAAGTTTAAAACTTAGGCAAATGATAGAGGCTTCAATATTTAAAATGAGAACTCAATACTGCTTTGCAAGCTTTTTTAAGTAATTTTACATTTTTAACTCTTTTAACAATAATCAGCGGGTAAGATTGAATCCACAAAGCGTTAAAATGTGCATCATTTGTTTCGATAGATTTCAAATCTATTTAGTGTAACTTAAACTATTTTGGTTTTTTTAGTGATTATACTTTTCCATATTAATGCTTTTCTCTCCTGCAAATTACATGGTAGTCGAATTTAATCACATTGCTTCTGGAATTTTATCTTGCCGAACTTTTGTTGATTTCGCAATAATGACTTAGACCTCTTTCAAGTAATGGTTTGGAAAACCATTTAACTTTAATTTTACATTTTCGCCCAAACTTAAGAATAATTGGAAAGTTGTTTTTAAGGAAAGAATTTTTGGCTTAACATTATATTTTCAAAGCTGTCAAAATGATATTAAAATTGGCTTTCAAACAGTAAGTTCAACATGATCCCATCTGATTCTACAATAACAATAGCATTTCTCTGTTCTGAATTAGCCAACCCTCTGGACAAAGTCCAGAAGAAAGCTCACTTTCTCTAAAACTGAATCACGCCAAAGGCTATGTTTCAACGTTCTCCTATGAGAAAGGTATACATACAAATCAACATTTATAAAATACAATTGAGTTACCAATAGTTCCCAACGTGAAAAATATGGAGGCTTTCAACACCCCCTTTCCATCACAACCAACTAATGCCAAATTCCTCCATGGGAAGCATAAATTCATCTGGGATGCTCTCCGACATATCTTACTAGGTCCAGCAACTACATCCTCTTGAACATGAAATTCTACGCGGAAGGGCAAAAAAATCCGAAAATAACTGCCTTCTCGAAAAAATCCTTTTCCACCAACCCGCCAGGCAAAAATCTGCGGTTTGGAATAGTGTATCTTAGCCATTATTATCTAATGACTTTCACGGGATACTATCTTCTCATCTTTATTCATGTCAATAGTTCATCCTAGATACTCCATCTGTCATGTTCACCAATCAAAGCTCATGATTCTTTCAGAAGATTGCAAGAAGTTGCTTGGTCCCAAAAGGTGCAAAAATGGATTTTATGAAAATAATTAAAATATTGCCATCAATGCGTAGAGCTCGAGAAAATATGCACTTTTAGAGAAAACGACACCTAAAACGGAGCCACAGAATGAAAGTTATGGCACATGCAAGTTTTTGCTGCTACATCTTCCCGGACCCTTTCCAAAAATGGCAAATTTTTTTTTGTACTTGTGATTTTTTCACCAAAAATTCCACTTTGGAAAAAAGTTGCCGTGAGCTCTCCCTTGTGCTTTCCTTCTACTGCAAAAATAACTCAGCGAAATTCCGAACCCAATTCCTCAATAATCAACCTAGAAGTACATTTTGGCAACTTTAGGTTTCTATCTCTTCCTCCCAAACTTAGGAGCAGCTGAAAGTCGTGGTCTTCCAGGTTGATCTTGTCTCTAGCTTTTGGGATTGTCTGCAAAGCTAACCATGATGAAAAGTTGCTTCTTGGGGAATGAGAAATCGCTGAGTGCACCACCATCTCATGCTCTGATTTCGCTCTATCAGAATTTGCCACCGTGTTATGACTGCCACCCTCTGAATTGTCCAAAGATAATGCTTTTTCAAACTCCGCCATCTGTGCTATCAACTTCTTCGCATGGATAGGTGAAGACCTGAGTGATTGAGGAGAAAATACAAATGATGCTGGATTCAAAGGAAGAGCATCTCTCAAGATCTCTCTGGGGTTTTGGAGGCTGCAACTAGCATGATAGTTGTAATTTGGCCTTCTGCTATGAGTTGATGTTGGAGAAGTTGAAAACTAGCATGATAGCTGTTGATTTAGCCTTCTCCTGTATGTAAGACTTCTTGTGAACTTTAAGCTTTTCCGGCCACCACTGCTATTCACCTTCGTGCTTTATTTTGCTGGAGTCTCCTGCGGTAAAGTTGCCTGTAATCTGATTCATCAAAGCTTCATCCAGGCAATACCCCTTTGTCAGCAACCAGTTCAAAGTGTTAACCAGAACTGCGGAAGATCTTTCTTCAATCGTCTGGCAGCCACCAATGTTTTCCTAAAGAGCAGCTCTATCCTCCTCCCATCTGATGATACGAGTCAAGTATCACATGCCCATCATCTACGAGATCTGCAGGTATCGGTGCCAAACCATAATCAAACACTTGTTGTGCCGATAACCTGCTGAAGTCTTTCTTTCTGACTTCATACTCGTTCCTGCACTTCATCCAGAAGTCTTCCAACGAAGGCACATGTGAGTAATCCTGGGAGATTGTCTTCCTCGCTACTCCATATGGGTCAAAGTTCAACCGTGCTGGGAAGAACTCATGCTCATACTCAGAAAACATTTCAGCTTCGTATCCTCTAGCTTTGTGGATGATGTGGCAGCTGTAGTAACCCACTGTGACTGGAAAGAAACCTGTAGACTTTGCTGCTTTGATTGTAAGTCATGCATCTCCACGAGTTGTCTGCACAACTCCATGATGACCTACTTGTCGTTTGGATATCTCGGCAACTTTACTGGTTCTCCCGAAAAGCCAGTTACCCTGAGATAGGTGAAGTCTGCAAATTGGATGAAAATGCAGCCATGCTGAGATACAACCTCCCAAGTACCTTCTTTGCTTACCCTGTTGGTCTTTAGATCACTATTTAATTTGCAAATGAATTCATAGAAAAACCCATCGTTGACTGCTTTGTAATCTTTGTGGCATTCAGGAACTTTGAACTGTGATTAGCACTCAAAAATAGAATCTTTCGCTCATATGCCCCGTCTATCCAGTTTGGAAAATATACTCTGCGAGGCTGCTGCATACACCAGGTATGAAGTCATTTTGAAGCTTTTAAGTCCGCCTCACACTCCGAAGTTACTCACCGATGTTGTCATTGATAATTTCTGCCCAATTGATTATTGAATCAACTCTGTTGATCTCAATAGTCCTCACGAAAGCATACATCCATGAGTGGAAGTTTTGAGTGTTAGCTTCTCCACTTCACCTGGAAAGCAATTTAGTGATATCATCCATCTCTTGCACCAAGTTGGATCGCAGAAGATTTCTCAGGAACTTTGATGGAGACCTGGGATTCTTCATATATCTACTGTTCATTATGCCCACGCAATCTACTTTGAGTTTCTCCCATCTGGTTGCCTGCATCCAACATGTTAATTGCAATCACCACCATTTGTGTCAGAATCTTAAGACAATAATTGATAAACTATTCATCCAGCCTAATAATTGTCTTTCCCGCAGCGTCCCAGATTGTTCTGGAAAGAGGATGATATGATATTGCACACTCCATGACAAATTCGGGCAACTGAGCTGTGATTGGGAATGCTGATGCTTGAATAATTCCACTGCTTTTCATTGCCCTGCATGAGAAATGTCTTTCGGCCCTATATCTGTCAATTATTTCGGAGATGGGTTCCGGGCCTATGTCTGTGTCATATTATAAAATCTGGGAGATATGCATGATTCTGCTGACCCTTCTCTTTCATCTCGCTTCATCATGGCTAGAGTAATCTTTGTCTGAGCAATCTTTGTCTGTGTTCTTTTTTTTTAATCCTGCCGGAATTCTTTACAACTGGATCAATTTGTTCAGATCTAGCAATTTCTTCAGATTCAGGAAATCAATGTAGCTTGACAACTCCGTTTACTTATATGGACATTTGAACAGAAGATAGGGAATGAATTTTTACTGACAAATCTGCATATAAAGCCTGCTGCCCTAAAATTGGAGGCCAAGCTTCGCATGGAGCTAAGGCAAAACATTTTCAAATTCAGAACTTATACCAACAAGATAAAATAGCAAAAATCAACTATTACCATGCCCAATCTGCTCACCACCAGAAGCCTCTTGGCAATGAAAAATACCTTTTAATGCACAAAATTGCAATTAAAATTTGGTAGCTAGAATCCTATCTGGGCAATGTGTAAATCCTAGGCAGCAAAAGAATAAATCTCCTTCATTCAACCGGCAGCACAATGCTTACGTGTAAGATGTTTATTCTATTTGCAGTTTAATAAATAATTAACTAAAACTTTCCCACAGACAACTTGGCGGTTTTACTTTAATGAGTTCCTTAGCATCATGTCTGATTCACCACAAATTGGGGTAATTTTGCATCAAGTATGCATTGTGCTGAGAATATTTGCAGAAGGGGATTACAGACATCTTCTGGCAGTAGGGAAAGACAGGAAGGAAGACCCATTGTTTAAAAATCAACGAAAATAACTATCAGAGTTTGTCTCATCCACACAAAGTAAATAAACAGAGAAATCTGGGGACATTCCACAATAAGGGAAAGAAATAACTTCACAAACACTAGATCGAAGCCGTAAGACAAAGTTTACATTGCAGAACCTTTGAATAGGGGAAGTACTCAACAAAGCTACTGTAGACAGGTGAGTTCTCCAGAAATCCACCTTTTATTCAATGATAGTACTTTTACAGGTACGCCACCTCCACATCAAGTGGTGGATCCAGGCAAAAAATTTCTAAATCTTAAAAATTCTCACAGTATCCTCAGCAGCAGGCACGTTTGCTAAACAAGTTCTAATTATTGATCATTGATGCTTAGCTCCTAGGCCTCTTGCCTCTATTTATAGTGCATAGAGGGAAAATACGTTGTAGGAAACTTTTAATGATTTCCGCACATGTGGAAGCATAGTGAAAAAAGGAAACAGTTGGGACATCTTTCTTCTAGAATTTCTCATTTAAGGCATGACGGACAACATGATTATATCAAGTGAAGTACTAAGGGTCAACACTTTGCATGTCTGTCAGGGCTATGGAGATAAGATAAGATAAGATAAGATAATTATATTAAATGTCCAACAAGTGACCACAAAGATAGGTCAATGGGACTGTACAATACAAAGCAAAGCAGAAACAACAGGGAAAACCCAAGAGGGTCTCCGAAAACAACAAAAGAAGAAGAAGAAGAAGAGAGCACAAGGGATGAGAGGAAGGTGGAGGGAAAGGCCTCGACACCAACCCTCACGACTGTCGCCCAAGGTCAACTGTAAAGAAATTGGTGATGTGTTGTTGTCTGGTGTCAGGGACTGGAAACTGTTGGAGACGCCCATGTTCCGTGGAATGTCGAGCTCTCTGGGTGGACCTAGTGGTCTGTCGTCTAAAAGAGGGGGCTCTTGGCTGTGCACGAATCCGGAAATCTCTGGTCAAGGAAGAAGCTCCTCTAATCCTGACAGATCTAGCAAGAAGATCTCCACTAGGATCATGCCCCTGCTTAGTGCCCCTCACACCTGGGAGAAAATCAAAGAAAGATGTGATCTGTCGAGTAGTAGCCTCCCTGGAAGGAGGATGGAGGGCCCTGTCACGGAGCTTAATGGCTTCCTGTAAATAGAGAGCGAGACACCTCTGATCATAATACCTGAAGAAGGTCGTGAACGTAGGATGTTCACGGAAGAGACAATGAAACCTCCCTCTGATCTCATAATAGATGGAGCATCGAAAGATGAAATGTTCCTCTGTCTCAACCTCCTGGAGGGAGCAAAACTAGCAGATCCTCTCAAAACGAACCAAATGGTGATCATTCTCGACCCGAAGCCTGTGGGATCCGACTCTGAACTGGCCCAAAGATATGCGAAGAGCATGCATCCAATGACGGGAGATATAGGTGGGCCGAATGATGAGTCCATTGCTGACTTCCAGGAAGTGATTGGCGTAGAAGGCCATTTTCGGGTGTAGCTCCTCTCGGGAGTTGGTCCACGTAACCTGGGTGAATAGTCTGTATATGTCGTCTCTGATAATTCTGTGCAAATCCTGCGTGCTCGGAAGGAGGTGAGCAGGAGCATCCATGGAGTACCTAAAAGGGGGGAGACAGTCCATGTTGATCCGAAGAGATCCAAGAAGACGAGAGGTCTCGGCATACCAGCACCGAACACGACCACTATAGTCAGAGAGAGTAATGGCCTTAGAAGAATAGTAAGCAAGGTAGATGTATCTATCCCTGCCAGTGGAGGAGTCCGAAAGTCCCTGGATGCGGTGCAAGAGTGAGATGAGACCAAAGATGACCTCTAATCTGAAAGGGTGAGCCCCAAACTCGGCAAGGATGATATGATGGGAAACAGTCTCTTTGCATCTGATGATCCGTCTGAGCAAAAGGATCTGAACCCACTCAATAGAGGCCCAATCCGACTCGAGCAGGGAGGGGCCCCAAACCTCATAACCATAAAGAACAGTGGGTCTCACAAGAGAGTCCGAGAGAGACATCTTGGACAACGTGTCCTGAAAGTGATGGCGGAAGCACTGTCTCTCCAAGATCACGAGGGAACCATACCCCTTGTTGATGCGGGGTTGAATAGCCTGACGTAAACTAAACTGAGGTCCAGAGAAGAGAACCCCCAAATAGGTGTAGGAGTTGGTGATCTCCAACTCCTCCCCCTGTAGAAGAAATGGAAATCAGAGGTCTTCAACACATTGAAGACCATAACCTTCGTTTTACCCATGTTGACTGTAAGCTGCCTATGATCACAGAAGAGGGCTAAAGCATCAAGTTGTCTCTGTAACCCCTCCACCGAAGAGGCCAAAAGGACCACATCATCTGTGAAGAGAAGAATGTAGATCAGAACATGGTGGAGAAGACAGCCGTCCCCGTCCTGTATGTGGTCTCTAAGAAAATCCTCCAGCTCATCAATATAGATACCAAACAAAGTAGGAGAGAGAGGGCAGCCTTGTTTGACCCCGATGGTGCTCCTAATGAAATCGGAAAGCCCAGCAGCAGTGCAAAGGCGACCCAAAACCTCCTCATACAACCAGTTTGTTATGGTTGTGGTGACCCAGGGCATTTTTGGAACATATGTCCGGAGAATCTAGCCGCAATTAGGGCTACACCGGTTTGTTATGGTTGTGGTGACCCATGTCATTTTTGGAACATATGTCCGCAAAATCTAGCCGCAACTAAGGCAAGGAAAACCCCTGTATCAGAGGCTACAGTTGGTGATGTAGAACGGGCACACAAGATCTATGTAGTGATTGAGAAGCGTCAAACAGAGCATCAAGCTACCGTGGTTGAGACAGCAAGTAGTATCAAAGGCACCCCCATTTCTGTGTTGTTTGATTCTGAGTCTTCGGACTTGTTTATATCTCCTTTCATAGTGGATTATTGTAGGTTGGTGACAGTGAGACAAGGTCCTAGATGGGATGTTGAGGTAGCATCGGGTGCCAAAATTTCCACTTACTCCTTAGTTAAGGAGTGTGTACTTGACATACGGTCCTTTTGTACTACAGTTGACCATCGCAATTTTCCATTGGAGTCTTATGATGTGATTTTGGGCATGGACTGGTTATCAGCTCATCGAGCTAGAGTAGATTGCCATCATAAGGTGATTGAGTGTACAGATAACAATGGATTGCAAAGGGTAGTGACAGGTATTCAAAGACCCACATCCATCTGCACTATATTTGCTATGTAGCTTAAGCGGAGTACGCGGAAGGGATGTCTGTTGTTTACCATCATTGTGACGGACAGGACTAAGGAATCGTCAGGACCATCTTTGAATGATCACCCTATCCTACAGGAGTTTGCAAATGTATTTCCTAAGGAGTTGTCAGGTTTACCACCTTCACGAGAGATAGATTTCCATATTGACCTTGTACCAGGAGTTGAACCCATATACCGAGCACCCTACATGATGACCACTCCTGAGCTTTGTGAGCTCAAGTTGTAGCTAGAGGAGCTAGAGTGACTATTGGAGAAGGGCCTCATTCACCCTAGTGTGTCACCGTAGGGAGCACTAGTTATATTTGTGAAGAACAAGGATGGGTCCTTGAGATTGTGTATTGACTACAGGCAGTTAAACAAGGTGACAATCAAGAATCGTTACGCATCTTAACTAACACCCCAATGGCAAAATGCGAAGGTCAACTATTGTACAAAAGGACCCTATGTCAAGTACACTCCTTAACTAAGGATTCTGTAGGAAAGTCTAGCACCCGATGCTACCTCAGCATCCCATCTAGGACCTTGTCTCACTACCACTAGCCTACAACGATCCACTATCAAAGGAGATAAACAAGTCTGAAGACCCGGAATCAAACAACATAGAAATGGGGGTGCCTTTGATACTACCTGTTGTCTCAATCACGATAGCCTGATGCTCTGCCTACCGGTTCTCAACCGCCGCATATATCTTGTGTACCCATCCTACATCACTAACTATAGCCTTTAATACGCGAGTTTTCCTTGCCTTAATTACGTTTGGATTCTGTGGACATCTGATCCAAAAATGACCTAGGTCACCACAACCATAACAAGCTGGAGTAGTCCTCCACTACCCCTGATATACCTCCAAGACCCCTAGTACTCATAATAGAAGATGTTGTCGGTCGTGCCCTAAATGGTTGTTGTGTGCGTCCTCCTACTAACTGTGCTCTAGGTGGAAACTATGTCCTATGTGGTGCTCTAGGTGGCGGTCCCACACTATGACCTCTCTATGTGTCTTGTCGAGGCAAGGGCCACTGTTGTGTATATTGTTGTTGTGGCTGACATGCCTACTACTGAGGATATTGTGGTGGTCGGGAGGTAGAAAATGCGGGCCTATATCCACCACGAGGGGGAGGTGGCGTACCTCTTGACCTACTATCTTGTAATTGTTGAAGGCAAGATCTCATCTTCTCCCTAGCTTGTTGTGTCTTCCCCCTATTCTATTCTGCAATGTAGGCCTTCTCCACGGCCTCAGCTAGTGTCTGTAGAGTATGCATCCTCACAGCTCCTCCAATCTCTAAATTCAAGACCTTAATGAATTGGTGTACCCTGACCTACTCATTGTGCATGTAATCCACATACTGTAATAGGTCCAAGAAACAACCCTGATACTCTGACACTGTCATATTCTACTACCTCAGTCATGAAACTCATTGATGCGTCGCTGCACAGAGTGTCTAGATATATATCTAGCCCTGAATCTCTCCTCGAACATGGCCCACGAGATAGACTCAAAATCCACCAGGAGCATCTGTTCCTCAGATCTGCACCATACTCCAGCTCCATCTCTGAGTAAAGGAATAGCAACACACACCTTGGTGTTGCTCGAGCACAAACATAGCTTGAAACCTCTAGCCAAGCTCACAAGCCATGCCTCCGTGTGAAAACCTGTGGTGTTCCCATAAAATAGGATAGTGGGTGTTTTGTGCGAGAGGACTCCTAGATCTCTCCCTTTGACGTGAGGATCCTTCTCTCTCCTCATGTGATGGTACCTGCTCCTGTGAGGCATGATGAACCTCTCCCTGCTCTATTGGACGGGCTCCAGCTCTCTCTAAGTGCAGCAACCACCTTCTGTAATGCCTGTAATATTTGTGGGGATATGGGTGTAGTGTCCCCTACAAGTGGTGTGTTTGTCCCTACTCTACTTTTTCGTGCCTCGAGAACTGCTCTTGACTGACTAACTCGTCCTCCTCGAACTTCTTCTCTGGTCCTACCACAACCTCATTCACCCCTAGCTCCAGCTTCAGTATTGCCTCCACAAGAACTCCTAGTCTCAACTCCAGTGGATCCTCTCTTGGCCCCAGCTCTAGTAACGTTGGCCTATTCGCATGTCCTGCACAGACAAGGATGGGAGTTCGGAAATCATCCAACAATTTACTAACAAGTTAAGATTACTAATTTTAACAATTAAAATTCAGCTATAATTTGTTTAACTGTGTCCCCAAAGTCCGAGCAATTTTTTTTAAATGTGTGTCGCAAGGTTTCCATGTGGTGAATGTGGGATTAAATCCCATCGTCTATACTTCATTAGTTACCGGCTTATTTCAAACTAGGCGGAAATAACTGATCGGCGAGTTCGTGGAGGGGATCCCATACTGCAAAACAGCGGGAACGTTTAATACTGGCCACCATGTCTAATGCCTAGGGCAATCACTCGTCCTTGTTTCACATCTGACACAAGACACTTATTCCCAAAGAAATTTATAGCAATATTGCGATTCTCTATTGACTGACGAATAGATAAGAGATTTTTATGCAATCTAGGAACATACCTACCATTCCTTAAACTCAATGTGTATATCTCCTATCCCCTCTACTCCAAGTGATATTCCTTCAGCTAATACAACGAAATCAAAACAATTTGTATTTGCAATAGATGATACACATCAATCCCTACAACATGAAAAATGTCTAGATGCGTCGAAGTATGCCTGGTAGCACCGGTGTTCGAGCATGATATCGTAAGAGCATTAAGAGCACACTATTCTACAGAATCCCTTTCATTTGCAACTATTGCCACAATTTCCTCATCCCGTGGCTTTTTGTTTTGTTGGGAATGATTATACTATCGTTTCTAAAAATCCTTTTTGTGATGCCCGATCTTACGACAGTAATGGCATTTCACCTAGTATCTTGAAGATTCACCAATGTTGTTTCCACTTCCCCTTTGACTAAGCAATCAATGCGCTCTTTATTAATTGACGAACAAATAAGAGATTTTTTATGTAAGCAAGGAACATACCTAACATTCCTTACTAATAGTTTTGAGCATTATTCAACAAAGTGTGTATATCTTCTATTCCCTCTATTTCAAGTGACTCTCCATTGGCTAATACAACTGAATCAAGACAATTCGTAGTTAAAGTAAATGATATATATCAGTCCCTTCGACATGAAAAACATTTGGAAGCACCGAATTTAATGATTCAATAATTGGTAGCATAGTCGTTCGAGCATCATGTTGTAATAGTTTTAAGCATTATTCAACACAATGCGTAATATCAGTCCCTTTGGCATGAAAAACATTTAGATGCACCGGATTCGATGATCCAACAACTGGTAACATTGTCATTCAAACATGATGTTGTAATAGTTTTGAGCATTATTCAACACAATGTGTATATCTCTTATCCCCTCTATTGCAAGTGACTCTCCATTGGCTAATACAACTGAATCACAACAATTTGTAATCATAGTAAATAAGACATATCGGTCCCTTCAACATGAAAAACATTTGGATGCACTAGATTCGATGATCCAACAACTGGTAGCACTACCATTCGAGAATGATGTTGTAAGAGTATAAAGAGCACACACTTCTTCATAACCCCTTTCATTTGCAATTGCTGCTACATTTGCCTCATGTAGTGGCTTTTTGATTTGTTGGGAAAGACCATATTGTCACTCACAACAATTATTTTTGAGATGCCCAACCTTACAACAGTAATGGCATTCCACCTAGAATCTGGAAGAATCACCATAGTTTTGTTTCCACTTCCCCATTGACTGAGCCATTAAATGCACTCTCTAATTGTCCAAAACTGGACTCTATAGCTTTTGTCTTCCTGCGCTCCTTCTGCAACAAATAGGAACTCACCTAATGAAATTTCACCATTAAATGTAAGGCCTCCACGAATGTTTCATAAGAGGGTGATAAACCTTTCAAAACAAGTGCAGTCAAGTCGTCAACATCCACCATTTTATTGATGCACCGAGCAGGTCTTGGACATACTTTCATCTGAAGGTGTTCCAACATGGACTTACCATCTTGTATATTTGATAAAAAAATAGAAAATATTTCATGTTAAAAGCTCAACTTTTCTCTGAAGTTTGACACTTGTTTTTCAAATTGGTTCATAACACACTTGCCTCAATGGTATTCTTGACCCCGGGTATCAAATCATCTGATATAAACAGCTTTAACAAAAGAAAGGCCTCCTTATGATGCTTGTCATAATCCATGAAGTCTACAAACAGCCTTCTTTCACGACCAAGGATGATCTTATTAGAATCCTAAAACTCTGCAGTTGTCAAAATTTTGTGACTCCATACATTATAAGTCTTGCACCTCCGACTTGTCTACCATATTCGGATGAAGATGTTTTGAATGTTTGCCATTCATTCAGAACTATTTGATGACCCAGGTCAAAATTAAAGCAGCAAATAAAGAACTTAAGTTTATATTTCGAATTCCTGATGTCTTGACACCATAGATCAAAAAAATCGCGATTTATCAGGCGATAATTGCGATAAATCGTTTTTCCCCCAAGCAAAAACAATTTACCTTTCCATAAATCGTGATTTCTGTAATGGCGATAAATCGTGATTTTTTGGCGCTGAAAAAACCTGCACAAATCATGGAAACTCGGCAAATAAATCGTGGAAAATCGCGAACTTAGGTATTAATGAAAAAAAAAAAACCCAAAATCTGTCTCGTTTTTTCACTTGCGTGGCTCGGTTTTCCTCCTTTCTCTTGCGTGGGTCGTTTCTCCCATTTGCGACTGGATTCATGCTATTTCGTGACAGTATTTGTGCATTTCGTGACAGTGTCTATGCATTTCATGACAGCAATCGTGGATTTCATGGTGGTTTTCTTCATTTCGTGGCAGTGCATTTCATGGCAGAAGGTTTCTGTGGCAGTTTTTGTGCATTTCGTAGAGGTTTCTGAGCATTTCGTGGTGGTCCGTGGCCCAAAGGTAAGACGCAACAAGTATAGAATTAAAAACGAATTTACATATTAATTCATAATATGTAAATGAGTTTACATTTAAATGAATAATATAGTTTACATTTAAATGCGCAATTTACATTTAAATGAGTTTAATATAAATACAAGTTTTGCATTTAAAAACCTAGCTCATTCTAGTACATTTTATTTCTCTAAGGCTTGTAAATAAGACAATTTTTTTTTTATTTTGTAGAATGGCATCGGTCCAGTTCCACTACCCGTTAAGCCTAACTCAAATGACCCGAGGTGGAAGCATTGTGATTCTGTTATATGCAATTAGTGGAGATGAGTGGCACGCCTTAAATTCCACATTGCTCGGATGCAATTGACAGTTGCAATCAAGCACCACCTGAGGCTCAACGAGAATTGTTGCTTTCCTTGCGGCATGCAGAGAAAAAAGAAGAAAAGAAGAGGAAAGTTGATGCACTTTGCCGCCCTTGCAAATAGGAGGGCAGCGACGGAAGATTTTGACATTGGGGCATCCTATTGCCCAAACTCCACGACGTGACATTGGGACGAGGCTCATCCACTGATAGTGTTCAGCGATATTTTTTTGTTCCTAAAGTAGTCCTGGTTCATAACCTTAGTTCGAAGGTACCACTTGGAGAAATGGGAGAATAGTTGCGGCAAACTTTTGGTACTACAAATACGTGGCAAAAGTCCATATTGGGAGAATTTTCACTGCATTAACTGTTGTGAAGGGGTTCAAAGCTCCACTCCTCATGATTTGAGTGGCCCATTGTTGGATGATTCCGTCGCACATGCTCTTGTAGAAGAGCAAAAAAAATGGCAAAAAAGAGAATGCACCATTTTGTGATTACAGATAGGAAAAAACCGCACATTGATTAACTTCCTAGTGGCATCAAGTAGTTGGTCTTCTTGAAATCAATTGATGCCTCCACCAAGTGAAAACTGCAAGCACTTTGTGTGATATGTTAGATGAGGTGGTGAAAGGTGGGCGTGGAGAATGTCGTCCAACAGACAATGCGGCGGCATATGTAGCAGCAGGGAGATTTTGAGGAGAGGCACCCTACACTGTTTTGACCCCTTGTGCAGCCCATTGTTTAGAATTGGAGGACATAGGAAAATCTCATTATGAAGACAAAGAAATATTACAAAGTTCATATACAATCACACTTGGGTGCTAAACTTGATGAGAGAGCACACCAATGGAAAGGAGCTTGTGCTCAGGGGTCGATTTGCCACAAACTTCAAATTGCAAAGCATTGCAGCCTCATTAACATCCCACATGTTTGTGAGAACATGGAGTCTCCCTATCTAGAAGGGGAAATGAAGACCATTTTTGATGATGTGTTTTGAGCAAATGGAAGAAATCATGAACGTAAACTAAACTTGAATATTTGCATTTTAAATGTATAGTTTGTTTTAGGTGTCAGAGCCTTTGTTTCGAGTTTACGGATGGTTGGGGAGGAAAAACCCAATGGGTTATTTGTACAAGGCTATGGATGTGGCCAAGGAGGCCATAGCATTCTGGGCAAATCAGCGAAAATATGAACCCATTTGGCGCATAATCGGAGATGGAAAAACACTCCATTGACATATACATGCAATGGCGTACTACCTAAACCCAAAGTTTTTCCTTTTCCCCATCATAAGGCTGATGAGGAGGTTATGGATGGCATAATACTGCATAGAGAGGATGGTAGATGAAGATATTAGAGATGTAATTGTTGACGCTGCAGATTTACAAGATGAGGGGAGGCTCATTTTCGGCTCTTGTGTGAAAAGAAGAAAACACTTCTACACAAATTAGTAATTTATTTAGTCTTTTTACACATTTTAGAATTCTTTTATTTATTCAAGCCTAGTTAACTTACAATTTTTAAATGTTATATTTGTAATTTTTGGTGGGAAGATTATGGTGCACCAAATCTTCAAAAGCTATCCGCATTTTGTGTTAGCCATGCAGTGCCGATGCGAACGTAATTGGAGCATGTTTGAAGTTGTTCACACAAAGAAGCGCAACAATGACAAACACAACGCCTCAAATTGTCTTCGTGCGATACAATTCCTACAGAGGAGAGTTGCTTTTAAAGAAGCAATACCATCATTAGAAGTTGGTGATGATCCAAATGATATGTTTTGTAGAAGACAATGTTGGTGTTACAGAGTTCAAAATTTTTACCTGCCGATAAATTGCGATAAACGAATGTTTTTTGAACTCAGTTTACCTTTAGTGCAACAGACTTATTTTAGGCGTGTTTGATGAAATAGAATATTATTGACATTTGATAGTGCAAAAGTCACATGTGACATGAAGCAATACTTTGTAGTTTGTACTCTCGTTTTTTGTCAAAACTTAATCAAAAATATGCATATGGGCCTAAATAGAGCCATCATTTAATGTTTTTTACATTATTCATACTTCTCAAAATGCATCAACCAGACAGTCATCGAGCAGTTCGAGATTCCTTTATTCTCAGCCTGGGCTGTTCGAGCTTTCAGTTTTGGAGCTTGCACTGTGTACGGGGCAGCAAGGCGTTTTAGTTCTTCACATCGTTCACAGGCATTTGATATGCATATTCTAGGCCATTTTCTGGACTGTGTTCACCGCCAAAACATTGAACCTGAAGCTTGTATACAAGCTGTCCTCGATCCGCTTCAGATCTGAAGCCTGTCATCCATCTACATAAGATTCTGTTTAGGGCCATTAGTGGCAGCTGCTTATGGTCATTAATCCCTGTAAATTTTGAGTTAGCGCTGGGCCGAAATCTTATATTTTATATTTTCATTTGTGAGATGGATGTCTTTTACCTTATAATTATGAAAGAGTGGATAATAGATATAGGTATATTTATGTGTCCAGTTAGGAATATACTTTTCATTTTAATTCTAAATTATATTATAAATTCAATTGCATTCAAAAATAATAGTCTAACTTTTGGTTTATAAAAGATGTTTAAATTTGTGTATATTCTTATGTGTAATTAACTTTTCTTTACAAATACTATATATGTATTTATTTTTTAAAATATATTTAAATTTGTAAATTTTCTAAATCGAACCAAATGAACTTTTTTTTGAACAATCCGAAGAGTTAATATGGTTGACTGTTTGTAACATTTTTTTTATAAGTGTAACTAATATATTTTTAATGTTATTAATACAGATAACTATTATTTTTAATTTTATTTTTATTTTTAAATTTTGTGAACCAAACCGAACCAAACCGAATCTTTTGCAAAATTTCTAGCTTCCGAACATTTTTGCCCGTCCGAAAAATCCAAACTTTTTGAACATGGTAACTATGATTCTAACCCATCAACTTTTGCACCCCTGATGTGTTTCCATCGGAACGATGTTAAGAATGGTTGTCATTATTCACACTATTTGATGACCCACAAAATTAAAGCAGTAAATAAAGAATTGTTTACATTTCGAATTTCTAACGTCTGATGCAGACTATGGGGATGCAACAAAAAAAAATTATATTTCTGATTGTCTAACTTTCATCCCATGTAAATAGATGCACGGTACAGGTCTGATCCGGAAAATAAATCCCAAATAGGAAAAAGTATAGTTCTATTTTTCTTTACTGCTGACACGCAAACCAATGTAATGAAAATTCAGTTTATAAAATAGTAAATGGCAAATACTGAAAAATAGTAGAAAAATATGCCAAAATGCATTTCCCTTTTGACTACAAAATATCTTTATATTTTCACGCTTGTTTGCAAACTTCGAGCAAGTGTTACGTATGCCCTAGCAGCACGTTTTGCATGCACTAGCAAGGCGTCCCAAATCTTCAACCTCGTAACCTTCAAAAATGACACTGCGACGCGCATTTATTCTTATCATGAACTGACAGTTTGCACATTCGAAAATCATACTTTCTCCTAAAAATCCTCCCCTGACTTATGAAACTCATGTCTCTAGTCTCATGCCCTAACGCTCTTCAGATGACTGTAAATATCGCACGTCAAGATCTCATTATTGTATTCTTTAGTCGTGTGTTATGTTTCATGTATTATCTAGTACTTTCTACTGAAACGTTTGCAACTGAATAAACGAAGGTTTTCCTTCTTTGACCAGACCTTTGGTGTCCTTCTTTGACAAGCCTTCATGACCTCCTCTTTCTCTCACAGTTTGAACCCAATATGTGGGCCTTCCTCGAAATAGCTTTTCAAGCACTGCACAGATGGCTCTGATACAATTTAGAAGATGTGAACAGAGAAACCAAAGAGAAAGCGGAATGGCTTTGGAGTTTGTGTCCGTCCATCATTTTATCATGCTAAAGTAGTTGCAATCTTCATGGTTGAGTAGGTTGCACGAAACGTTAATTATAGATAACTAATAGTTCGTTAAGTCATTGCAAGTAATTACTAATATATTTTAATAGATGCTACCATCTATTAACTACGGATTGAAAAGACCAAAGGCATCACATTGTTCCATCACACATCAAATTGATCTCGTTCCAAGAGCTTCACTTCAAATCATTCCTCTCTAGCATATCGATCCCAGAGAACAATGAGATTCTGAAAAATTAGAAGTACTCATTGCAAGAAAGGTAAATTTGACCAAATTATTCAACCTTTTTGTTGTCCAGGATGCCCTCTAAATACACGTAACAAAGTGCACGATTTCAAAGAACATTGAGATGTTCAAAGAAAAATTTTGTACCCCCTATTGTACTCATTGGTAAGGGTAAATTTGACCAAATTACTTCACCTTTTTGTTGTCCAACCGTCCATACACGTAAGAAAGGTAGTTTTTATCCTTCAAGCATTGCTTCACAGGGATGCATCCCCCACTAAACTTTGACGTTTCTAGAGATGGGGACGTCCCAAAGACTTGGGGATGCCTGGGAAACGTCCCGTACCCTGTGTTGTACCCTAGGAAATGTTCCCCTTTCGTACCACCATCAAGAGACGAAACCTCTACGAGACGTTTCGCTAAAGAGGGAACGTTTCTATCAGAGAGGGGACCTTAGTGGTGTCCCTAAAACTTCAAAGAAAACTAACCCAAGTCTCTCAACAATCCTAGAAACCTGCAACCGTTTCCTACACCAAAAACGGGAATATTTGATTTTTTTATTAAAAACAAAAGAATTTATGTTTGTGCCCCCCAACCCTAATCCTAATAGTTTATGGGCCCCACCACACTGAAAAGATCTTTCAAGCCGAGCAACGACACAGATTCGACAGGGAACTTAGAGGCAAATAAGATTATAAATGTGTATCGTTTTGTAGCCGGGGATGAAATCTAACTGAACCTTTGTTACTTGGGTTTGTGGAGAGATGGATAGCACCTTAAAAAGATTTGATCTTATCCTAACTATTTTAGGTTGTGCCTTTCAACCAAGGTAAGAGAACCTATGTTGTAACCTTTGTTATTGAAGGAGACGCAGATACCTTTCTTTTGACACAAATTTTATAGAGAAGACCTTGGGGAAAATATGATCAACACAACAAATCTTACTCTCACGAGTTGTCACTTCCAAATTATGGAGATATTTTCAACACAAGGCTAAGGTTACTGAAGACATTTGGAATCCTGATCTATTCTGCATACTTTAGCAAATGGATTTTGTTCTTCTGTGGATATACAGAGCAGATGAGGGGTAATTCAGGGTAAGATTGGTTATTTGAATAATTTTTGGTGGGAGATCAACAAGATAGATTGGACTTTGCCAGATCCCTGAGAAACTTCACAACAAATGGAGAACTCAATAACAGAAAGCTTCAAAATAGTTAAAACATTCCTTCTGTGGATATACAGAGCAGAACAGGGGTAGTTCAGTGGTAGGATTGGTTATTTGAATTAATTTTTGGTGGGAGATCAACAAGATCCAGATTGGACTTTGCCAGATCCCTGAGAAACTTCACAACAAATGAGAACTCAATAACAGAAAGCTTCTAAACTAGTTAAGCGAACATTCCTTCAACCAGAAGGTGTGCATCAATGCAGGCCTCAAACATGCACCTTTTCACACAATCTTTGAGATTCTAGCACTGAAGGCTCGAATTAGAAGACTCAATAAAACATCAAAATCTAATATCAGTCATGCCTGAGGTACACCCAGAGGCTTACAATACAATCTCTGTCAACAGATGAAAGAAAATTGATTTTAAATCGTTTATTTCATTCCCAGATGAAAGCTCTTCTGTACAAATAAAATTGCAGATGCCACTAAACTAATCACAAGGAGTTGAGATCTATGTGATTCAAAAGGGATTTTGATACAAGATTAGCAATAGGAACAAGAAAAAACTACTCGCAACATTCTAAAAGTGAAATAAAGACAAACTTGGCCAAAGATTTGACACAAATTCTCAAAATTTATCAGATTCATCAGCAGGGGAGAGTTATTTAAACAATCTCAGAGCTTGTTGATGGCTATACACTTGTAACCAACTCAACATGAATGAAAATCTAATACAGAGGAAGTTAACCTGGTTTCTCACAGAAAGTTTTCTCATTGGAGGATGAGCTTTTCTCAAAATTTTCTCAGTTGAAAATGAATTCCCGACCTTTTGCAAGAGTATTCTCATTGCTAAATTTATACATTTCATTCACTCAATTTTCCCCCAAAAAGAGAAGAATATTTGAGGGTCCCATCTGGCCTTTTGAAAAGTCTCGATGTAAAAAGACAGAGTGAGCGGAAGCCTCCAAGTGTCCTCCTGGCGCTTCTTCAAAAAATAAAACACAGGAACACAAGGGCCGGTCCCTAAACATGCGTGGTCCCTCCACACCATGAAAACATATAATATCATTCTTAATACGCCTTAATGGGTGAAAACCTAGAAAACGTTTTTTTCCCATTAATAGACTGAATCATCCGATGTCCTCTACTTACCGGGATATTGGGACTTTTGGTCTGCCATCTTTTCTTATACAATAAACAAGCATGGGGCACCAGACTCAACAAATGGAGGACAGAGTTTTTATGCATCAATTGGGGAAAATAGAAAACGTGACAGAGGCCGCAAACTGAGGGATTTCAAGGGCAAATGGTTCGAGATCAAAATGAGCACCAACAAATACAATGTGTGTAGTATTTCAAAGTTTCATTTGTTTTTCCTTATAGAATTTTTTATAACTAATTTTTCAAGTACTATACCCAAAACCCCTCCCCAAATCCCCACGTCCCTTGTTTCAAGACTCCATGGAATTATGCCTTCAAGTTTATAAACTATGTCCTAGATCCAACTAAAGGATCTATTTGACCTCATAAGGTTTCTTTGACTTTGCACCTCTAACCACTTGTATCTAAATTCTAAGCGAGCCATGGTAAGGTTGTGCAGGTGTGACTCAACAAACCTAGTGAGCTGAGTGAACTTGGATGCATTTAAGATGAGATATAAATAAGTGTGCCTTAAACAAAACAAAATAGCCTAAAATTTTAGGCATTGCATCATTGGTAGTCTACCTAATACTCAACAAAAACGTGACTGCATCTTTGTTGTTGTGTACCAATTTTCCAAAAGTGGCAATCTTCACGTTATGCACAAAGATATTTGATGCTCTGAAGACTACCAATTTTTTCTTCAAGTATGTTTCGAGTAATTTTGTGTTGCCAATTACTATCATATTTTATCACAACACACTAGTTAACTCACTTTTGGAAATCATTGTTAAAGCTTTTTGGTTGTCAATTACACTTCCCCTGTTCATTTCATCTGCAAACTAATAGCAAGACCAGGGTTTTTGAAGGTATAGTATTAGTAAATTTACAGACTAAAACTCACAAGCAAGAGGAAATCAGAACTCAGCAAGAAAACCTTCAAAAAAAAACAAACACGTGGGCCCAAGTGGTGAAGGGTAAGGATAAAAATCCTCCCATAACAGCAGTTGAAGAAGAGGTTCAGGCTAAATTGGTGGAAGAAAGAATTAGACATGCCAGAGAGTTGAATCTTAAAGTTAGAGGATTGCCCACTCCTCCCTCTTCAGATCCCTTAGCCATCGTTTCGGAGTTCCTCAAAGGCAACTTGGGGCTTCCGGAAGTGCAGGTAGATAGAGCTTGGTTCGGATTGGACTCTACTCTTTTTCTCTGCTTCAAATTTGTACTAATGACCGGCTCAAGGCTCTCAGAGCCAAACATAAGTTATTTTCTCTACCCAATAAGGTCTTCCTTGATGAAGACCTCACTAGAGAGCAAGTCGCCGAACTAAAAAAATCTCAGTAAATTGACATGGCAATTAGAAAAGCAGGGAAATGGGCAGTGATTCGTAACCTCAGGCCAGTGGTTCGAGATTCCTTCCCCCCTGGCTGGGCTCCCAGATCCAATTCTAGATGACGGTTCCGGTGGGAGAGGGCTCGAGAAGAAGGGCATCTCCATCACATGTTAAAATAGAAATGGGTCCTACTGGTCTTCTCCAGGCCTCTTACACGATGCCTTAGGATTCTTTGATCTCCTACTTGTTACGGAGAAACATGCGAGCCCGGTTCGCCCTCTCCCAGATATCTTGTTTGGTTAGACACTCTTCGGAGTAGGGTTTCTATTGTTGTTAGTTTTCCTGTTTTTTTATACTCAAACGCTCCTTTCTTAGGGACATCTTTATCATTCTGATATTTCCCTCCAGCTTCCTCCTCATTTGTTATTCATGAGACTCGCGGTTCTGGAGGTGTTAGGGGGTCTAGAGATCTGGATCAAACGTACTTCTTCCTTTCTCGGGGGTGGCTTGTTTGGTCAGGGACACTCTTCAGAGCAGGATTTCTTTTGTTGTTGAGCATGGGTTTGCCCGTTTTCTATGGATTCGGATCAAACATACTTCTTCCTTTCTCAGGGACATCTTCATTGCAGTCTATTTCCCTCCATTTCCTCATTTGTTATTCATAGAGGCCCAGACGAAGACCCCTTCTTTGACCTTTATGCTAGTATCTCCCAATTTTCAGGGTCTGGAGAGGTCATCATCTTGGGGGATTTCAATACACATACCAGAAATCTTCAAGTCCCAAGGCACGACAAGACCGGTGATGTGCTTTGCACTTCCAAGGTGGATCCAAAGTTGGTTGGCTTCCAGTGAGATTCAGATGACACGACAGGGCCTCTAAACTCATACATGGGTCGACATCTACTCCACTTATTGGGGGAATCTCATGACCTGTTGATTCTGAATAGCATTCCTCGTTTCCCTGACTAGTTGGAGGAATCCCAGTACTTTACTTGCAAACCTTATTGTGGTGGGGCCAGTGTGATTGATTATGTCATGGCTACTTCCAACTTGATTCCTTACATCCAACACTTATGTGTCTCCCTCATCCCTCTTGTTGATCATACAACCCTTTTCTTTTCCCTTCAGGTTACCCCCCCATGACCTCACCCCCTGCTCTCCCTGCTCCTTCACGTACCATTTGGAAATTTGACGGAAGGGATCCCGAAACTTTCTTCTTTCACCTTGACCTATCAACATCTCCCTCCCATTTTCCACTTTACCTCTCTTTCTTCTGACCAGATGTTTAGTACCCTCTCCTGTGCTATTCGCGAGGAGGCCACAAGCTCCTTTCCCCACGTCACCCTTTCCATCCTGCATCGTTGTACCTGCCCTATGAACAAATGGTATGACGAGGAATGCAAATCTCTTCATCGGAAACTTTGTTTCTCCTCCCTGCATGCCCTCCCCACCTTCCCTTCCCTGAAGTCATCCTATCGTCGCCTCCTTCGTCATAAGAAACGCACCTTCATCTCTCATAGACGCTGGGAGCTTCATCAGTCACTTCTCCACTCCCCCAAACATTTCTGGCGCACTATTCTTCCCCATCATTCACCTTTACCCCTGGACTTAGATCCCAACTCCATGTTCACCCACACCTCCACTTTTTATGACATCTCTAGCCAGCCTCGGATCCAGGTTGTTTCCCCACCCCCATATTGCCATATTTTCACCTACACCAACATGAGGAATACCATTCTACCCATGAGTTGCAGCAAAGTAGGAGATGAGGAAGGTTTCCAAGCGGAACTTTTCAAACAGGGGCGGAAGACGCTCCTCAGTTATCTTGTGGTCCTCTTCAATCAGGTGGTTTGTACAGGCTTCCCAGAGTCTTGGTCCCACCACATTACCCACCCCATCCACAAGTCGGGGCCTACATCTGATCCCAAAAATTACAGAACTATCATGGTGGGCCACACGTTCTCCAAACTCTATGCCGCAGTTCTTCATGCGCAACTCTCTGAGTTCCTTGATCAGTACCATTGCAGAGCTAGGGGACACGCGGGTTTTCGACCGAACTACCAGACCATTGATCACATGCTCACTCTTTGGGCTATTGTCAAGGAGGCTCATCACTGCTCCTCCAGAGTCTTCTGTTGTTTTGTGGATTTTCGAAAAGCTTTTGATTCGGTACCACGTGAAGCACTCTTTCGCAAGCTCAAAGATATAGGTATTTCTGAAATCCTTCTCACAGCCATTATGTGCTTATATGAGGAGGTCTTGGGTCGTCTTTGCACCTCCATTGGCTTGTCCGACTTCATCAGGAGCACTATTGGAGTCAAACAGGGCTGCCCCCTTTCTCCTATCATGTTTGGTATCTACATCGACGAGCTAGAGGATTTTCTCAGAGATCACATCCAGGAGGGGGATGGTTGTCTTCTCCTCTTTGCAGATGACGTAGTCCTCCTTGCTTCCCCTGCGGAGGGACTCCAGAGGTAGCTAGATGCCTTAGCCCTCATTTGTGATCACAGACATGTCCCTCTTTCTCGAATAGTTCGGTCGAAGACCTTTGGCCTGTTTTGTCTACCCGACGGCCAAAGGGTGTTTTCAAGGGTGACTTCGGTTTATTATTTTTATTATATGGTGCTCAAAATAAAGTAAAATATCATTAAAGCACATATAATGAATTAATAAACTATTTAAGTGACTTTGACTAAGAAAAGTGCATTTAAATAAATTAATAAATTATTTAAAGTGCCTACCTAGCCAAAAATGCGACTTGTTTGGGTAATGGTCAAATAAACCCAAAAATGCGACTTGGTGGGAAAAAGAAAATAATTAATTAAAAATTAATTATGATTGGGGAAAAAGTGCGACTTGTTCCTTTGGAGGGTTTTTTGGCTATAAGGGAAAAATGCGACTTGGGGAAAGGGCATTCAGATTATTATTATTTTTCCCCGGCAGTTAGCACTGAGCTTATGCAGACAAAATCCAAGGACGGAAACCCTCTGGATTAATCCTCTTGCGGACGGAAACCCTAGGAGCAGTGAGAGAAGCTTCCATCCAGGAATCTTCATGGTATTCACAGCAGTTTTAAATTTATTTGTACAATTCCAGAGCAGACAGAGAGTTAAATTGCAGCAGTGGGAAATAAATTGCAGCAGTGGGCATACAACTTCCAGAGTGGGGCGACTTCTTCTACAGTTGTTTATTGTTGTATCAGAGGTATTTTTCATGATAGATATTTATTGTAATTCCCAGCAGCAAATATATCAAATCGATTTGGTTTGAATCATTTACAGTGGGTTTTTGGTCAATCTTTATTATTAAATCTATCTGCAGATTTATATTTGTATTGCCGTAATATTTAGCATCAGAAATCATTATTAAATACACGGCTGAAATGTTTATGAAGAAATCTGCCTGTTAAACCCTAGGCGCCTTTTCTGTATTCACCCGGTTTGCGGGGTTTTGCTTTATTTAATTTATCTATGCAGTTTTAGTGTGGTGTTCTATGAATTCCTTTGATATTATCAGTTCAGATTCGAGCCAGAGCAATATAAAAAAAAAAAATATATTCAGGCAAAAACAGTTTGGGATCTTTCAGTGGTATCAGAGTAGTGTATCCTCCCAGCCTGTGTGGGAAGGAAGCAGACAGGGTATTAAAACAGAAATCAGCTTTGAATGCATCACAGAGAGGACGGTCCACACAGATACTACACCCGCAGACGAGCACGACTCGAAGCTGGTATTGCAGGAGGTGACAGAATGGAATATTTGGGTGAGAGACCTGAGAGTCCTCGAGAGGAACATGCAGATCCAGATAGGGATTTCATTCGGGATATGGCAGCCACGCAGAGGCAGTTATTACAGACCATGGAGCGCATGGGCACTACTTTGGACAGGTTGGCACTAGATAGGCCGCGGGACAGGCACGACAGGAGGGATAGATCCGTATCAGTGGCCAGTGGTTACAGGGATCATAGCAGATCACCTTCAGAGCTTGGGAGTGTTAGGGGATCGCCACGCCGTGAGCGGAGGCATACTCATACAGATGAGAGGAGACCTACACGGACTGCAGATAGGCCTATGCAGCCTAACTTCCTGCCTAGAGGTGACCCACCAGAGATTGAGGGACGACCGGAAGAAGTAGCTTTTCCGGATACTATTATGGCAGTCAGCGATGAGTGGAGGAGTTTGCCGCAGCATGTGAGGGATGTATTTCCCCTCCCACAGTATTGTGCTCAGAGGAGAGACAACATGAGGGCTGGACAGGACAGGAGGCCTAGAGCGCAGCAGAACAGGGATTTGCAGCAGGTTACCAATAAGGTAACCCTCTCCACTTTTGATGGTAGTGGAAAGATCAGTGCCAGGGCTTGGATTCACAAGCTCGACACCTATCTTACCCTCAAACCCATGAGGGAGCAGGAGGCCATACAGTTCGCTACATTACACCTTGAGGGGGTGGCTTATGATTGGTGGCACCATGGGTTAGTTACACAGGGTCATGAGCTTCTACGGTCATACAGGGATTTCAGCGAGAGGCTGATTGCGAGGTTTGATCGCAAGGATGTAGAGTTGTATTACAGGGACTTGGCACAGCTCCGACAGAGTGGACACGTTGATTCATACATCAACGAATTTCAGCGGATAGCAGTTATGGTTCCAGAGATGCCTGAGAAGAGGGTGGTGATGTTATTTATAGAGGGCCTTCATGACAGGATGAGAGGATTGGTCAAGGCTCTTAAGCCTAGGACATTGCATGATGCCATCCAGACGGCATTAGATTTGGACACATCCCCCACTTCATATCAGCCCACTTCTTATCAGCCCAATAAGAAGTTTCCCACGAGCTCCAGGCCATTTCAGCGCTCTACCGCTCCGCAGAAGAGTGCACCACCTCCTAAGGTGGATCAGGAGACTCGTAATGAGTTAAGGAGGAAGAAGCTTTGCTTTCATTGCAAAGATCATTGGGAGCCTGGACATCGTTGCCTTGGTAAAGGCAAGGTGCATCTCATTGAGGTGATTTCAGATGGGGAGGATGATCACTCGCCAGATACAGATGCAGAGGATGAGGGCGGTGACCATGTTGCACAGGGGGAGCAGCCCCAGATAGAGCTTGGCGAGAGTGAGGCATTGGATTCATCCGATGTTACTATTGCTACACTCTCAGGCGTTCCTAGGTACCATCCCTTTCGGCTGAAGGGAGTGCTTAAGGGACAGCGGATTGTTTGTCTGGTTGACAGTGGAGCTACGCACAACTTCATTGATGAGGGGTTGGCTGCGAAGCGAGGACTACAGGTTGAGGAATTTGAGGGGTTTAGTGTGCGGGTAGCAGATGGATTTGCTATTAGCTGCACTAAGAGGATTCCACGGCTTAGTATTCAGATGGGGGATTACACATTGACCGATGACTTCTATGTTATTGGACTGGGTGAGATTGATACAGTATTGGGTATTCAGTGGTTACAGTCCCTTGGCAGATATGTGCAGGATTTCCGGAGGATGGAGTTGGAGTTTATGGTGGATAAGAAGAAGATTGTGCTTCGGGCTCTTTCTGACGGTGGGCCTAGAGTTGTTTCAGCACCTAGTCTATCCCAGTTGTTTCAGCACACAGGATGGAGTCTATAGTCAGACATGGTGAGGTTGCATGGGCAGCCCAGTGTTTCATTTCATCCAAATCTTCTTCAGACAGTGAGCAGCCTTTTCACATTGACATCCAGTCCATACTGGATAAGCACGGCCCAGTGTTTGGTGACATTCCTCCAGGTAGACCACCAGATAGAGGGTTTGAGCATGTTATAGAGCTTGAGGAGGGTGCTAAACCCGTGATGACTACGCCTTATCGCCATCCTAAGACATACAAGGATGAGATAGAGAAGGCCATTAGAGAGCTCTTGGAGATGGGACACATCCGTCCTAGTTCTAGTCCCTTTGCTTCTTCAGTTGTTTTGGTGAAGAAGAAGGATGGGACCATGAGGATGTGCATTGACTATCGTGCACTGAACAAGAAAACCATCAAGAACAGGTATCCCATTCCTCGCATTGATGAGCTGTTAGATGAGTTGCATGGATCTATTTACTTTTCGAAGATTGATCTTCGATCAGGCTACCACCAGATTCGAGTTCGGGATGAGGATATTCATAAGACAGCCTTCAGGTGTCACTACGGGCACTATGAGTTCTTGGTGATGCCATTTGGACTCACTAATGCCCCTGCTACATTTCAGTCATGTATGAACCATCTCTTCAACAGGCAGTTGAGGCAGTTTGTGTTGGTATTTTTTGATGATATTCTGATTTATAGCAGGACATGGGATGATCATTTGAGGCATCTTGATGAGGTACTTAGCATAATGGAGACTCAGTCTTTATTTGCTAAGATGTCCAAGTGTGAATTTGGACTTACGGAGATATTGTATCTTGGGCACGTCATTGGGGCCAATGGGGTCAAGGTCCATCAGGAGAAGATACAGGCGATGCAGGATTGGCCACCACCCAGGAATATCTCTGACTTGCGAGGATTCTTGGGGTTATGTGGTTACTACAGGAGGTTTGTGAAGGGTTATTCTCAGCTGGTAGCTCCATTGACAGATCTTACACGGAAGGGTGCATTCAGTTGGTCAGATGAGGCACAGGTGGTATTTGAGAGGCTCAAGGTAATTATGAGCACTTGTCCAGTTTTGTCTCTTCCAGATTTCTCACGGCCCTTCATTTTAGAGTGTGATGCTTCGGGATTGGGGATTGGTGCAGTTCTTATGCAGGATCGCCATCCTATTGCCTTCGAGAGCCGGAAGTTGAGAGATAATGAGAGATTGTATTCCACCTACGATAAGGAGATGCTTGCCATTATGCATGCTTTGGCAAAGTTCAGACAGTATTTGGTGGGTGGAAAATTTGTGGTGAGAACCGACCACAACAGTTTGAAATATTTCCTGGAACAAAAGGAACTCAATGAGAGGCAACAAAAATGGGTCAGCAGAATCCAGTCATATGATTTTGACATTGAGTATGTCAAGGGGACGAAGAATGTAGTGGCTGATGCACTTTCCAGGAAACCCCATCTCGCTGCCCTATGTTCTTTGAGCGAGATTTCAGCAGATTGGAAATCTCAACTGTTAGTTGAGTATTCCAAAAACACTTGGGCATGTGACATTATGGATGGAAAAATTCAGGATGGCCGGTATAAGGTAATAGCTGATTTGATTTTGTATAAGGGCAGAATTTACCTAGTTCCTGAATTTGAGCTTAAGGAGAAAATTATGCATGCTTTCCATGATGCACCAGTTGTAGGACATCCAGGGTATTTTAAAACATACAGGCAGATTAGAGAGAGATTCTCCTGGAAGGGTCTCAAGGATGATGTCTTGCGCCATGTCTGTGAGTGTATGACTTGTCAGAGCAGAACAAGTCAGATACTTTCCCAGCAGGTTTGCTACAGCCATTGCCTATTCCGGAGCAGAAGTGGGAAAGTATTTCGATGGATTTCATTACAGGTCTTCCCGTGGTGCAAGGGAATGATCGCATTTATGCAGTAGTGGATCGGTTGACAAAATATGCACACTTTTTCGCTGTCCCTACCAGCTTTAAGGCACCTCATGTGGCTGATTTGTTCTTCCGTCAGATATTCAGGTTGCATGGACTTCCGAAGAACATAGTTAGTGATCGGGATAGCAGGTTTATGAGCATATTTTGGCAGGAGCTTTTCCGTTTGGTTCACACTGAGTTGACTCCTAGCACTAGTTATCACCCTCAGACAGATGGGCAGACAGAGATTGTGAACAAGTGGATAGAGGGTTATCTTCGTAACTATGTTGCAGGGCAGCAGAAGGCATGGGTAAAGTTGCTATATTTATGTGAGTATTGCTATAACACCACTTACCATATGTCTATTGGTATGACTCCATTCCGAGCACTGTATGGATATGATGCGAGATCTTTTGTTGATATGGCGTTTGGGGACAGTAGAGCTCCCAAGGCTCAGGAGAGTTTACAGGATAGTCAGGAAATCCTTAAGGTACTTAAGGAAAATATTCAGCGGGCCCAGAATCAGCAGAAGATGTATGCAGATAGGCACAGAGTGGAGAGATCATTTGAGGTAGGAGACATGGTTTTTCTACGACTTCAGCCTTACAGACAGAGTACTCTCAAGAAGAGTGGGGCTGAAAAGCTCAAGCCGCGATTCTATGGGCCATACAGGGTGTTGAGGAGAGTTGGTGAAGTGGCATACGAGCTAGAGTTGCCTTCTGAGAGTAAGATACACAATGTTTTTCATGTATCTTGCTTGAAAAAGGCCTTGGGGCAGAACATTATTTCTTCTACAGAGTTACCACCCTTGGATGAGGAAGGGAGATTGGACTTAGTGCCAGAGGAGATCTTGGACAGCCGAGAGAGGAGACTGAGGAATAGAGTTATTCGGGAGTTCCTGGTGAGGTGGAAAGAGTTACCAGAGGAGGATGCTACATGGGAGGGCGAGACTATATTACAGCATCCAGCTCTACAGTTGCTTGGGGACAAGCAATCTCGGGAAGGGAGGACTGTAATGTCCCTCTTTCTCGAATAGTTCGGTCGAAGACCTTTGGCCTGTTTTGTCTACCCGACGGCCAAAGGGTGTTTTCAAGGGTGACTTCGGTTTATTATTTTTATTATATGGTGCTCAAAATAAAGTAAAATATCATTAAAGCACATATAATGAATTAATAGACTGTTTAAGTGACTTTGACTTAGGAAAGTGCATTTAAATAAATTAATAAATTATTTAAATGTGCCTTCCTAGCCAAAAATGCGACTTGTTTGGGTAATGGTCAAATAAACCCAAAAATGCGACTTGCTTGGGAAAAGGAAAAATAATTAATTAAAAATTAATTATGAGGATTTGGGAAAAAGTGCGACTTGTTCTTTGGAGGGTTTTTTGGCTATAAGGGAAAAATGCGACTTGGGGAAAGGGCATTCAGAAGATTATTAATTTTACCCGGCAGTTAGCACTGAGCTTTGCAGACAAAATCCAAGGACGGAAACCCTCTGGATTATTCCTCTTGCGGACGGAAACCCTAGGAGCAGTGAGAGAAGTTTCCAGTCAGGGATCTTCATTGTTTACACAGGTTATTTATCATTCCAGCAGTTTCAGAAGAAGAAATAAATTGCAGCAGTGGGCATACAACTTCCAGAGTGGGGCGACTTCTTCTACAGTTGTTTATGTTGTATCAGAGGTATTTTTCATGATAGATATTTATTGTAATTCCCAGCAGCAAATATATATCAAATCGATTAGGGTTTGAATCATTTACAGTGGGTTTTTGGACAATCTTTATTATTAAATCTATCTGCAGATTTATATTTGTATTGCCGTAATATTTAGCATCAGAAATCATTATTAAATACACGGCTGAATTGTTTATGAAGAAATCTGCCTGTTAAACCCTAGGCGCCTTTTCTGTATTCACCCGGTTTGCGGGTTTTGCTTTATTTAATTTATCTATGCAGTTTTAGTGTGGTGTTCTATGAATTCCTTTGATATTATCAGTTCAGATTTGAGCCAGAGCAATATTTAAAAAAAAAAAAGTAGATGTTGGTATGCATGCGCTTCATGCCTTCTTGGATCCATTGGCATCCAGATAGACCGCCTCCCACCTTTCAGCTAATCCCTGGATGCCCCTGCCCATCTACTCCCGAACCAGCAGGACCTTCACAAAATTATCAAAGATGATATCTACACGCAGTTCATCCAGCACACTTGGACCAACCCTTGGGGGGGTTACATATGAAAATGTCCTTCTACGTTGCAAACTTTCTTGAGATTCGCGACGGGTTCATTATCAAACCCATGTATATCTTTGGCACTAGTTACAGCTCCTTCTGTATCTCTCTGGTCAGTTTAGAGTGGGCTCTCATCGACTCCGTGTGGAGACTGACCACCAGTTAGACCTTGCTTGACTTGCCTGCTTTGCTCTCTCCAGGAGGTTGACACTGAAGAACACTTCATTTTTTAGTGTCCTTTTTACTATGAGATTAGGGGGAGATTCCATTGCATATTCCGTGAGCATCCTTACTTTGCAGCCTTCTTTAGACATTATGATCAGAGATGTCTTGCTCTTTATTTGCAGGAGGCCCTTTGGCTTCGGGATAGACTCCTTCACCCTCATCCCAAATGGATGGATACTAGACAGATCACCTCATTCTTCTTATTGCTCCCCCCGGTGAGTCGCGCCAAGCGACATCTTGACACGAGTACAGACCCCCAACTCAAATATGTCAAAACTCGGAACTCCACTTCCTACACCAAAGGCTCCCTGCCTTAGACACGTCTCAGGTCCCCTCCACTTAGGCGAGGATCCTCCAAGTCTACGCAGAGGCACAGTCTCTCTTCCGAACATCGGCTTTCCAGACATTCCACAGTTTCAATTACTGGACATTGGCACATCGCCAGTTACTTCCAGCCGGCCTTGAATGTTAGGTGATGTTGTTGGGGGTGTTGCTTTCTCCCAATAAAACCGTCTTCCGCGGTGAATCTTCTTCTTAAATCCCATGCACTTGTGGCCCCTTCTACTTCCTTCTCTCTTCTTTCTTCTCTAATGTAGAATTCCTCCTCAATTATTGTACAAGCACACTTTTAACTCCATCTGATATACCTTCCATTGAATGTTATGAACATGACTGCCAAAAGGTTATCGTCTTCATAGTAGGGGTGTTGCTCCCTCAGCACTTGTGGCCCCTTCTACTTCCTTCTCTTCTTCTCTTTTCTCTCTTGTTTCGGACAACCCGTTTGGGTCCTCTTGCTGGCTTCATTGGCTTTGTACTCTGCAGTCCCATTGACCTACTTTTGTGGTCATTTGTTGGACATTAATAAAATTATCTTATCTACAAAAGAGTGTCATTTTTGAAAATATAATTCAAAGTTGTGGAGCTTCACAAGAAGAACAAACCCAGGTTCTTGTTGAATCTCATACATGTTGAGCTGCAACAGCTTCTGCTGAAAAGTTCAAAGATAAAATCATCCCTTTAGAAACCAAGACAAGATAAAACTAGGATGGAACAACTAATGCAGGATACCCACACCAAGTGATTGATAGAGTTGCAACTATCTTGCTTTTAACAAGATTGTCTTCTACAAAAGGGTGTCGTTTTTGAAAATATAGTTAAGAGTTGTGGAGCTTCACAAGAAGAACAAGCCCAAGTTCTTGTTGAATATCATACATGTTGAGCTGCAATATTACTTCTCTTATACTTGAAAAGTTCAAAGATAAAATCATCCCTTTAGAAACCACGAAAAGATAAAACCAGGATGGAATAACTAATGCAGGATACCCACACCAAGTGATTGATAGAGTTGCAACTATCTTGCTTTTAAGGAAAAAGCTATTGTAGTCAAGAAACCAAGACAAGATAAAACCAAGATGGAACAAATAATGCAGGAAACCCATAACCAAGTGATTGATAGATAAGATAAGATAAGATAAATATATTAATGTCCAACAAATCACCACAAAAGTAGGTCAATGGGACTAAAAGAGCCAAAAAGGGCAAATAGAAAGCGGGGGACCAAACGGTCCCAAGAAAGAGCAATGCAAAGAAAATACAAAGGCCCTGAGAAGGCAGCAAAAATGGAGAAAACAATCCCAACACCCAAAACTAGGGGTGGGCATGCAAGCGAGAAGAAGAGAAGAAAGTCCATCATGGGATGGTGGAACTAGCTCGCCTAACATTTGAGGCCAAATAGAAGAAACTCTAGACAAAAATATGGCCGAATACTAAGCGGAGTTTTCTAAGGTTGTCTGGACGACGTACTGTATCTAGAAGATCTAGTAGATCTCGTTTGTCGCCTTATGTTGGGCCTAGTACCGACGTAAAGATGATGGCTCGGTGAACTATGAATGTTATCCCTGGGATGAACAACTCTGGAGTCAAAGGCGGAGCTAGTCACCCATTGGCACTTCGTGCCTCTTGCTGAAGGTAGCATTGTGAAGAAGGAAGTGATCAACTGGGTAGAGTATGGTCCGGAAATGTGGCTGAAGAGCGTGCTCATTGAAGCCTCATGGCCTCATGTATGTATATAAAGAAAGACACTTTTTGATCCTCATATCTAAAGAAGTCATGAAGCCTGAAAAAGTCTATGCCCCTCTAAAGAAACACTAAAACCTCCCTCTGATCGCATACTTATAGGGCAGCGGGAAATAAAGTGCATCTCTGTCTCTGTCTCCTGGAGATTACACAAATGGCAAGTCCTATCAAAATGATCAAGGTGGTAGATCTCATATGTTTCAAGCAATTTTGTGTTGCCAATTATTATCAGATTTTATCACAACACACTTCTTAACTCAGTTTTGGAAATCATTGTTAAAGCTTTTTGGTTAATTGCGCTTCTGCAATTCATTTCATCTGCAAACTAATGGCAAGACCAGCGTTTGTGAAGGCTTAGTAAATCTTCGGACTGAAACTCACTAGGAGGAACAAGATTGTCTTTTACAAAAGGGTGTCGTTTTCAAGAAAATATAGTTCAAAGTTGTGGAGCTTCACAAGAAGAACAAGCCCAGGCTGTTGTTGAATCTCATACATGTTGAGTTGCAACAGCTTCTGCTGAAAAGTTCAAAGATAAAATCATCCCTTTAGAAACCAAGACAAGATATAACTAGGATGGAACAACTAATGTAGGATACCCACACCAAGTGATTGATAGAGCTGCAACTATCTTTCTTTTAAGAAAAAAGCATTTGTAGTCAAGAAACAAAGACAAGATAAAACTAGGATGGAACAACTAATGTAGGAAACCCACACCAAGTGATTGATAGATAAGATAAGATAAATATATTAATGTTCAACAAATGACCACAAAAGTAGGTCAATGGGACTGAAAGAGTCAGCAAGGGCAAATACAAAGCGGGGGACCAAACGGTCCCAAGAAAGAGCAATGCAAAGAAAATACAAAAGGCCTGAGAAGGCAGAAACAATGAAGAAAACAATCCCAACACCCAAAACTAGGGGTGGGCATGCAAGCGAGAAGAAGAGAAGAAAGAAGGCCAAGGAGAAGATGAGAAGAAAGTCCATCATGGGATGGTGGAACTAGCTCCCCTAACATTTGAGGCCAATTGGAAGAAACTCTGGACGAAAAGAAGGTCGAACGAGGAGGTGGCTGAGTGCAAGGGCTATCTACTAAGTTGTTGTCTAGATGACGTACTGAATCTAGAAGCTCTGGTGGATCTCGTCTATCACCTAATGTCGGGCCTGGTCCTGATGTGGAGATGATGGTTAGATGAACTATGAATGTTATCCCTAGGATGAACTGCTTCTGGAGTCGGAGGCAAAGCTAGTCACCGATTGGCACTTGGTGCCTCTCGCTGAAGGTAGTCATTGTGAAGAAGGAAGTGATCAGCTGGGTAGATTTGGTGCGAAATGTGGCTGAAGAGTGTGCTCACGATGCCTCATGGCCTCATGTATGTATATAAAGAAAGACACTTTTGATCCTCATATCTGAAGAAGTCCGAAAGAGTATGTGCCCCTCTGAAGAAATAGTAAAACCTCCCTCTGATCGCATAGTATATAGGGCAGCAGAAAATTAAGTACATCTCTGTCTTGGTCTCCTAGAGATTACTATGATGTCCCCTTTTTAGACAAGTTAGGAAATGAAGAAATACTTGTCAAAATCAAGCAAAGAATGGATAAACCCTTTTGCATCAACCTAAAATATCTCAATGTCAGCTATTTCGAACCCAAATGGGGTTGGAACTAGCCAAGGTAGTGGGATAGATTGGGAGAAAACAATAGAAATTTAAACACATTCAAATCAGATTTTACAACAGTTGGAAAATAATTTAAATTTGAAACCCTAAGTGCTGCAATCTTCAAAATAGCATAACTTTCTCTACACAACTCCAATCTAGGCAAATGACATATGCTCGAACTCGGAAGAATACAAGGAATAAGATGATGTAAACCAATTTATAACAGCAACTACCAAACATGTAGATCTGGCCCACCTACTATTTCGCCCCACACATTAAGAGTTGATTAGGGCATCCAAGCTTGCCGAACAATGATGAAATTAATCCTCAAAGATGCCACTAATTTATGATGCCTAAATAACCTCAAAAATTTTCCAAAAACCTTAGATCGGATTTTTATTCAAAAGGAAAACACACAGAGCTTGAAAACGGTATAACTTCCTCAAAACTTAGTATTTTCGCATGAAACAAAGACCAAAAGAATCCTTGAATTTTTATCTTTCCAACAAGCCCAAAATCGCCAAATTCCAAGGGTGGGAAGACCCCCAAAAAGCTGTCACAAAACCCAGAACAGGTCGCTGCCCTAAAGTCAGTCAAAATTTGTAAATTCAATATCTCACAAAATACCCAACCAAATCACGCAAATGACATATCAAAATGTTCACAAAATTAGCATTTTTGCAGATTTTTCTAGGCACGAAATGTTGAAAAACAGCCCCAAACCCTAGTTGCTACGGTTAGGAAAAATAGGATTTTACACTAAAATATTCCACCAAGGAAATTCGCCACACTTACAGGCATAAACAATAATGATAATCCATCACAATAATGCAAATATAAGTCTTCAATCAAATCTTCAATAACTCCAACTTGATTGTCAAAGATAGAGAGCAACAACTAAGGCATACATCCCTTGGGCATACATCTCATTTCTCCAAGCATGGAGAGACATGATTTAATCCAACATACCCAAAAGATGGCCATGCAACCTCCTTTTATAAGATTCAAATGGCCGACCTTTTCCCTTTTTGAAGGGAAAACTAATAAAACTTAATTAAAATGTTAAAAGACTAACTTTATGTGCACTTTATTATTTTCTAATTAAATAATAAAAAGTAACTAACCTATGTGCACATTTTTAAACTCACTAGAGACTCCCCCTTGTAGCGCAAGGCATGCCAAGGGGCTACAATGCAGACAACAGACACCTCAGAACAATCCCCAAGCTTTATCCTCAAACCCACGGGGAGAGAAAATGGGTTGAGGATCTTCAGTTCATCATTTTCAAAAATGTCCAAAAAAGGGGACATTACAATTACACAGATGGCTCCCCGAAAGTCCTGTCAAAACGATCAAGGTGGTGATCTGTCTCACACTAGAGTTTGTTGGGAACCAACTAACACCATCTAGCCGAGAGAGTTCTTTATGCGGAAATCATGCGTCTAAAGAATGTGCCGAAAAGTCTATGCCCCTATGAAGAAATAGTAAAAATCCATTTAATCGACATAGCATATAGGGCAGCAGAAAATAACCCTGCATACCTCTGTCTCGGTCTCCTGGAGATTACATAAATGGCAGGTCCTTCAGCAATGATCAAGGTGGTGGTTTGTCTTTTTAGAGTCTGTGGGAACCAACGTCTGATTCTGAGCCAAGAGAAATGCTCACATGCTCTAATGATGAGGAGTATAATTTTCAGAACATTTTCTGGTTGTCATGAAGAAATGGTAAAACCTCCCTTTGATTGCATAGTATATCCTTCCCAGCAGAAAACTGTCAAGCTGCAATTCTGTCTGTCTCAAAGATTAATGGGCTGTCTTTCCACATCAAGTGTAACTGTCTCGCACCGGATTTGTTAACCACACTTCAATCGTTGTCTCATAAATTATGTCTGACTATCATGTTGTTTACTAAAAAGCTCATGTAGACTCTAATTTTTCAAGATTTCATTTTCAGATCCGAATGGCAAATTCATACTGTTACATTGTCACAATGTTGGATCCAATATGCTGTTTAACAGCCCATGATTCCTTTCAACACTTGGATACAAATTATTTCAGTAGTTGCAGCTCTCATCTGTACTATCTTTTGACCTTTTTTTATAAGCTCTTATAGCCCACCTTTGAAACATAAGAGAATGTTCTCCTTCCAAAGTCACTAGAAAGTAAATTCGGAGCCTGAAAATTATATAAGTATACTTATCTTAAAAATCTCGACATAGTTCTCTTTCTTCCAAATATGTCAGATAGGGTTTCATAAATAGTTTGAATCTTACGCGCATACCTCTGATACCATTTCAGATTTAAGCATATTTAAAATTAGAAAAGACCTCAATAAATTCTATACACACGATTGACAATCTTTAAGAATGAGGCATTGTGGTATTAATCAATTTGTCAAATCTATACATCACCACAAGATGAAGCAGGTATATAAGACATAATCAGATGTTCAATTCTAATGAATTAACACCTCACATAAATTTATTATCTCTGAACTTTTATTATAACCAAAAAGCATAAATCGCCAATCTAAATAGGCATTATATTTCAAATAGATTTGAAATGCTTAGTTGAAGAGGATCTTCCAGTCTCAATTAACGAAGGACAATTTGAGCCTCCACAGTGCAGGATTTCCTAACAAAAGCTGGCCCAATCGAGTTAAGGGCCAAACTTTTTTCTACTAGATACTGTGACAGACATTTCCAAGGCCAATGAATACTCCAGTTGATTTGCAGGTTGAAGAAGAACTTGCCTCTAGATTGAAGATGGAGATTACAACCTTTAAGGCTTTCTAAATTCAATAACAGGCCATTGTGAGGCTAGCCCAGCAGCATCAACATGAGCCGTCATTAATTGAGGAAATGAGGATAGACAATTTCAAGGGCAATCCACAGTGCCTTCGCACATTCCCTGTACTGAAGCGAATGAAAGCCTCCTAAGTTGCCTGGGTGTTAGCACTATCTTATGCAAGAAGGATAAGCACCCCACGTGTTTTTCTTATCCAAGATGAGCCAATCGGACAACATACTGATGGATAGACACTAAATACCAAATGCATCAATATACTGCCCTATCATAAGAAAGGACTAGATTACATGTAGGAGCATCTCCAATCCTATTCAGCAACCATGCATCTACCCAAATGCAACCAAATTTGAGGTAAACGAAGAAAGTGGATGCAATTCTTGAATAATATAAGCACCCTACCATGGGCAGACGTTGTTTGAAAAGACAGTTTGGACAGGCAGGTTTTCTGTTTTGGTGAAGGCAGCAAATGGAGCGATATGGCAAAAAAATAAAACAAGCACCCTATCTTGAAAAGACATGCAGGCAGGTGTTCTGCAAAGATAGAAGTGTGCATAAGGTGCAAAAGGAAGGCGTACTCTGATTCAAGAATTGATTACTACACCATTATTGAGACATAGAATTGGCACGAATAGTAGACTAGAAATTCACAAGCAAAACATGTAAGTCTTCCCTGCCTCCATCAATCTTGGAGATGGACGCAAGGGACCTATGTCACATTCATGTAAAATAGATCAAACCGCATAAATAGAACTTTGAGGGGTAAACAAAGAAGATGTGGGCATAAATTCAAAGGAGTAAAACAAGGACCCTGGGCCAGTTCTACTAGATTCAAGAGTCTAGAAAAGACAGTGGTTATAAACAGGCATCTCGTCATACAAAAATGTTGAGATAGAGTGTTCTGCCAGATTCAGAGCCAAGAGAACACTGTAGAGCAGATATTATGGAATCTGAAGATTCCACCATTTTTTTCAACAAGAAACTTCTTCCGTAAGTTAGGGCGCAACGTATAAGTGAATCCGTAGCCTGTATCCAACACTGATTACAGCACAATTATTGTACATGAATAAACTATCGATATAGTACTGAGATTTTTGACAAGAAGTATGTGTGTTCCCTGTGTGCATCAATTGACTGGGTTAGGGCTTAACTCCTAGAAACTTGTACCACTGTATAAGTGTGGTTCAGAAGCTTAGGTTGATCTCAATGAAAACTGACTCAACCAAAGCGTGACTACGTTTCCAAAAATATTGTTCAATAGTCATGGGTTCGTCACCAAGAACAAAGTTAGACCATGCTGCCAAGGAAATCAGCATAAACGATTGAGCTAATGCAGTTGTGTTGGAGACTTGACGAAGTATAAAATCATGTTGTAGAAAATAAGTGAATCTAACACTAGAAAGTATTGGAACAAGATTTGTTGAAGGATGGCATTCAACCTGATTACCTCCCAAGAAATGACCATAAGCAATGTTCAAGACCTGACAAACAACTACTGCAGATGGAAAGGAAAACGATGAAGATGAAGCTACAGTTGTCTTGATAGGTCAAGACTCTTATTGCTATCTCCAAGCATTGGAGGTTGACGGTCCCAAGATCTAGCTTCGTACCATGTCCCTTTCTCGGGAACGTTGAATCCTAAAAGAATCTTTTGGCCATTCCTTCACAATGGCTAGAAAAGGGAAAGCATTTTGAGAAGTGCAGCACATAAGTTTTCATAGCGACTTTAGATTTTGCATACCAAGTTGAAGGTCATGAATATATGTGGTCGGCCAAGTTAAGAACAAATCAAATAATTAAAGAAGAAGCATAAAGAATGGTCATTAATGAGCCACAAATGACTTTTCAAAAGTATCAATAGGGGACTAAGGGCAGCCATTTGGACATGTGAACCTGGTGTCCCCAGATTTCACCCTGAAATCTGAGACTACCCCATGTAAAAAATTTTCGTACTTTTAAAATAATGGGTCGTTTTGTGTTTTAATTGCCAAAAGGTGTCTGTATTGTGTATAGATATTCCCAAGGAGCCATATAAGCCAATTTCGACAAATACCCAGATGCCCAAAATTGTTATATTCTGTCACTGGGGTTTGCCTGCGGGAAATTTGTATTTAATTATTTTGAGCCCCGTTTGAGGCAAATTGTGCTCCGGTTTAATCCTGTTGTGATCGTACATGTCAATATTCCCATATACCAGTAGGGTTTTAACCAGGAATGAATTATGGGCTTTATTTGTGACTTCTGGCAACGTTTTGTGTTTTTGGTGTTTTCCCGTTTCGTTTTCTGTGAAATTTCTCTAGATCAATTCCTTTTCTAGTTTAACCTGATTTCTTGCTTGGAGTATTTGGAGATCATCCATGGACATTATGCCAGAAGGAATTCACCACATGGGGTTTGGATCTCTTTGAAAAGATGAAGTTGTGCACGAAAAAGCTTCTTCTGGGCAGGTCGCATTTTTGGGAAAAAGAGGTTTTAAGCTACAATGGGATTTTTGTTAGCAGCAGGCAGGTGGGATTTTTGTACCTGCCTAGCAGGGTACTTTTTCCCATGGAAGCAACGCCACTTAAGTCACAATGGAAAAATTAGAGGAGCAGGCGGAAATTTCTTACCTGCCTTGCAGGGTGAAAATTCCCATTGTGAAATAAAAGAAAAATCACTTAAGGCATTGATGGGATTTCTTACCTGCCTTGCAGGGTAAATAATCCCATTATGAAAGTCAAACAGCTTAAGTGGATCATGGGATTTTTGGAGCTGCGGTGCAGGGTGAATAATCCCATTGAAAGTTGGCTTTTAAAAATAGAAATTGCCTATGTCAAAAAGTGCGACCCCTTTTGGGATAGAAGGGCAGCTTTAAATGCATTAAATTAATTAATTCTTTCTCCAATTTTGGTGCCCAAGCATGAGGAAAAGTCAACAAGGGTAAATGGATAAAGGAAATTAGAATAGAAATTCTAAAATTAAATAAATATTATTTATTTAATGCAGCCCCTTCATGTCAAAAAGTGCGCGCCCATTTGGGAGAAGAATAATGTTTTTTAAAGTATTAATTGATATAATTAATTCCTATTTTCAGTGGATGCGGTCAAAGCACACTGTAAAGCTTAAGTGAACTGGAAGCAGAAAGCTAAAATTAAATAAATTTAATTTATTTAATGGCAGCCATGAGCATGCACAAAATAGGCGCCCCATTTGAAGAGAAAAGCTTATTAATTAATTAATTAATTGCCAGGAATAGGAGGGGCAATAATTAATTATAGAATCATGAGGTTATATAAACATGGGCTGCCATAAAGATGAATTAATTAATTTCATAGCAAGGAAGTGCAGCCCAGACAATTTTGCGCCCCATTTGAAGAGGAATTTTGCTCAGTAGAAGGTGTATTTACTGCTGGAAGCTTCAAAGTTTGGCGCCTAGGTTTGAAGGAGCTTGATTTGTGTCTGAATAATTGTCTGCATAGTGGTACAGGTGCTCAGGTGAAGTTGAGTAAAATTCATGCATTGCTTTGCATGCAAACAGAACATCAAATTTTGGGGCAGCAGGCTTGATATATGCAGATTTTTATAATTAAAATCAAGTGTTCATGTTCCGGTTGTCATCTTTGTCTGAATTAATTGCAGGAATTCATTACAGGTGCTTTATAAGAGAAAGGGAGCTTAAATCAATGTCCAATACATTGAACATATCCTCCGAATCTGAAGAAATCTCCAGATCTGCACCGATTGTAAAGAATTCCGGCCGAATAAAGAGAAAAAGAGTTGCTCAGATAAAGATTGCTCTGGCCATGGCAAAGCGGAATCAAAGAGAAGGATCAGCAGAATCATGCATAGCTTCCAGATCCAGAATCCAGATCCATCCAGCATCCAATCCAGATTCAGATCCAGATCCAGAATTGCAAAGGCTTCATCCTCTTGTTTCGAATGCAGCCCGTGAAGAAGTCAGTGCATGGAGAATTCCTTCCAGAATTTTGTGCATGTGCTCCCAATCTGTCAGTTAAAGCCTTCATTGAACTTGCATTCACCCAGAGTGCTTTCCAGAATTTTTAATTGCTCATATGCAATTAAAAATAAAAATGATGAGTTATTTACGGCAAACATTGCACTGATGCATGTACTGGAGAAGAACTACAAAAGCTTCAAGGATAAGAAGGAAGACAAGTCAAAGGCAACAACACCCGCAAGCAAATCACTTGCTTCCAAATCCAGCTGCTTCCAGATCCAGTTTGGTGAGAATCAAAGGCAAAAGAATCAGCTGCATGCAGAATATGAAAAAGGACAAGACTGCAGATTTCCTCTTTCTTCTTCTTCTTTTCCTCTTTCTCTTATTTCCGACAAAGTAATTGAGCGATCAATTAAATTATAAAACTTAAGTGATTGGTTTAAAAGCCATTACTTGAAGAAGTCAATTACTTGGAAATAGGTGGCAGACATGCAAAATAGAAGGTTCTATCTTCAGTTGCAAATCATGCATGTCATGCAAAGAGGAATTCCAGGAGGGAGATTGTCAGTTGTTTCCTTTCCGACTTCCACATGTGTCAGTTCAACTAAAAGCTTCCTATTTGTAATTTCCCCTCTACATGCTATAAGTAGAGGAAGAACCTACGGGTTAAGGATCAGAATTTGTAAGCAGCATTCTTGTGTTCCAGACTTTGTGCTGAAACCCCTGATAGCTATTTGAAGCAAAGGAATAGAAAGGAGCAGATTTCCGGAGAACTTTGTGTCACGGTGCATTTTGTTTCTAACTTTTTGTCTTAGATCTACTTATAAACTTTGTGTTATTGTAGATCTAGATCTGAAAGTTGTCTTTGCTTATAATTATGTATGTTAATATCTATTGGTTCCATCTATGTGCATGCAATCAACTGTGTAATCTATTGATTGGGTTGCACATCTTCCCTCTTTCTTTCCTGTGTTTTATTATTTCCTTCTTCTTTAGGTATTTCCTTTCTTAAACAGTTGTTTACTTGCTGCAAAACTATACAGCTATGGTTCATGAGCTGCATGGTTAAAGTAAAACCCCTAAATAGATACTAGCATACTTTATTGACAAATCTTATACGGGAGCCTCACCGGTAAATGAGGGAGATTTATCTCATGACTGCCTAGGTTTTGCTATGCAGAAAATCTAGCCAACAAAACTTTTATTTGTAAAATTTGATTTTGAGAGTGTTCTCTCATTATCTCAACACTTGCAATGAAAACCCCATGTGAGGTCCATTGTGAGGACGAAAACCTCTCACTTTTGACTAAAAACAATTTATAATTGCAGATCATATTATTATATTGAAGATCAAATTGTGTCAAATTGGGTCAAATTTGTCAGATTATTATTATAGATTGCAAAATTTACTTACAAAAGTGCGACTTTTCTAGTGAGATTTCTGAATTGTTGGATGTTAATTAGCATCATATTAAATTGATATCCCTAGGTCGATTTGCATTATAAAGGCCAAATCTGCATTTTGCATGGATTCCTATGCATGTTTAATGGTCAAAAAATTGTTTAAGGTTGCAGAATTGTTAGATAATCAGGTTCCAACAGTGTGTATTTTGCACAAATCAAATCAATTTGGGCATAAGAGTTATCAAAATCAATAAATAAACATTCCTCGGTATTTATCAATATTTATTGAGGACATTGGGCACATTTTACGAAGGTTTGTAACTTTAATTAAATTACAGTCTTCTACATAATTTCCAAATTATGTAAAATTCATATTGATTTGGGCATAAGAGTTATCAAAATCAATAAATAAACATTCCTGGTATTTATTAATATTTATAGAGGACTTTGGGCACATTTTACGAAGGTTTTTAACTCACTGTAATTAAATTACAGTCTGCTGCAATAATTTCCAGAATTCTGTAAAATTCATATAAACCCTCAAAAAGGGTTATTACAGTGGTATCAGAGCTTGATCTTCTAAGGGCCTAATATTTTATGGAAGTTGGAAATAAAGAATACATTTATTATCAAAGAAGAAGGAAGGAAAGCGAAGAAAAATCCAAAGAGGAAGAAGAGCCCATGGATTTTGCAGAAGCAAAGATGGATCAATTGATCTCAGGGCAAGAAAAGTTAGTTGACACTTTGGGTCTTCTTGCACTTTCTCTCCAAAAACTCACGAAACCCAGAGTACAAAATGAAGAAGGAAGTTCGAATGAAAGAAGTAATGTCAGAAAATCCTATAATTCAGCCCGAGGATCGAGTTGGAAGCCAACCTTCCTACAAAAAGAAGCTATACCAGATGGTGAGCCTCGAGCAGCAGAAAGAAGAGACATTACGGCATTTCTGAATACCGAAGATATTGTAGAGCCATGACATTTACCAAATTCATAGGATTAGATGGAAGGTCTAGACCTGAACCTAGTCATGTTGCACCTCATGGTGAAATACAAAGTGCATTGGGAAAGTTATCCCTTTCCACTTTTGATGGGTCTACCAAAGGGACTGCAAGAGCATGGATCCAGAAGCTGAATACATATTTGTCCTTGAAGCCCATGATGGAGGAGGAGGCCATCAAATTTGCCACACTTCATTTGGAGGGTATTGCCCATAAATGGTGGTTTCATGGGTTGGTGACTCAGGGTCACAACGAAATTCACACTTATGAGTTTTGTCAAAGACTCATCGACAGATTTGACAAAGTAGATCCAGAAGTTCACTTTCGTGAGCTTGCTCAACTGAAGCAGGAGGGCACAGTGGAGGAATATGTGGCTGACTTCCAGAGGCTCTCGGTGATGATCAACGATGTGTCAGAGAGAAGACTCATTGTTCTCTTTGTTGAAGGATTAATGGAACCCTTGAGAGAGTTAGTTCAAGCCTTCGATCCAGTATCTTTACAGGAAGCGATAAAGAAAGCCCTAAATCTAGAAGGTGCTGCCTCAAAATCAGCAGCAATCAGCAGTTTTCCCAAGGCTAGTGGAAGAGGGGAACACCTCTAAGCAGCCCAAGAATCCTTCTTCGGATCAATTGAAGAAACCACTACCCAAGGAGTCTCAGGATCAGTCCAAAGCTAGCCTTGAGAGAGAAACAAAAAAATGAATTGAGGAGGAAGAAGTTGTGCTTTTCATGCAAGGACCCATGGACTCCAGAACACCGTTGTCTAGGTAAAGGTAAAATACATTATATTGAAGTTATTCCTGATTTTGATGATGATTGCAGTGAAGATGATGTAGCTTGAGGAAGGGAGTCGGAAGAAGTAACAAGTACTCTTGCAACCATTATAGGAGCACCTAGCTACAATTCTCTCATTATTGAGGGAATTCTAAACGCACACAAGGTGACTATACTGATTGATGGAGGGTCCACTCATAACTTCATCAAAGCAAGTTTGGTCACTAACCTGAGGTTACTTGTTAAAGAATTCAAGGGCTTCAGAGTAAGGTTTGCAGATGGGTACTCCATGAGATGCACCAGGAGGTGTGTTGGACTTCACATCAGTTTGGGAACATATGAGGTGTGTGCTGATTTCTTTTTAGTTGATGTGGCTGACTTTGATATCATATTGGGGGTTCAATGGCTATGCTTGTTGGGAGAATTAACCCTCAACTACCAGAATATGCAAATGAGTTTCATGGACCAAGGTAGAAGAATTACCTTACAAGGAATATCTTCCAGCATACCTAAAATAAATTATATGGTAGAAAAAGACATTTCATATGAATCATATTTCTGTTCTTTGTCAAAAATAGCAGCAGATTGGAAGATTTTGATTTCAATTGAATATGCAAAGAACAAATTTACTATTGATGTCTTCGAAGGAGCAATTGAAGATGGGAGGTATAAGGTTAAGGATGGGCTGATTTTATACAAGGACAGAATCTATCTTGTGCCGGAATCAAAGGTCAAAAGGAAAATCCTAAGAGCTGCTCATGATGATCCTTCAGCTGGTCACCCAGGCTATTTCAAGACTTACAAAAGCATAAGGGAGAGATTCTCCTGGAAGGGACTCAAAGGAGAAGTTCTTAACTACATCCGTGAATGCCTCGTTTGTAAGCAGAACGAAGTAGAGCATACATTTCCAGCTGGTTTGCTTCAGCCACTCCCCATTCCCACTCAAAAATGGGAAAGTATCTCCATGGACTTCATTACGGGGCTACCTATGGTACAAGGTAAAAATTGTTTATATGTGGTTGTAGACAGACTCACAAAATATGCACATTTTTGTCCTCTTCCAGCCAAATACAATGCTTCCATAGTTGTTGATGTATTCTTCAAGGAGGTATTTAGACTACATGGGCTGCCTAAGGAGATAATTAGTGATCGGGACAGCCGGTTCTTGAGCTTATTATGGAAGGAGTTATTTCATTTGGTGGGTACTCAGCTTGCCCATAGTACCAGTTATCATCCCCAGACTGATGGGCAAACCGAGATCGTGAATAAGTGGGTGGAAGGATACTTGAGGAATTACATTGATGGACAACAGTCAGCATGGATCAAATGGTTGTACATGGTGGAATTCTGCTACAACACCACCTTCCAGATGTCCATCGGTATGTCTCCATTCAAAGCTCTATATGGGTATGATGCATCTTCTTTTGACGACTTGGTTTTGGCTGATAGTAGAGTACCAAAAGCACAAGATTTAGTCCAGCAAAGCCAAGATATTCTTAAGGAGCTGAAGGAGAATCTTCTTCGGGCACAAAATCAGCAGAAATTATATGCAGATCAGCATAGGAAGGAGAGCACTTTCGAAATAGGTGACATGGTATTCCTGAGACTGCAGCCTTACAAGCAAACTTCCATCAAGCAAAAGGGAGCAGAAAGTTGAAACAACAGTTTTATGGCCCATACAAAGTCATCGGCAAGGTTGGTAAGGTTGCATATGAATTGGAGCTTCCTGAAAATAACAAGATTCATAATGTTTTTCATGTTTCATGCCTTAAAAAGGCACTTGGGCAGCGTATTACCCCTTCACTAGAATTGCCTCCACTAGATGAGGAAGGCAAACTGATTTTGATTCCAGAAGAAGTCTTAGATGTTCGTGAAAGGAGACTGCAGGAACCAAAGTATCAAAGAATATTTGGTTCGTTGGAAGGGATCTACCCCCTCGAAGATGCTACATGGGAGGTGCGGCCATTCTTGAGCATCCAAGTTTACGATTGCTTGGGGGCAAGCAATCTTGGGGTAGGGAGGACTGTAATGTCCCTTTTCTCCAACTTAGAAGACTAAAAAATGGATTTTTTAGCCATTCCTTCTTCGATGGCTAGAAAAGGAAAGCAAGGAGAAGTGCAACAAATAATTTTAATAATTTTTATTTGTTTTTTATAAAGTACTTTGAAGAATATATGGGTCGGACAAGTTAAGGACAAAATAAATAATTATAAGGGCATAATGAATGGTCATAAGGGAGCGGCCATGTCTTTTCAAAAGTATAAATAGGGGACTAAGGGATTAGCCATTTGGACATGTGAACTTTTATTTGTAAAATCTGATTTTGAGAAGTGTTCTCTCATTATCTAAACCACTTCTGAACGAAAACCCCATGTGAGGTCCATTGTGAGGACGAAAACCTCTCACTTTTGACTTAAAACAAATTATAATTGCAGATTATTATTATATTGAAGATGAAATTGTGTCAAATTCGATTTATGTCATTTATTACAAAAGTGTTTGACTTGTTCTAGTGAGATTTCTGAATTGTTGGATGTTATTAGCATCAAATTAAATTGATATCCCAAGTTGATTTGCATTATAAAGGCCAAATCTGCATTTTGCACAAATTCCTATGTATGTTTGATGGTCAAAAAGAATTGTTTATGGTTGCAGCGACTTCCAGTTAGATAATCATTTCCAACAGTGCGTATTTTGCACAAATCAAATCGATTTGGGCATAAGAGTTATCAAAATCAATAAATAAAGATTCATCGGTATTTATTAATAATTATATAGGACATTGGGCACATTTTACGAAGGTTTGTAGCTTGCTGTAATTAAATTACAGTCTGCTGCAATAATTTCCAGAATTCTGTAAAATTCTTGTGTATTTGCAATAATAAAATCAGCTGGTCTATTACACTTGGTAGAAATCGACCCATCGATTACACTTCCACTTGCATCAAGGCAACTCGGCTAGAAATGAATGTTGTTGACGTTTTTGATAAATGAGGCCTTCACTTCATACAAATGGACACTCAAAACTTAAATGCTTGTGGAGCAATTCCCTTGTCACCCACTTGGTGCAACAGGTGCTCATATGTAAACATTACTACATGAAACGATGCAACATAGTAGATGACAATGAATTGGACTTAATGGGGGTTGCAACATATTTGAGCATTGCGGAGATCTACATAATAATTCTCACCAGACCAAAGTTAAGTGTTTGCTTTTGAAAGATGCACAGTAGGCCTTCTGAGCACCTGAAAGCACAAATTGTGGTTATAAGTAACTAAAACTTGTTTGAGATCATCAATAATTGGCTCAATGGAAAACTATGGGAACCTTGAATGCTTTACATAGAACAGCTCTTCATCTTCATTGATTGTTGTACCTTCTTTCTTATACTAGGGTTCGTCTTATTGGTTTCTATGGGTTTTAATGGGCCTTAGTGGTTAATTGCCCAAGTCCTACTGTTTTCATGGGATTGCTAGGGACAAAATTTGGTTGTTAGTATTGTTTTCCATCTTGGTGTAATTTAAGACAGCTGACCATAAGTGGTTGTCCATGGTGGATAGTAGGGCATAAGCTATACATGTGCTGTAATTATTGACTATTGTTTTTCTTTGGGTAAAGGCACAAGTGTAGGAATATAAGGCTTATTATTTATTATTAAGACATTATTAGCTATATATTAACTAATGAATAGTTGTAACGACTTCCACCATTTTGTAACTCTCTTGCATAATAAAATGACGGACACACAACTTACAATGTGTGCATTTTGGGTTCTCTTCATTATTTCTTTGTTCACATCTTCTAACATTGGTATCATAGCCATTGGTGCTTGAAAGGGTTTGTAATTCATGAACAAGATTGTGACAAATCATGAATAAAAGAGAAATTGTGAAAATTTCATTGGCAGTCACCATTTATTGAAGAAATCAAAAAGTCATTGTTTGCAAAGGTTGTTTTGAGAGTTAGCTGTTGATGATTGAAAAAATCTAAATCGTGAGAGAAAATCAAAAAATGACATAACAGTGATTTTGCAGAAGTGTTTTGTACATTGACGAAAGAAAGATTAAAATGCCATTGAAAGGAGATAAAAGCTTACAGTCGCCATGACCGTCGCCATGTTTACTTGTCAGAGATGTCAGAAAACATGACATACCCAGTGAGTTTTGCAGGGATGATATACAGTTTTACAGGGGCACAATTGCGAATAGCAAGATTGACGAGCAATACAAACATTGACAGATCATGAAGAATTCCAAGGGCACCAGAATAGTGCCTTTTGTGAGATACAGTTCATGTGGGACTCCAAAATCAGATTGACATTCTAAAACACTGTCAATCAACATTCATAGACCAAAACAGAAATCGTGACTAGTTTCAAACTAGAAGTGAGTTTTTGCAGGAAAAGCCAGAAACTTGGAACATACAATTTTCTGCCATTTCTAAGTGAAAGAGAAGTGGACAAGGGCTATAGATGGTGAGACAAATTTTCAGAAGTTTGTTAAAGACAACATTATTTCGTACAAAACACAAAGATCTCTATACAACAAGAACTGTGCACAACATTCTAAAAAAATGATGAAATGTTGTTATGTGACGAGTTTCAAGTTCCAACAATTCTGAATTACCAGAATTCTATACAGTTTTTGTGAGATAGAGTTCATGTGGGACACATAACTCATCATTATTGACTTCTAAAACAAACTCAAGGGCACATTCGTAGACCGAAACAGAAAAAATCGTGACAGAATAAGTTTCAAACTAGAAAGAAGTTGTTTTGTGGCACAAAAGTACAGTCAAAGGTGATACTGTGCATATACAATTTTTTTCTGGTATTCTCTCTTGAAAAATATTTTCTTATAGATGATTGTGACATTCCTTTACTGTAAAAATTCAGACATTAAATATTCCTTGCATTAATTTCATATACCGAATCAAAATACAGAATTGTGTCTCTCTGTTGAATTTATTTCCATTAGAATATAGACTATCACTTTCACTTTGTTGCATTAGTTTGTGGTTCAGAAATTAAAATTGTTATGTGAAATGGATGACAAAGTCACAGTATCTAGTCACATAAACAATTTGAGGTCTCTCATCAGATAATTGGCATACATCAATGCTACATGGTAGAAGACGCAAATGTCAAGGCTATTTTGTTAAGCAGTCTGCCTTCTACATACAGCAAGGGAAAGTTTAGACAAACCAAATGGCTGAAAATTTTGGTGATGAAGAATACATATTTTAAAGAAGCCCATACTTTGAAGATGGGAAGGGATCTAGTGTAGATGAAGCTCAACATGGATGATTGCCTAGTTAGTTTGGGAGTTTGTGGATCTTGGGAATTATACCCTTACAAGGGTCATGAGACAACTTGATGGAGCATTGTGGATGTCGCTCAATATGGATGGTTGTCCAATAATTAGGGTAGAATTGGAATTGGGACATTTCGAGATGAACTGCATCTTGACGAGAACTCAAGGCAACATTGATTTCTACCTGATCTACACCTTTACGAGGGTTATGAGGCAACTTAATGGAGTTCTACTTTTGTCAAAGAACTAGTGTTTCAGAGGGGGTGTAGGAAATAAGGCTTTATGAAGAATCACTATTAGTTATTTGGACTCCATTTAGTTCTAATCTTCTGTCAATATGTTTTTGCTCACTTTTTTTTAGTGTAAACCTTAAGAGGGGGTGTAGGAATATAAGGCTTATATTTTATTATTAAGTCACTATTAGTTATGTATTAACTAATGACCGGTTGTAACCACTTCAACCATTTTGTAACCATCTCTTGCATAGTAAAATGACAGACCATAGAATTTATAACCTTGTGTGAATTCTGATTCCTCTTCATTATTTCTCTCTTCACAGAACTCTTTTAACAATAGGGACCTAACATAATTCACAAACCCTAACAAAAGCATGTAGTCCTTGCAACCCCTTCTATTGTGCATCGATAATTCTAAGGAGGATTAATGCAGCTTTATGTTGGCTTATTAAACCAATGGGCATCGTTGATAATTTATCTTACGTGTTGAGCTAGGGTGTTACTATGTTTTTGCTCACTTTTTGTAGTGTAAACCTGAAGAGGAGGTGTAGGAATATAAGGCTTATAATTTATTATTAAGTCACTATTAGTTATGTATTAACTAATAGACGGTTGTAACCACTTCAACCATTTTGTGACTATCTCTTGCATAATATAATGACGGACCCAAAACTTATAATGTGTGAATTCCGATTCCTCTTCATTATTTCTCTCTTCACATCTTTTAACAGCGGGGACCTAACAGAACCCTGTAGTCCTTCCAAGCCCTTTTGTTATGCATTGATAATTCTAATGCAACTTTATGTTGGCTTGTTAAACCAATGGGCATCATTGAGAATTTATCTTACATGTTGAGCTAGGGTGTTACAACACACCTTTGAAATCATTGAGATTTTAGCCAGTTTGAAATCATGCAATAATTGGCTGAATGGAAAACTATGGGAACCTTGAATGCGTTGATAAAACTCTTCCTCTTCCTTGATTGTTGTATCTTCTTTCTTATATGAGGGTTTGTCCTATTGTTTTCTATGGGTTTTAATGGGCCCTAGTGATAATACCCTAATCCTGACTGTTGTCATGGGATTGCTTACACAATTTAGCTATTGGTATTGTTTCTCCCTAGTGTAGTTTCAGACAATTGGATTTACCTTGCCATTGTCATTCTTATAGTTTAAACTAGATGTCCCTTTTGGCTTATGGTGGAGTTATACGCATAAGCTACACACAGGTGCTCTAATATTGACTTTTGTTTTTCTATTAGTATTGTTTCTCTCTATTGTAATTTCAAACAAGTGGCTTTACTTTGCCATTGTCGTTCTTATAGATTGAACTACATGTCCCTTTTGGCTTATGGTGGAGTTATACGCATAAGCTGCACATGGGTGCTCTAATGTTGATTGTTGTTTTTCTATTAGATCAAGGAATGTGGACCTAATAGAACCTCGTAGTTCTTGCATCCCTTTTTGTTATGCACTAGTAATCCAGAGTCTTGAAGATTGGTGCAGCCTGATGTTGGCTTGTTAAACCAATGGGCATCATTGCGATTTTAACCCATGTGTCGAGCTAAGGTGGTAGAACACACCTTTTCTAATTCCACCACAATGTTATTATGTTTTCCCCGTATTTGAATGATTGAGCTATGAACGTTTCAACTAAGACTAACAGGTCCTGTATGTTTACCAAACCATGTTGTGGTGGGTCTTGAATACATGTGCATTCATTGTAATCTCATTGGTTTCACTAAGGGATCTAATGGGTAGATGGCACAAGCTAAACATGGATGGGCTGCTAATTAGTTCGGCAAGTTTGTGAATCTTGGGATCATTATACCCATTATGAGGGTCAATGAGAAAACTCGATGCAAACACTATCAAATGTTGACACTCAAAATTTGGATGGTTGTCCAATAATTTGGGAGGTTTAGTACAATTCGGGACCTTTTCTGCTTCCAGGTGGAATGTTAAGAACTCAGGAATTCCAACTTGGTTTGAATGATTGACACATTTATGAACGATTGAACCGAGCCTAGCAAGTCTTGTATGTTTACTCAAACCATGTTGTCAAAAAGGTGCTTTAAAGACATGAAAGCATATGAAGAATGTAATTCCCTTGCATTGGTTTTGTCATGGTATAATTGGGTAGAGGCATATGTTTGTTGGTTGCTTTCTGTAATGTAAGCCAATACGTGGTGGGATCATAGACACCTATAGGGCCTTATCAATTTGTATCTTGCTGCAAAAAATACAAATTAGACACCCAATTAACTCAAATGCTAGTGGAGCGATTATTGCCCTTGGTCAACCTATTTTGGTGCTCATATAGAAACTATCTCTTGAATAGTAAAATGACGAACACACAATGGTACAATGTGTGCATTCCGATTTCTCTTCATTCATATCCATCGTTCACTTATTTTGACACAATAATTAGTCAGTTACATTCATATATTTCAAAAATGTTATTGGAAAGTGTCATGGCCCTAGTATGTTCTCGCCAAAACAAATGACAATTATACTTGAAAAAAAAAAACAGATGACACAATAGAGTTTATGATCACTGCAGATATTCAAGCACAAATTCAGTCATTGCAGGCATTCGTAAAATCTTGTAAGATATCATATCCATATATGTGTGCTGCATGGAAAACTACATGGAACTGTAATTGCAATCTGACTAAATTTGCTCTGTCAAACTATAGAATCATGATCGTTGTAACTTATTTCCTAGAACATACAAAATTGAGTTAATTGGTTTCCATTAGCAACAATGGCATACTCTTCGTGATAATACCCTATGTCTGAACTATTGTCTAATACCCAATCAAACAATTGAGAGGGCAAATAATATCCACATATACTTGAAGGGAACTAGCAAAAGAAGAAAAATTTGTGAAAATTGAGAATACACGGGTACAAACAGTCCATGTCACAAGATGTTCTTTGCGGACACCATCATATACATCTACATCTTCCAAGAAAACAATGATATTGAGATAAAATATCTTGTGTTATAACTAACATAGACAAGACAACTTTAATAACTAACTTTAATGGCATGTATTTTTTTCATCAATTCATTTATTCTTTTCTCAAAAAGATATAATTAAATAAATTGATTAGATTTAACTCATGTTGAGATCAAAACCTATGCTCAGTGAATTAACATTTTTCTCGTTGCTCCTCTAGAATCATAATATAATTTATTTTTTATTTTAGCTTTTGGCAATGCTTTTAATATAGCTTTATTATATATTAGTGGACAATATTTTTTATGTATCACAATATATTACTTGAGGGGCACAAGTCCCTTTCTTCTTTCCGAGCATTAACTTCTTCTTTACTTGTGTAATGTCCCTCTTTCTCGAATAGTTCGGATCGAAGACCTTTGGCCTGTTTTGTCTACCCGACGGCACAAAGGGTGTTTTCAAGGGGTGACTTCGGTTTATTATTTTTATTATATGGTGCTCAAAATAAAGTAAAATATCATTAAAGCACATATAATGAATTAATAGACTGTTTAAGTGACTTTGACTTAGGAAAGTGCATTTAAATTAATAAATTAATAATTTAAAGTGCCTTCCTAGCCAAAAATGCGACTTGTTTGGGTAATGGCCAAATAAACCCAAAAAAATGCGACTTGGCGGAAAAAGGAAAATAATTAATTAAATATTAATTATGAGGATTGGGAAAAAGTGCGACTTGTTCCTTTGGAGGGTTTTTTTGGCTATAAGGGAAAAATGCAACTTGGGGAAAGGGGCATTCAGATTATTATTATTTTTCCCCGGCAGTTAGCACTGAGCTTATGCAGACAAAATCCAAGGACGGAAACCCTCTGGATTAATCCTCTTGCGGACGGAAACCCCAGGAGCAGTGAGAGAAGTTTCCATACAGGGATCTTCATGGTATTCACAGGTTTTTATTATTCCAGCAGTTAGAGAAATAAATTGCAGCAGTGGGCATACAGACTTCTTCCAGAGTAGGGCGACTTCTTCTACAGTTGTTTTATGTTGTATCAGAGGTATTTTTCATGATAGATATTTATTGTAATTCCCAGCAGCAAATATATATCAAATCGGTTTGGTTTGAATCATTTACAGTGGGTTTTTGGTCAATCTTTATTATTAAATCTATCTGCAGATTTATAATTGTATTGCCGTAATATTTAGCATCAGAAAAACATTATTAAATACACAGCTAAATTATTAATGAAGAAATCTGCCTGTTAAACCCTAGGCACCTTTTCTGTATTCACCCGGTTTGCGGGGGGTTTGCTTTATTTAATTTATCTATGCAGTTTTAGTGTGGTGTTCTATGAATTCTTTTGGTATTATCAGTTTCAGATTTGAGCCAGAGCAGTATTTATATATTAAAAAAAAAAGTATTCAGGCAAAAAGGGGTTTGGGATCTTTCAAATGGAAAACTATGGGAAAATTGAATGCTTTGATGATACAACTTTTCATCTTCCCCAATTGGTGTGCCTTCTTGATTGGTGTACCTTATTTCTTATATTAGGGTTTGTCTTATTGCTTTATGTGAGTTTTAATGGGCCTTAGTGATGATGCCCTATTGTTGTCATGGGATTGCTTATAGAATTTGGTTGTTGGTATTGTTTTCTCCCCGAAGTAATTTTAGACTGCTAGTGTACCTTACCATTGTCGTTCTTATGGCATAAATTATGTCTTTTTTGAGTTATAATAGACGGTAGGGTATAAGGTGCACATGGGTGCTCTAATGATTGAATGTGTCTTTTTCTATTGGATCAAGGCACATGGACCTAGCAAAATCAAAGGAGGATCAATGCAACTTTATGTTGGCATGTTGAAACAATGGCCATCATTGAGATTTTGGTCCACATGTCGAGCTATTGTGTTACTATGTTACAACACACCTTTTCTACTTCCAACACAATGTTACTATGTTTTTCCCTTGTTTTGAATGATTGAGCTAAGTCTAGCAAGTCTCGTATGTTTACCAAACCATGTTTTGGTAAGTCTTGCATACACTATGATCTCAATGGCTTCGTGGTGTACCTTCTTTCTTATATTAGGGTTTGTCTTATTGCTTTATGTGGGTTTTAATGGGCCTTAGTGATGATGCCCTAGTCCTGACTGTTGTCATGGGATTGCTTATAGAATTTGGTTGTTGGTATTGTTTTCTCCCTGGAGTAATTTTAGAGAGCTAATATACCTTGCCATTATCGTTCTTATGGCATAAACTATGTCTTTTTTGAGTTATGATGGATGTAGGGTATAAGGTGCACATGGGTGGCTCTAATAATTGAATCTGTTTTTTCTATTGGATCAAGGCACATGGACCTAGCAAAATCAAAGGAGGATCAGTGCAACTTTATGTTGGCATGTTGAAACAATGGCCATCATTGAGATTTTGGTCCACGTGTCGAGCTACTGTGTTACTATGTTACAACACACCTTTTCTACTTCCAACACAATGTTACTGTGTTTTTCCCTTGTTTTGAATGATTGAGCTAAGTCTAGCAAGTCTTGTATGTTTACCAAACCATGTTTTGGTAAGTCTTGCATACACTATGATATCATTGGCTTCGTGGTGTACCTTCTTTCTTATATTAGGGTTTGTATTATTGCTTTATGTGGGTTTTAATGGGCCTTAGTGATGATGCCCTTGTCCTGTTACTGCATTAGTCAATTGCTTATAGGAAGATTAGTGCTCCCTGGACTTAATGTTGGCATGTTATACCAATTGGCATCATTCAGATTCTTATGCACACATTTGAAATCATATGATCTTTAGCCCGTTCGAAGTCATGATGGATGTAGGGTATAATGGAAAACTATGGGTGAATGCTTTGATGATACAATCTGTTTCATCTTCTATTGGATCAAGGCACATGTACCTAGCAAAATCCAGTGCAACTTTATGTGGCAGGATTGACACAATGGCCATTGTTGGTATTGTTTGGTCCACGTGTCGAGCTACTGTGTTACCATGTTACAACACACCTTTTCTACTTCCAACACAATGTTACTGTGTTTTTCTCTTGTTTTGAATGATTGAGCTAAGTCTAGCAAGTCTTGTATGTTTACCAAACCATGTTTTGGTAAGTCTTGCATACACTATGATATCATTGGCTTCGTGATGGTAAAATGGGTAGTGACACCAACTAAAGGCTAGGAATGGCCAAGGTGGAATGGGTGATCATGGAGAGGTCTTTACGCCCATTTCCCCACAGTAGCTCAAAACAATCATGGGTAGTGTCGAGCTACTGTGGTACTATGTTACAACACACCTTTTCTACTTCCAACAATGTTACTGTTGTTTTCCCCCAATGTTACTAAGTCTGTCTTCTATTTTCCCTTTTTGGTGTTTATGAATGATTGAGCTAAGTCTAGCAAGTTACTATGTTACAAACACACCTTTTCTACTTCCAACCCAATGTTACTGTTGTTTTCTTGTTTATGTTTACCAAACCATGTTTTGGTAAGTCTTGCATACACTATGATATCATTGGCTTCATGATGGTAAAATGGGTAGTGACACCAACTAAAGGCTAGGAATGGCTAGGGTGGAATGGGTGATCATGGAGAGGTCTTTACGCCCATTTCCGCACAATTTGCATTTTTCTGCAAAAAAATACAAATAGACACCCAAAACTTAAATCCTAGTGGAGCAATTGCCCTTCGTTGCCCACTTGGTGCAACGAGTGGTCATATGGAATCATTACTGCATGAAACAATGCAACATGGTAGAGACAATAGACTTGGATTTATATCCATGGGCATAAACACGATAATGAGGATTGCAGCATGTTTGAGCATTGGAAAGATCTACAAAGCAATTATCTCCAAGCCAAAGTTAATTGTTTATTTTTAAAAGATGAGTGGTAGGGCTTCTAAGAACCATATTTATAACTAAAACTTGTTTGAAATCATGCAATAATTTGCTGAATGGAAAATTGTGGGGACTTTGAATGCTTTGATAAAACAGCTCTTCAGCTTCCTTGATTGTTGTACCTTATTTCCTATACCAGGGTTTGTCTTATTGCTTTCGATGGAATTTAATGGGCCTTGGTGATAATGCCCAGCCCTGAGTGTTGTCATGGGTTTGCTTACAGAACTTGGTTGTTGGTATTATTTTGCTCTCTACTGTAATTTCAAACAATTGGCTATACCTTGACCTTGTCGTTATTATTGCTTAAACTATATGTCTCTTTTTGGGTTATGGTGGAAGTAGGGCATGTGCAGCTTATGGTGGAGGTAGGGCATAAGCTGCACACAGGTGCTCTAATGATTGAGCATTGTTTTTCTGTTGGGTCAAGGCACGGGAACCTAATGAAACCCTTAGTCCTTAGAACTGTGATCTTCAATTGTAGAGGAAGCCCTGCAAATCTCAGCCTACAGGATCATACTAAATCAATTAACAATGAAAAAAGCGTTCCTCATGCCATATACAATCGGTGGATATAAGAGGTAGATTTCATAATAACGGAGATAGAAATACCTTAAAATAATTTTGCGGTTAGTGTACTTAGTTAGATAACTACTACCTAGTATGGAAGAACAATTATCTTCAACTTCAATTTTATGTTTAACTCTAAACCCTATTATCTATACAATTATTAGAAAAGGAATTTGATAGGTTGAAACAAGTTATCAAACAATAAAATACTATAGATCCTAAGAAAGACAAGACTGCAGATATGTACTATTTCGATATCTGGAGTATGTCTTAAGGTTGCCTATTCTGTGGTACTTCAAACTACATAACTCATTTGGGTATTATGATATTAGCCTTGTTTTGATTCCCTTAATGAAACGAATTCTGCAAAACCCCTGGTCTCAGTCTGATTACTATTTAATTGAAAAAACCTAGATGAATATACCTTGTTAAAAGTCCATATCCAAAAAAAGAAATTAAAAATTCAATTTCATTTCAAAAACATAATATCATCCATGTACCTGTCTTCTGTTTAATAAGTCAATTTCCTGCTACATGACGGCCTGAGAGCACAACTGAGCCTGCATCTAACCTCTGTCCAGCTGAGTGATCTCCGCAGCCTACAACACTAAAATCAAATGATCTATAATGTGATCTCCGCAGTAAAACTAACACATTACATTTGGAGATGAAAATCAAAAAGTGTAAAACAGAGCTCACCTGTGAAGCAGAGCAGCAGCCTTTCGTCCTTAATGCAATGCACCCACCAAAGCCAAAGTGAAACAGAGAAAAGAAAACATTCAATCAAATCACAGTCTCACAAACACCCAAGCAGAAATAAAAAAAAATATGTGGCCACACATACTACAGAAACAAAACAAAAAAACAGAGACGAGAAGAAAAACATTCAAGGATAATGCAATACAAACAAATGAGCATCGAGGGCGATTGCATTTGCAAATATAATCAAAAGCATCTATATTTATATAAATCTCCCACCGACAACCCAAATCACTCCCAAAAAGCATCTGAAACGGCTAGAATAGGGTAACGGTATGAATTTGCTTGCTTTATTATATGGAGAACTGATAAAAATAAAAAAATGGACATCTTACCGTCCAAGGTTCGAAACCTGGAGATCTAAGACGATTAAGCAAGAGAATGCCTGCCGTATTGTTGCCTCGCAGACGCCCGAGAAGACACGCAGAGATCGAGGTCTATTCATTCCGTTGCCGGGAAAATCTAGGTAGGGCCCTCCACTGATTAAAATAATTTGTAATTTAAGACATGAGGATTCGGGAATTACTATCCTAAAGTTTTAGGATATGTGTTCGTAACGGCACTACAAATGATAAGGTTATTGAATTGAAAAGGTAAGTATGGATATTTCAAATTGTATGTCATTCATCGCTCAACATTTCCCGTTATTATTGATGGTACTCTTCCGCTTGCGGAAAGTGACTTTCTCGCAAGGGTATTCATATCATTTAAGATTTGGTTACGTGAGACTTAAATTGAAATGTAATCTTGTCGATTCGGACCTCCCTTCAATCTACAAAATTTGGGAACTTCTGTTGTTATGCTCCACAAGTTGGGGCTTCAACCTTGGAAGGGTAAGTTCTTCACCACTCAATGCTTTTTTTTGGCTTGTTTTCCCCGTAGTAGTTTAAGTTATGGGTTTGGTCTATCAATTCCCACAATTTAGCTTTAATATGTGTTGAGAGTTCACCTTATTTGGAGATTTTAGGGTTTGTTGTTTCATATGAGGTTAATGATGATGTTTGTTCGCATGGGTACAAATCTCATAAAATATTTTTAATGTGTTGAGGGTTCGGTTTTTGTTGTTTCATATGAGGTTGATCAGTGGCTAGAGCCCACCTCCGCTCGTCTTATTGATTTTTTTGAATTACCTCACATAGGAATTGGAAAGGTAAGGTTGATTATTTAATTAAATCTTATTAGTATTCTCGACAACAACTTCTTACAAGTATGGGTATTTCAAATTATATGTCATTCTAATTAATAATTATTCTATTCTTGTAGTGCTCGCCTTTTTCTAGCTTCAGTTATCTACTAACTCTATACTCATATTTGATGATTAGACATGGATTATGGCACATTTTTTATCATTCGTGGACATGTATGATGATTTGGGCGTGCAGCGCCAACTTAGCTTTGACTAGTATGATAGTTCATTTCATTAGATGTTTTGGATACCAATATGTATGATGTTGTTGATCTTATTAGATATATGATGGACATATGGTTGTGTTGCACATCTTGATTTTGTGGATTATATGGTTATTTGAGGTTATCATACTATAACGCGGATGGATGTGGATTATATGTATTGTAATGGCTAACACATGGTGAATTTATGTGAAATTGTGCATCTTTCTCAATTACAATTCCATATTGATGATGTGTTAGCATAGTTAGTATGTTTATCCTCCATTTATTCCAGGGACTTGAGTCCTCCGGAGTGCTTGACTACGAAAAGCACTGGAATGCTTCCATGTGTCCTTCGGGAATTTTGAATTACTTAACGATGTAGACCTTTGACGGGTGTTTGAACATCCCAGGATTATTTAAATGGCTAAGTCCATTTTAAATGAGTTATCCAAATTAATCCGAGAGGGGGTTAATTTGGGATAACAGTTTAGTAACCTCTAGGGGTAATTTTCTTGCTAAATTTGAAGATATCAATGGCCTTGAAGCATCCATTGGGTATGGAGTTAGCCTGAAAACATGAAAACTGATATGAAACTTGAATAACTCGCCCTTGAATCTACCTTAAGCACTACCATGACCTGGAGCTGATCTAGAGCTTGAACTGACCATTCTCATCATAAGAATTTTTTGAAATAAGTTTTATGAGAGTGGAAAATTGTTATAACTTGATATTTACACCTTGTTTCCCCCTGCAGCTGACCTAAAGAAACTAAACAACAACCCCAATCTCAAATGCATACAAAATTGATCTTGTAACTGATCCGTTAGAACAAATGAATGAAAATTTTGAAATTGAAATGTCCCTAATATGATTTAATTGCTTTGCATTTGTATTTTCTGAGAGATTACAGCTGATCCTTCTAACCTTAAAACTCCTCCAATATCAATTTTTTAAACATATCTTCTTCAGATTCCTCCAGGAACACTTTACAACATAACCATGCCATCCAAAAGCAACAAAACATGTGTAAAGCACTTAGGGAAATTGAAACTTAGTCTACCAACAAGACAATGTGTTGAAAGAACTTAGAGAAATTGAAAACTAATCTACTATGTATAAGGGAAGGTCTTTCCTTTAATAAAAATGCTTGAGATGGATCCCATTGACCGAGATCTATAATTATTTTATATCTAATCTTGACAATTAGAAAGCACTGTTTATCTTACATCATAACAGCATGTAGGGGACACTCCATACTACATCAACTTTTAAGTGTCTACCTAGTTTAGCCCTATCTGCATCCCATATTAGGACTAAGTCTCCTACTTGGAATCTCCTGGATTTTCCCTTCTTGTCAAAACTCATCTTAATCTGAGATTGATCCTTTTCCATTGTTTGCATTGTTTGGTTTCTCAATTATTCTAGCTCCATGAGCTCTGCATACATGATTTCCATGACTTCAAATTCAAATAACTTCAGCTGCTTGATGAGCTCCAATGCTGGCAATTCAAGAGATATTGGCATCCTTGCGTTTTTTACCATAAACTAGGTTGTAGGGAGAGTTACCGGTTGATATCTTGGTAGTGATCCTATCAGCCCATAAGGTTGATCTCAATTTCGTGTGCCATGTTATCTGATTGTCATCCAAGGTTCTCCTTATGATTCTCATGATATTTTTTTGTGGACTCAGCTTGACCATTACCCTATGTGTAATAATTTGAAGACGTGATCAAGTATATGTACCATTTTCACAGCCCAATCAGATATCTTTGTGCTAAGAAAAGCTAAGGCATTATAAGAAATGATTGTGGAAGGAACACCAAACATGGTCACAATGCCTTCGTAGAAGTCTAGAATGCTAGTCTTGTTTTCTTCCTTTAGTGCAACTTCATCTAGTCATTTAGTGAAGTATTTTGTGGCTGTGAGGATCCATTTTTGACCCAAGCTTTAATTTGGGTTGACTACCTCAATGAAGTCAAATCCCCATTGTATGAATGGTTCATTTACAGAGATGGGGTGGATTGGAAGGGTTGTTATTCCTTATTTACCTGTAAAGAAGGCACACCTTTTGCATTTATTGACCCATGAATGACAGTCATTGAAGAGGTTGAGAAAGTAATATCCAACTTTCATAATCCTAAGAGTTGTTTCCCTTCGAGAAAAATGACCTCCTACTTCTCCATCATGGAACTCATGCAACACTGTCTCTATCTTATTTGTCTCGATACACCTTAAGAGAACACCATTCACATCCTTTCTGAATAGGATTCCATCAATAAACACGTAGAGAATAAACTAAAGTCAAAAATGCCTTATTTTAGATTTACTCAATTCTTGGGGGAATTGGCATGTTTGGAGAAAGTGTATTACATCACGAGTCCAACAAGATTTGGGTAAGGCACTAGCTGATTATTCTTGGTTATCTTGAAGCATTAAAACAATATCCTACTCAAACTGTTGGTCTAAATCCAATTGTTCACAAAATCCTTTGCATCTTACGAGCTTGGTCACCTTGAAGTCAATTTCATACTCCATCACCTTGGTTATCCAACCAACTCTTTTATCATTTAGTTCCTTATTCAAGAGGAAGTCTTTCACATCAGCATGTTAAACTAGCAAGTCAATTTTGTTGTTGGATACTAGATGTCTGGATTTCTTCAAGCTCCTTATGACAACAAGGACATGTTTTTCAATAAATGAGTATCTCACCTCATAATCCTCAAGATTTTGGCTGAAAAATGCAATAGGTTATTCCACTTCTTCTTCATTTAGTTGCACCAGTATGCCTGATATAGTTTATGCACCTCTAAATGCATATAAAGTGAAGTCCTTCATGAAATCTGGGTTAATGAGAGTTGAGGCCTATACAATTACTTGATGTATAGCCTCAAAGTTGTCCTTTCTTTCAGTTGTCCATTTGAAAACCATGCTTTTCTTCAACATCAATGTCAATGGATTGACAAGATTGGAAAAAATTGGAACAAACCTTCTAACAAAGTTGATTATCCCCAAAAAACTTTGAAGTGATTTTTTATGACTAGGAAGTGGCAATACAAGGATAACACTAACTCTTTCTGGATCAATAGTTAACCCTTATTTAGAGACAATATGAATAATGATTTTACCTTCATGAGCTAGGAAGATGCATTTTTTAGGATTGAGAGAAAATCCAAACTTCCTACATCTTCCAAACACTTGTGTAAGATGAAAAGGGTGGTCAGTTGCATTCTTCGAGAACATTGTGATATCATCAAGGTACAAAAGAACAATTTGGTTGATTAGTACCTTGAATTTCACATCGATGGCTCTTTAAAAGGTTGCTCATGTGTTAGATAGAACAAATGACATTTTTATTGTAATCATAAGTTCCTCATTTTATAGTAAAGGTTGTCTTGAACTGATCTTCCTCATTCACCATAATTTGATTGTACCATGAGTATCCATCTAGAAGAGAAACCCTTTCTGAACATGCTGCTATTTATAATATTTATTCCATTGAAGGTAGCGGGTAATGGTCCTTCAAATATTCCTTGTTTAAATATCTGAAATCGACACACAGGGTAAGTGCACGAAGTTGGGAGGCCAAAAAGCGAACAAGAATCCGAAAAAAGTAAAACGCGTACACGTTTTGCTAAAACGCACTCGCTTTTTAATTTGTTTGGCTCAGAATCACCGAATCTATAGCGCGTATGTGTTTCAAACAAATCAAAACGCGTACGCGTTTTGTGTAGTATGGACCATGCATATGTGTTTTGGTGGTTTATACTTACAAAAATAAATGTTAAAGTATAAGATTTCTTTTATTATTTCGTATACTTTTATTATTTCTTATACTTTAAATTTATTTTAGTAAATATAAGAAATTAGGGTCACTTTGAACATGATGGAACTAGTCCCAGAGCTCCAACAACTATAATATAGAAGATAGTTTTTCAAAATGCAATCTGGTCAATAATTACTCATTTTTAGGATTTCATCAAACGACCTAAAACTTTCAGGGCATGTATATTGTAGTCGGTATTTGTTTTGGGAAAGAATATAGTCATTTTTTAGGTTTTTTAACCTTCTAAAATGGATTTTGGCCCTACCACTGCTTGAATTGGTACTAATTTTTAAATTTGGTCCATAATTCACTTTAGTGACCATGAATTAACTCTATGATGTTTGTCTACTTCTTACTTAAAAGATATCCTCACTTTGTAGATAAGGGATTATTCCCTGAATGGGATTCTTGTCATATGGCCAAAATGAGGTGATTGTAATGTGCCTCCTCCTTAAGGTGTGATAACTCTACTAGGTGTTGAATGAGTTGTTACGAATAGTACTGAGTGAATTACATCAAGTGAACTCAGATGATTGCTCATTCTTAGAAACATGGTGCTCCATATAAAGATCATCCCCTCACCTTTCCTAGCTCTAGAAGCATCCTTTCATGGAATGAAATTAATGATTCTCATACATGATTTTGCTCATATGTCTCTTATGGAGACAAACGATGCCTTAATACTTCACAAATAATGGTCCTTGATAACTCGGTGACATGACTAGCTCATTTTAGCTTGTTTTGAAGGGTGTTCAATTAACTACAAAATGGCCAAAAATACCTTTTTAGGCCTTCAAAGGAAGTAGTCTCTCATAAAAATTAAATGAGTCGATCAATCACCTTAAACATTATTCCTTACACACTGAAACACGTTGAATGATCTTTTTAGGACTTTCCTTTGGGTGAGGGTTTATGATTTAGGGTTTAGGGTTTAGGGCTCGGGGATTAGGGTTTAGGGATAAGGGTTTAGGACTCAAGGTTTAGAGTTTAGGGTTTAAGGTTTAGTGTTTAAGGCTCATAGTTTAGATTTTAGGGTTTAGGGTTTAGGGCTCAAGGCTTAGGGTTCATGGTTTAGGGTTTAGAGTTTTGGGTTTATGGTTAAGGGTTAAGGGTTTAGGGTTTATGGCTTAAGGTTCAAGGTTTAGGGTTTAGGGGTCAAGGTTGAGGGTTTAGGGTTTATGGCTCAAGGTTCAAGGTTTAGGGTTTAGGGATCAGGGTTGAGGGTTTAGGGTTTGGTTTTTAGGGTTTATGGTTGAGGATTCAGGGTTTAGAGTTTAGGGTTTAGGAGTTAGGGTTTAAGGTTTAAGGTTTAAAGTTTAGGGTTTATGATCTAGGGTTTACAGTTCAGGGTTTAGGAGTTAGGGTTTAAGGTGTAAAGGTCAGGGTTCAAGGTTTAGGACAAAGGGTGTAGGGTTTAGGGTTTAGGGTTGAGAGTTCAGGGTTTAGGGCTCAAGGTTTAGTTTTTAGGGTTTAGGGTTTATGTTTAAGGGTTCAAGGTTTAGGGTTTTGGCTTAGGGCTTATGGCTTGGGGCCTAAGGTTCGGGGCTTAGGGTTTAGGGCTCAAGGTTTAGGGTTTTAGGGGTCATGGTTTAGGTTTTAGGGTTTAGGGGTTTAGCGTTTAGGTCTTAGAGTTTAGGGTTTAGGGCTTAGGGTTTATGGTATAGGGTTTTAGGGTTTAGGGCTCAGGGGTTTAAGGTTTAGGGTTAAGGATTTAGGGTTTACGATTTAGGGTTTAGGAGTTACGGTTTAAGGTTTAAAAAGGTCAAGGTTCAGGGTTTAGGGAAAAGGGTTCAAGGTTTAGGGTTTAAGCCTTGAGGTTTAGGGTTAAGGGTTTAAGTCGCAGAGTTCAGGGTTTAGTGTTTAGGGTTTAGGGTTTAGGGTTTAAGGTTTAGGATTTAGTGCTTGGAGTTTAGAGTTTAGGGTTTAGGGGTTAGGGTTTAGGGTTTATGATTTAGTTTTTAGGGTTTAGGGTTTACGAACCTTTAGGATTTAACAATTAGGCCTTAAGGTTTAGGGTTTACACTTTAGGGTTTAGGGCTCAAGGTTAGGTTTAGGGTTTAGGGGGTTAGGGCTCAAGGTTTAAGGTTTACAACTCAGGGTTCGGGGTTCAGAGTTACAGGTTTAAGGTTTAGGGGTTAGTTATGGGTTTAAGATTTAGGGGTTAGAGATGAGGGCTCTACATTTAGGGGTTAGAGATCAGGGCTCTACATTTAGGATTTTTAGGGCTCAGGGTTTAAGGTTTAGGGTTTAGGGCTCAAGGATTAGGGTGTAGGGTTAAATGCTTAAGGTTTAGGGTTTATGGTTTAGGGATTAGGGTTTAGGGTTCATGGTTCATGGTTTTATGGCTTAAGGTTCTCGGTTCAAAGTTACTGGTTTTAAGGTTGGGGGTTAGAGATCGGGGCTCTAGATTTAATATTTAGGGTTTAGGGCTTAGGGCTCAGGGTTTAGGGTCTAGGGTCAAGAGTTTAGGGTTATGGGTTATGGGTTTAGGTTTTATGGGTTTAGTATTTATTGTTTAGGGTTTAGGATTTATTTTTGGTTTTAGGGTTTTAGGGTTTATAGCTTAGGGTTTAGGTCTCATGGTTGAGGGTTAAGGGTTTAGGTCACAGAGTTCAGGGTTCATCGAATTTGTAGGCAGAACATTCAAAGAGAGTCATCAAAATTTGATGTTTTTCATTTGTTGATATTTTGAAGGAGGGAAATTTCATATTCCTGATTGTCTAATCCTTCCAAATACCCCAATAGTCCTCAATCCTTGGATGTATAGGGAGACACTGTTACTTGGCTTCCATTTATATGATATAAAGATATTTGTAAATTCGTGTTATGACCTCTAAATCTATATGAATTTCAAGTTGTTTGGGAATCACATCACACCCTTCACTAGGATTGATGACTACCCCTATCTTTTTGTTCAGGGGATTTTGAAAACGTCCATGGGTTTATCATGTAAGGAATTATCAATGAATGGAAGGTCGTTAAGTCGTAGGCCAGGTAACTCCCATTTAGAACTAAACAAGAAATATTTACTAGGCAATTGATAACCCCTTAGTGTTCTTTTAGCCATTCCCATAGTTATGTTTATTTTGAACACTTTAGGAAGTTCTGTCAAATTTACTATCCATTCCAGTAGAACACTTGAACTTTATCTTTCTCCAGAGGAGAGGATAGTATAGGAAATTCAATTATGATCCTACACCTCTGAATTGATATATTCTCTATGTTTCTTTTGTTTCCTTTAAGATTAATTTTTTTGTGTGTGATGGTTATTTTTTCCAGCTTCCAATGGGTCATCCTGGCTTGCATAATACCATACACTGGAAATATGATAAATGTGAAATTTGTTTAGAGTGTGAATAAATTTACATTCAGAGCGCAAGTATATGTGGGGAGAAACAAGTTTGGAAGAGATGTGTAATATATGCATTACAAGGCATAAGGTAGATGTCATATCCATTTAGTTACTTGTTCCAGCTCTCATGAACAAGGTAGTTCTATAAGCAGACTCAATGATGGTTCTAGGCACAAGACCAGGAAATATTGATGAAATATGGTTTGGGGTTTAGGGTTTAGGGCTCATGGTTCAGGGTTTAAGGGTTAAGGTTTAGGGTTTAAGGTTTAGGGTTCAGGGTTCAAGGTTCAGGGTTATGGTTTAGGATTTAGGTTTTAGGTTTAGAGTTTAGGGTTTAGTGTTTATGGTTAGGGTTTACAGATTGAGGTTAAGGATTTAGGGGTTTGGGTTTTGGGTTTTGGATTTGGGTTAAGGATTTAGTGTTTAGGGATAAGGGTTTATGGTTTACGGTTTAGGTTTTAGGGTTTATGGCTCATGGTTAAGGGTTAAGGGTTTAGGATTTAATGTTTATGGATTAAGGTTTAGGGTTTAGATTGTAGGGTTTAGGGTTTAGGTTTTAGGGCTTATGGCTTAGGGTATGTGGTCTAGGGTTTAGGGTTTATATTTTAGGGCTCAGGGATAAGGGTGTAGGGTTCAAGGCTTATGGTTTAGGGTTTTAGGATTCGGTTGTTTAAGGTTTAGGGTTTAGGGGTCAGGGTTTAGGGTTTAGGATTTAGTTTTTTACAATTCAAGGTTTAGGGTTTAGCATTTATGGATCATGGTTCAGGGTTTAGGGCTTATGACTTAGGGTTTAGGGCTTAACGCTTAGGGTTTAGGGCGCATGAGTAAGGGCTGAATGTTTAAGGTTTAGGGTTTAGGGTTTTTAGGTTTTAAGGTCTAGGGATCATGGTTAAAGGTTTAGGTTTAGAGTTTTAGGGCTCAAGGTTTACAGTTTAGTGTTTAGGTTTATGGCCTATGGTTTAGGGTTTGGATTGTATAAGTTAAACTCTAAAATATTTAGACTGAATGCTGAAATCCTGAAAAATTACCTATGTACTGACCAGATTATACTTTAAAAACTATCTCCTTAATCATGACTCATGAAGCTGTGAGACTATTCCATTAGGTGCAAAGTGACCCTAATTTATTATATTTACATAAATAAATTTAATACTTATACAGATACTAATTTCTTATAATAATAAATGAAAAACTTATACTTAAACATTTATTTATGTAAATAGAAGCATGTCAAAAGCATGCATAATGTTTATACTACATAGAACGCGTACACGTTTTGTGTTTTCTCTTTTCCCAAGCCATGCCTCAAGGCTTGGGATCCGGTTTGGATCCCCAAGCCTAAGGCATGGACCTGCACAAACATATCAAACAACGTGTTTTTATAAGAAAATGTAAAAATGCCACTTTCCTCTATGATAAATCAAAATAAAATAATCGATCCATTTTAAAAAAATTATACCACGATGTAGAGCAGAGTCTATTCTTTCTAAAAATATAATTTTTTCAAATTTTTCTGACTCGTATAAGGTTTCCATAGTATTTATTTTCTAACTATGCATTTTTATAGCTATTTTTTGAAGTGTAAATATGTCTATCTTTTATGATGTATCTTTTTTTGGGTGATCGAAATTTAAAAACAATTATACTAGCCCAAACTAGGCATAATTCTATGTATATTTAAAACAAAAAAATCTAATTTTCGATATTTTTTGAGGTAGTGGGGGGCACGATTGGAGCTCTGTTATTTTTCAAAACATAAAATTTTATGTACTAGAAAAACCATAAATAAACAATATTCGCTAAAAAAATCTATAAAAAATGGAGCCCAAACTAGATTCTCCTATCTATCTTTCTACCAAAGGGTTTTCAAAAAATACTAAATGGTCCTCAAAAAATGGTTGAGGGCACGAAAGTCACTCTATTATGTTTTTTAACAAAAAACATGAGTATATGTTGGTATTTTAGTTATTTGACCCACTTAAACTTATCTGTTTTCAAAAAATTTAGTAGATTAGAAACTAGACTCAAAATGCTACGATTCATATTTCTACAACATCTTCCAATTTTGAGTGTAACTATTTCAAAAACTCGTACAAGTTGAATTTTTTTGTTTTTTCATAAAAATGCATCCACTTAACACCCCCTTTTGAACCCCCAACTTGGTGCAATTACCCCACAGTCTTATTTCTCCATTCCTTTTTAGCACAGGAACAATATTGGAAACTTAATATGAGTGTTTGATAGGGAAAATGATGATTTATTTAATTAACTTATTAAATTCCTTCTTCATCAAAGGATATATATGTGGATTGAAAAGTCTTTGTTTTTGTCTGGTAGGCTTAGCAGTTGGATCCAACTCAATGGTGTGCTTAGCTAAGATAGGATCAAAGACTCTAAGATATTCATAGCTCCATGTAAAAATGTTAGTAAATTCTTGGTAAATTTCTACAAAATCATTCTTTTCTTCCTTAATGCTTACCTTACCAATTTGAAGAAACTTGTCCTCACCAATGGATATGGGTTTTGAATCTTCACCCTTGATCATTATATTTTCCTTTTATTTTCTAAAACTAGTCATTGGGGGTGAAAATGGATTCCAAGGTCACTAGGTCCTTGGGCATCTTATTTGATCTGAGTTAAACAAATTGGTCTCCATATTTCTTCGCTAACTTGTCATGATTCATTGAAGAAAACTCAACTTCTTCTTGAATGAAATTGACAATCTGCTGATCACTTTCAAACACTTGTTAATTTGTGTCATTGTTCGATACAATAGGCCTTACTATCACCTTGATGTGTGGTTGAAATTTGTCTCTCTTAAGATTCTCAACAACATCAAACCTTTCCCTGATTGCAACACTCTATTAGCCACTTCATTCTTTTTTTTTGGAATAACACGGATGTTGAAAACCTCAAAATATTCTAAAATATCCCATACTCTATGCTTGTAGGCCTTAAGAAAGTCATTCTTATATGAATTTGATCCTCTGATCTAATTGAAAATCATCTCACTTCCTCTAAAGATCTGCAATATCTTGATATTCTTTTTCCTTTCCCATTGAAGACCTTGAATGAGGGACTCATATTCCATTGTGTTGGAGTAGCTAAACTGAAATTTGAAAGAAGAGTAATACTTCATACCTATAAGAGACATAAGTATTATGCCTTCTCCTGCACCTTGTCTACTTCTTGATCCATCAAAGAACATTTTTCAAATACCATCCTCTTCTTCATCATTTGGCTTGATAACACTAGGCAGGGGTGTGTTCTCCTGATGTAGACATTAAATACCAAGGCCAACCTCTTCAATCTGCTGATATGGATAAAAACCATGACGTTAATTTCCCCACTCATCAACTAATAAATTGGGAAATCCTTCAATCTGAGTATTTGATTCTTGAGCATTTGGACAATCTTCTTGATCAAATATCATCAAATTAGCATTGATATTGCTAGGCACATAAGGTTCTATATAGTATATAACAATTGGTTCAAACTTGATAGTAGCCTTAGTTCCATACCTTGACCTGAAGAGCATGTGGGGCCAATTGGCTAATAAGTATCCTCCAATATTAGTAGTGAAATATCTGGACAAACATACAACAAAGAGTGGAGGTAGGTCAATTATGAATATGTCTTGAGGAACTGAAACATTTGGGCATGCATGCAATGTGAGGCTTAAACATATGATAACTCCAACAGTTCCCACTGTTGTCCCATCCAATTGCACTACTCCTTTTAACAAGATATTTGTACTTGAGACCTATCTGGTCTGCAATTTGTTTAGGCATCATTTTAACTGCTTACTCCAGAGTCAATCATACAATTATGCACCAGATTATTTCGAATGATCAAGGATACATAGAAAGGTGGAGGTTTCATGTTTTTTCTTGGTTGATCCTCCTTTTGTTGCATTGCATTAGAAAGAACCTTTTTTCTCGTTCCTCGGATGACTCATTGGGGATAGACAAGTTAGCCATGGTTGTTTGCAAGAGATCTCTTTGTCCTGGGACAGCTAATGACTCCCACATAAACACCCTTGAGTAGGCCCCACATCTTCAACAAATGTGTCCAAAATGCCAAACCCGAAATGGGCTATTTTTAGCATTTTTAAAGACCCCTTTTGGTTTTTAGGGGTTCTTTTAGCACAAAAATGAGCCCCTTGGACCCTACCTATGGGTATGGGGGCTTCATTTCATGGTAAAATGTGAGTTTTACCTCCCATTTGACCTCTCTCAAGTCACCATCCATGTAAAAATGGTTGGGTGTTGTGTCTTTTAAAACGTTACAAGGGTTTGTTTTACATTCTTTTTTTGGGTAATTTGAGGGAGTAATGCCAAAATGAAGTTTTATCTTTTATTCCTTTTTATTTTGGATCTTGGTTTGGAAGGAAGTGAGGGATAACACATGTCGCACCCTCATTTGTGAGGAAACTTATTTACTTTTCTTCAAATACTCCCTCATGAGGGAAGAAAAATAACTTTTTTGCTTGTCAATCTTTGTATTTGGTATGCTTTTGGAGTTGGAGTTTTGCTTAGGACAAGGAAATGAGAAAAATCTTAGAGATTTGGAGAGCTTGTGGAGGTAGGACTCTTTGATCCTTACTTTGTGTTATTGACATGTTAATATATTAAAATTTTCTTTTGGTTGAAAGTTTTGCCTTGTCTACATGTGTTATGCATGGTTGTTTTGAGTGTGTGAGATTTGTTATTTTCTCCATCCATCATATGACTTGATGGATTTGGGATTTTTGCTTTGGGGAATAGGACATAGATATTTTCCCTCTTAAACCTCATGGCTTGATGGGCAAGCCATGTTGGTTTCTTTTATCCCCTCATATGGTTTGAGGTGGGGAAGGTGGTTCATATGGTTTGAACCCCCTTCCCCATCCTTGAAGAGGAAACCCAATGGGTTTGAAAATCCTCCCAAGGAGGAATTTAGGCGAATGGGAGGAGTAATAAGGAGGGATGATTGGTTTGGAGGGATAAGGAGGTTTTTTTTTAAATATTTTGTAAGTGTGCATCCTATAGTTCGATGACACTCTATGACATTATTGAATGTCTCATCTACTCTTCCCCCTTGTTGAGGATGAATATGGTTTTCTCCTCTTTTTATTTGGTTGGTCAATTGTTGTGTTTTGTGGTGTACGGGTTAGTCTTGAATGTGATATGCTTGTGGTTACCTCTCTCTTATTCTTGTGCACATTTGTGGAAGCTAGCTCTCTCTCCCATGGGCTTGGGGGAGGCTAGCATGTCTTCCAACCTTTGGAAAGACATGTAATGATGCCTATAGGTTGGGTGGTAAAACAAGCCTTTCTCTTTGTGTTGGAAGACTATGTGGAGTACAAGAAGTTGAGAGTTTCAAGCTTGAAGATTGTTGGAGTATCCTTGGAGACCTTGTCTTGTTATGATTCTCTTCACTTTTGGAAAAAGTTTATCTTCTTGATGAGCATATAATCATTGTAAAAATATTGATGTGAGCCCCCTTGTAAGCCTCTCATTTTGGGATGTATGTATTGTTTCAAAGTTGTGTTATCACTTTCTTGAATGTAGTTTGATAGTTGTATGTGATGTGTTAAATTCTACTACTCTCCATGAGAGAAAGAGTCTTGTTTATTGAGAATTTATGTCTTCATATTTGAGAATGGCTTGTAGCTTGATTATGTAACAAGAAGTAAACTACTAGATCTTATTGTTAAAATGGAGGCAATCTCTTGTTAAGAATTAGTATGGTTTGTTGAACCTCTCATGTTGATAGAGGAAAATTGTTGATTTTGAAAATTATCTAAACAATATGGTATTCCTCTACTTTGTTAAATGGAATGTTAAGAATGCTCTTGAAGAAAGTGTAAACTAAATTCAAGTTTGTAAAATCTCCTCTTGTCAGATAATTGGGTGTTCTTATTTGATCTTCCATTGAAAGAAATTGGGTACAAAATAAATCTTGTATTGTCATATAAAAAGAAATACTATTATTCTTACATTATAAATTATTGTTGCAAATCATTGTAGTAGGAGAGCTTAATTGAAATCAGGCTTAACTTTATCCTTGTTCAAACTATTTAGAAATGTAAATGCTACTATTCAAAGGGAAGATTTTAATACTAAACATATAGATATATAGCCTCTCATATGTTGATATGTAAAACAGTAAGTTTGGTTTAAGAGTAGTTAAATAATAAATAATAATAATAAAATTGTTGATATGAATGAGTACTTGTTCTAAGTTTTATTAGTGCAGAACATATGGGATTTTCTATATAGATTTTGTATATATATATAACTATGTATATTAATATAAATTATTAATATTGTATATATAATTGTTAATAAATTATTGTGTAATAATACAAAGATACATTTTTCCAGTAAAATTAATATATTATTATATAAGTATATAATATATAATATTAATATAATTAAATTACAATATAATGTTTATACAATTATAAATAAAATTATATATATATATATATACATAACTGCAATGAGATCTAATTTAGAAAGTTTTATATCAAATGCACATTTTCATTTGTATAAAAAAATTGTATCCCATATTAAAAAACCAATATAAATAAAAGAGTAAAAAAAATAAAGGAACTTGTTAGATAAATCTAACTTACCCATTAAGTGTGTATATATAGTATAGGCCACACCCCTACCCCAACCCCAACTTACATCATGAAGACCATACATATATTAAATGTATGGTATTCACTCAAACTGCCGCCATTTTCATGAGATCAGAACCCTCGAGAGATAAAAGCACAACAGAAGATCGAATTAGATATATTATATATAGGGGATAATCAGGCCAGATACCCCCATTTTTACCATATTGTACAATAATGTAATGCAAATTGAAGAATATATATGCCATGATATGGTAGAAATATTTCGAGATAACCCTATATATATAATATATAAAAATTTGTGTAAGGAGATGATTCAATCAAAATAGAAGTAAAAAAAATCAGAGAAAACATAATTCCTCCTAGAAATACTCCCCTATGCAAAACAAAACAAATAGTAATGAAAATATGGAGGTTCAAATTAGTTCTTGGCTCCATTGCTCCCTCACTTACATGCCAAAACCAAAATAGAAAAGCCTCTTCTCCAAAATACTTGAAAAGAAAAATAAAACAATAAGGAAGAGAAAAGAAAACATAAGATAGTAATTAGGGTTGTAGGAGAATCCCTAAGATCTAGGGATGAAATTAGAAGAATCCAATGGCCAAAAATAAACCCTACATTTTTCTTTGAAGTGTGGGATTTAAAGTGTGAATGGTGAATTAAATAAAAAGGGGTGCAGGTAAATTAATTGAATGGGGGTGAATTTATTTAAGAATTGGAAAATATATTTCAATGTGGTTAAATTTATTTAATGGAGTGAATTTATTTAAGTATGGGTAAATATATTTCAATGTGGGTGAATTTATTTAATGGGGTATATATTATTCAAATGTGGGTAAATTTATTTATGGGGAGAGAATGTATTTAAATGTGGGTGAAATGTATTTAAGTGTGGGTGTTTTTTATTTAAATGGGGTAAATAAATATTAGTGATTGACTCTTAGGTAAGTATTTAAATGGGGGTAAATAAATAATTTATTGTGTTGGGATTACCTTAGGTAAGTATTTAGATATTTCTTGGGCCATAATTATTTTATTAAATAAAATATTTTAGTTTAATAAGGTGACATTAATTTCTAGGGTCTAACTAAATAAGCGTAATAAGTTATTTAAAAAAAATTACCAAAATTTTAATGAATATAAGGTATTTTTTAGTTCTGCCATTATGTTGGGCTCAAAAAAACATTACTGCAGGTTCCAAACTCTACAACACAACTAAGATAGTAGCATTTTTCTATCAATTCTCCAAACAAGAGAAAAAAAACTTCAATATGACAGTTAAATGGATGTCAAATTTAAGGTTTAAAATTGGCATATGTCGTGTACATTATGCCTCACCTCCACCACCCTTAACTACTTTTAGAAGTAAACATAGTTCCATGAGTTCATTTCCTTTTCTCTAACAATGTTGTAGAGAAAAATAGAAAGTTGTAAAGTACACGATAAGGAAAACTAGCAAACTTTAGAAGTAGGAGACACATTAAAAGGATTTAAAAAGTAATATATCGTGTTGAATCTGCCTCAAGCTCCCTATCTTTTACAGAAGATACCCCATGAATAAAATGCAAACAATGCTCAAAAAGTAGTAAATAAGTACTATTTATTATATACATGTAAAAAAGCATAAGTAATGTGGATTATATAGAGAGAGAGACTATTTCCACAATCCATGTAAAATATGATATAATGCTTTTGGATAAAACCGTGTGGCAATTTTTGTATAACAAGTATGTCTAGAAAACGTTGGTGCATTTATATAATCGAGAATTGATTTTTAAATTATGTCTTGTACGTTACACACAAAAAAAAAATTAATAATTATTTTCTTATTGTAAAAAAATGCTCTAAAGAGTATGAGTATTTTTTTTCAACTTTGCTCCTTCTGAAGTGACTTCTTCACCCAATTTGAAATTGTAGAACCTTTGGGAGCATTATTTTGTTGGGAGGGAAATTTTAGGGCTCAAGCCATGGCATCAATGCATATTTATTGGTGTTTAGTATGCACTTTGAGCTTCACAATTAACCCTCGAGTTTTTCAATAAATTCACTTGCAACTTGTGATATGCATTATAGGGTTCGTGTTGGTTTTGAAGGAATGATTATAACAATGTTCATGTAATGTAATAGAATGATTGTAAGTTGTTATAATCTTATATATATGCAGCCAAAATTTTGTTTCCATTCTCGCATCAACAAATTGAATGCATCACATATCTTTGATTCACCTTTTTTTCTCTATCTCAAGTTACTAATTTTAATATAAGCACTAATCCAATATCTAACATGTGGGTTGAAGATAAAATCATGAATTTGGTCCCAAAAAATCATCAAAGCAACTTGTTGCATTTTTATCTTCATTAAACACTCTCATCCTTCTTCCCACAATGAGAACAAATTCTAAGAGGGGACATTCTTGGCCACATTACAAACCTAGCCTAAGGGTCTTTTTTCTAAAGGAGGGAAAGATTGAGGAATGATTGCCTATCGCAATAACATAAATCTTGATATCCAAGATATCTTCTTCCTTTGCATTGGCTTTTCTTTCTCAGTTTGAGAAGTTGGCAAGTAAGAATAATATGAGGTAATCCCATTAAATCATTTGTGCATGACTTTTATCTACATTCCCCTAAGCCTCACAAGAGTTATATTTGAAATTTTATATAACATGAAAGTGAGTAGGTAAATGATCTATATGAAGAGGAGGTCGAAGGGAAGTTGTTGGTGCAATCCCCTTCTGGATTCTAATACTTGTAAATCTATTGTACTAATCTCAAACCCAAGACATATTGAGTATACATTAAAGGTGACATAGATTGAGATCAATAGCGTAAGCCATTTTGCTCCTATCCTTTTCTGATTCAAAAGTCGTGGTGTGTTTGACATTCTAATGGCTTATGGAAAGCATATGGATATAAGGTGACCATATCAATGTATTATCATGAGTGTGTACTCATGTTTGTTGTGAAGCTACTAAAACCTCATGCCTTGACCATGCTAACCTCATGATGACTCATACACACCTGAAACACAAATCATAGACTATGATTGACCTCGTGATACTCAAAACATCACTTGGGAAGACTCAAACCATGATTTAACATACTAAACCATGCACAAGGCAATATAGACCTTCACCAAACTTGATACAACCACTCAATCTTCATGCTTGAAACCTTAATAACACCATATGTAGACTCACATGACACCATGACACCCTTTTCCATCAATGGATTTGAAATCAATGACAACACAAGCACATAATGGCCAAAAATCTTCTGGATGGGATCTTATTTCTTCATTGCGTAATCTACCTTTGTGGATGTGGGCCACATCTCCTCTCCCTATTTTTGGGATGAATTTTCCCTTGATGCCTTATATATTTTTCTATTCTTCCTTTACACATTCTTTATTGCACAAAACCTCTTAAGCCTTCTCACGTTACTCCTTTCCTTACTTTATTTCCTATAGGGAAACCTCTGCATCCCATCATATTGTCTCTTCATTGTTGTATTCTTCCATGTCTTCATGTTATTCCTCATGTGTGCCCCTTGTACTATGCACTCTTGAAATATCCTCCTTGGAATGCTCTTCCTTGGTTTCCTTTGAGGCAACTTATTCTTCACGTAATTCCTTCTTTTGGTTGCGCTCTTTTTTTTCTCGAGCATGCTCCACTACATGCTTTTCTTTCTTGAGATATTTGTGGATCTCTTCCTTCTCTCGTGCACTTTTTTTTGATGCACACCCTCATAGTATCCTATGCGGATTACACTAATTATGTTTCCTTCTAGGAATATTATTCCTCCCTCTTCTCTACTTCCTTTGAAATAGTATTCCCATTATCACTTACGATTGGATGTTTTGTACTCAATTAATTTTCTTCGGGTTTCTGCTATCATTCACCTTTCTATGTTCTCTGTCCTTTTCATTGGGGCCTCCTCTCTTGTGCACTAAACTACGCACTCCATTTATCCAAATCATTAAGATTGCCATACAATGGGATATCTTGAACCAAGACTGGTATCTACCACCTTTTACTGCTATTTTGATTACAAACATAAAAAGTCAGTACATTCCTAACCTTCCAACTTGCAAGAAAGGAAGATCCTGTAATTAGACACAAAATCAACCAATTAATGCCATGAAAGTTATAGCCCCTGTTTTAATCAAAAAAACCAAGAAGAATTGTAAGGCACTACCTCCTCTGTTTCAGGCAGTAGCTCTTTTGCGTCCACTTTCTTCTCTGCACAGTGATTTTGTGCATTTAACAGTTGCTGGAAGGTGACTGACAGTGGTTTGCATCAGCTCCAAAGGATTTGATCAGGTAAGTGTCCTCATTTAGATTTTTTGGTTAAAATTTTGTTTTGAATTTTTTTCCATTTTTTATGTCCTAGGTTTGATTTTTTTTTGTTTATTTTCCTGTTTTCTTCTACTTCTTCATTTGATAGAGACTAGCAGCTAGGGTTTCAATCTAAAACCCTTTTTTTGGTTGTATAGGATTTCTACTTGTTTCAGTTTGCATTCAATTTGCAACGGTATCCATCTAGAAGAATGGCATCGGCATCTGTTTCAGTTATCCATTGTAAACCTAAGAACTCTGATGACCCTTCTTGGAAGCATTGTGAACCGGCTGCATAAGCCAATTCTCTCATATGCAATTATTGTGGGTATAAGATGAGTGGAGGCATCAATTGCTTCAAATACCACCTCACACGAATTGCAGATAAAGAAGTGCAATTGTACAAATAAGTGCCACCTGAGGCTCAAAGAGAGATGGCTGCTTACCTTGCGAGTTATGCAGAGAAAAAAGAGGAAAAAGAAAAGAAAAGCTGAAGCAATTGTGGCCCAAGTGAAAAAGGAGGGGATGATTCTGATGAGTATAGCATGGAAGCCTCTTCTAATACCCCAACTCCAAGGGAACAGGCACAGGGCTCATCTACTGGAGATAGTTCGTCCACACATAGAGTTGGACTCGGTTATTTTGTTCCTAGAAGTTCCAATCTAGTGTATTTAACATAATTATCTACCATACTGATTTCAAATTTTGCAATAGTAGCTATGTGTGGTTACGGATCTTTTCCTCTACAAATCTGCTTTATTTATCAACCCTATCCAATTCAGCCAGTTTATCAATATTTTTCTTTTCCACAACCATGACCGTTTCTATCAAATTATTTAAATTAATGTACATAGGCAATAAACACTTAGAGGGATTCCTTGACCTTGGTGTAAACTTTCCAAACAGGGGCTTTGATTTTTATCAGATCAGCTGTGTGATTTTGCACACTATCTACCTCTTGCTTTAAAGTTTGTAAATAATTCTTCTCTCCAAAAAACCTATGGATGCTAAAAAAATGTTTCAATCTCCTCTTTCGCGCTACTCCCTTCTACACATCAATTAGAAATGTAGTGGGCAGCACCACTAAGTATTGACATAAACAAGATACTGTGTATTAGTTTATACAGTTTGGCAGTCCCAACTAGAGCTGGTATTGTGTAGAAGAGAATAGATTACTTGCTATTTAGTTAAAAAAGAAAAGAAGTGGGTATTCTATTTTAAGCATTCACAAATAACACATACCACAGATATGTCCTACTCTAACTCCTTTTTGTATAAACTTTTGTTACAAATCTCAACATTTCTCATGTGGCTCTCTCACTCCTCTAATACATCTACTTTGTTGGTGTACAATACACTTTTTACCTCTTTGCTTTGTGTAACACCTCAATACTCTTCAACATATATTTTTATATATTCTCCTCTTCTTCCATGAACACTACACTCCACCTCTGCATTATGTAACGTCTCGATATTCTTCAACACTTTTCTTTATATATTCTCCTTTTCTTCCATTTAACCACTCATTCACCTTATTATATAGCTTTTAAAAGGAAAAGGTTACATATCTTCACCCTTGGTACCTCTTGGAAATAATACAATCTACTACCATGTATAATGCCTCTAGTCATCATCTGAGTGCTCAGAATATGTCGAAAGCTTTGTATGATGCCACACATCTCCTATAGTATCACTTCTCTCTTTTGTCTACATATCGCGATTGTTGTTGTTACGGCATCTTTGGGGCTTTTGTAGTGAATGAGAATGTTTTCCTAACCTTGAGAAAGACCCTGCCAACATTATCCCCAATCCTAAACATTTATCTCATCCTTGAGGCAAAACCAATGAAGAACACTAACAGTCAACCCAAAATTTTAGAACTCCTACCACGTAGTCAATCTAGAAAACTCAAATCTAACTCCTTGCATATTTGCATCCTCTACTTCACCGAGTAATCTCTTACCGATTTTCAACTTCCTGGTCAATCCACTTTTCTTTTTCTCATTTTTTCCCTTTTCTAATTTTTCTTTTCTTTTATAGTTTTTTCCATATATATAAAAACAAATTCCTTTTTTGTCTCTTTATTTGCTTTTTTCCAAAAAAAAATCTTGTCATGATTTCCTTTTCCTCTTTTTATGTCTTGTTCTTTTTCTTTTAAAATTTGTGTGAAATTATTTTAGTCAGGCACAAACAACTCAGCTATTTTCTTTGTATCTTCATCTTCCCAATAGCCCATTCTAATACTTTCTTCTCTTGGCTATAGTGGTTGGTATAATCAACGACTTTTTTTTCTGATGCTTCTAGTTGCTTCTGCTCACCTTTTTCTACCTCTATATTTAGGTTTCTCAGGTCATCTTGTTCCGCATGTTCCTCCCTTTCCTTCTTTAAATTATACAACAGCAATATATTTTTTAATGCTTCCAACCTTCTACTATCATCCTGGGCTATCCTCCTAACCTATAATATACAATGCTCTAAGTCTCCCATGTCGCTGACCTTTGTAAGTTCCACTTGTAAAGTCCCACGTTCAAGTTAGAAAATCTTTATTAAAGTTTGTGGCATCCATTTCGAGGTTGCGGTATCTCTAATGGGTTTGGGGACCTTCTAATATCCCCTTCCCATTCGAAGACCTTTGGCCTATTTTGTCAACCCGACGGCCAAAGGAAAAATATAAGGGTGGCTTAAGTTATATTTAATTATTATAAAGTGCCATTAATAAAAGAAAAAAATATATAGAGCACTTATAATAATTTATATGACTTAATAATTATTAAATCAAGGATGGAAAAGGCCCAAATATAAATTGTTATCCATCCTAGGTGAAAAGGCGACTTGCCTTAAAAAGGGGAATGGGAACATAGAAAGGATAAATGCCCATTTTACTATGTATTTCCCCTAGAAAAATGTGACTTGCATTAGGAGGGAAAAAGTTGTTGGAAAAACATTTAATATGGGAAAATATTAAATGCTTGCATAGGGAAAATCCTTGGGAACTAATTGGATATTGTAGAGGTTGTTTTGGGTCTCTTCTTCCTTTATAAGGAGAAGTCGACTTGAAGGGAAAGATATTCCATACCATTTGATATTTTCTAATTTGTGTCTTAAGCTTGTAGCTTATGCATATTCTTTCATGTGCAACTGTTGTTTGCAAATATCCAGCTTGTGGAGTAAGATCCCACGGGAACCCTAGCTTCGGTGGTGAGAGATCCATCCCTAGCTAGCAGGGCATTCTTCGGTAGTGAGAGATCTACCCTAGCTTGTCAATTTTGGAGCTGAATTGATGCCCTAAATGTGTTGGGCGACCTACTTTTTAGGGAAAAATTAGGGTTTCGTGTTTGCTGTGCGAAAACTATTTTTGGAATATTATTCTTCATATTTTTGTGGCCCAAGATCCAAAGTTTCAGCTCATTTGGACTTCTCTAGCAAAAGATATTAATTTTAGAAGTTTTCAGTTGTTTAGGGCACGCTGTAAATTTCTGGCAGCATTCTGTTATTCGAAAAATTCCAAAAACAGTTCTATAATATTTGTTATTGTATTAGCAAGCTCCATTTAAAATTTCAAGAGATTTGAGCAAGTATTTTTGGAGTTATCCATTATTTTCTGTTCGCTGCCCTAGATTTAATTTTCTGCAAAAATCAGATTTCTGTTTGGCTGCAATTTGTCTGTATTTTGCATATTTAAAGTTGGGATTGCCTAAAATCCGTTTAGGGGTAAAATAATGTCCATTGGGGACATTACAAATGGTATCAGAGTTGTTGTTCCTCCAGCCTGTGTGGGTTAAATATGGCAAATTGGAAAGATTTCAATATGGGTTTTATGAAGGAAATGTTCACCAACATGGTGAAACAACAGGAAACCACTAACCTTTATTTGAGCCAGCTCACTCAGAATTTAAATCAAAGCAGGTCTTGGGACAATAAGGAAAAATGTGAGAACAATAATAAAGGGCATCCAATAGAGGTGATTGATGAGGATTCTTGTTGGAGGAAATACCAATCTTTGAGTAAGGGTTTCAGAGATAATATGCCATTTCCAGATTATTGCATGATGAAGATTGGTAGCAAGCCCAAGCGAGGTCATCATATGCCGGTACCTGAATTACAAAAGAACTCATTTGAAGAAGAAGAAGCTTCTAGAGAAAAAGGTATGATTTCCATTGAGAAAAATAATTGCATTAATGAAACTTTGCTTGTTAGAGAAATTATTCCAGCTCAAGAGAAGAAATTTGTATATGCAAGTAAGGAGGATGTAATGGAAACTCTAAAAAGGTGTGAGGAGTGGAATAGCAGAGCTAGAGCTGCTAAATTGATAGCTGCTCAAGCAAGACAACACCTACAAGAGTTCAAGGAAAAGATGTGGGCGAATGATGCAAGGAAGTCTTCACCTACGAAAGAAGACTCTACGGAGCAGCTGGCACATGAAGAGGAACCTCACATGGACACTTGTGTAGAATTGCACGCTGCTGCAATTTCCAAACTAGCAGCTCATGATAAGCTGATTTATGAAGAATTTCAGCCCATTGTAGACCAGAATACTCAGGATTTGTGGCTAAAAAGTCAAGTCATTTTGGAGACCAAGCTTGATGAGGATACTCCAAGGTATGAAGTGGACATGTCTTATTTATTGCTGCCTATTCCAATTTATTTCCATCATGAGATTCATGATATGGTAGATGATGAAGTCTTCATTATGGAGGTTGTTGAACCATTGCTCCAACTAGGTGTATATGAGCATCTTGTGGATGATATATGGTGTCATGTTTTAGCTCACTTAACAGGTACAGGGGCCCGAATGGTAGAACACTTCAACATGTTTTGTCTCTTGTGCATGGCTCTTGGACAAAACAAAGATGCAATTGCTTGAGGGCAAGCAATTTTGGGAAGGGAGGATTGTAATATCCCCTTCCCATTCGAAGACCTTTGGCCTATTTTGTCAACCCGACGGCCAAAGGAAAAATATAAGGGTGGCTTAAGTTATATTTAATTATTATAAAGTGCCATTAATAAAAGAAAAAAAATATATAGAGCACTTATAATAATTTATATGACTTAATAATTATTAAATCAAGGATGGAAAAGGCCCAAATATAAATTGTTATCCATCCTAGGTGAAAAGGCGACTTGCCTTAAAAAGGGGAATGGGAACATAGAAAGGATAAATGCCCATTTTACTATGCATTTCCCCTAGAAAAATGTGACTTGCATTAGGAGGGAAAAAGTTGTTGGAAAAAGCATTTAATATGGGAAAATATTATATGCTTGCATAGGGAGAATCCTTGGGAACTAATTGGATATTGTAGAGGTTGTTTTGGGTCTCTTCTTCCTTTATAAGGAGAAGTCGACTTGAAGGGAAAGATATTCCATACCATTTGATATTTTCTAATTTGTGTCTTAAGCTTGTAGCTTATGCATATTCTTTCATGTGCAACTGTTGTTTGCAAATATCCAGCTTGTGGAGTAAGATCCCACGGGAACCCTAGCTTCGGTGGTGAGAGATCCATCCCTAGCTAGCAGGGCATTCTTCGGTAGTGAGAGATCTACCCTAGCTTGTCAATTTTGGAGCTGAATTGATGCCCTAAATGTGTTGGGCGACCTACTTTTTAGGGAAAAATTAGGGTTTCGTGTTTGCTGTGCGAAAACTATTTTTGGAATATTATTCTTCATATTTTTGTGGCCCAAGATCCAAAGTTTCAGCTCATTTGGACTTCTCTAGCAAAAGATATTAATTTTAGAAGTTTTCAGTTGTTTAGGGCACGCTGTAAATTTCTGGCAGCATTCTGTTATTCGAAAAATTCCAAAAACAGTTCTATAATATCTGTTATTGTATTAGCAAGCTCCATTTAAAATTTCAAGAGATTTGAGCAAGTATTTTTGGAGTTATCCATTATTTTCTGTTCGCTGCCCTAGATTTAATTTTCTGCAAAAATCATATTTCTGTTTGGCTGCAATTTGTCTGTATTTTGCATATTTAAAGTTGGGATTGCCTAAAATCCGTTTAGGGGTAAAATAATGTCCATTGGGGACATTAAGTGCTTATAAGCAATTTCTAGATTGAAGTAGTAATTTCGGATAGTTTTTTTCACAAGATGACTAATTCATTTTCTAAACATAGGTCAGAGGCAAACTTGGACTCTGCGACATTATTATGGATCTAGGGCAGTTTTCAGGTACAGGGATCATTTATTCTCCACAGCATGGATGTTAAATGCACTGGAAAAGAGTTGCAGGTGATTGCCTATGTGGAGGGTGAGTGGGGCTCGCACTGGCTAGGATCTAGCTCAGTGAGATGCAAATTTGGTCATGGGAACTACTAGGACGTGTCCATTGTAAATTCTATTCCCTGTTTCCAGGCTCGCAGGTTGAGCAAAAAGGTGATTACAAATGATTTGGAAGGATCCTTATGAAATCCCACAAGCACATGACTGGAATGACACATTGGAAGGAAATATCAAGAGAATTTGCAGACAATCACCTTCTGACAGATTAGTGATTAAAGATATCCAAAATCCATCCTTGCATTCTACCTTGGTACATTTTGAAACTATAACTAAAATGGCTACCAATGGGTTGAGAATTTTGGAAACATAATGTGGGCTATGACATGTCATGGATCTAAAAAAGGCAAGAGAAGTTGTGTGGACAACATGGAAAAAAAACAAAACCATAAAGGTTCTTACCATGTGAGAATTCACTAGATTGATCAGCATGTTACATCAGAAATGTCTAAACCTGTCTCCTATCCTAAATCCCAGGTAGCTTCTTTTCGATGCAGAATCATTGTGGATTCGCACATTGCACAGTGTTTGGTCAACCAAAGTGGCTTACAAACTAAAGATGTATTGCATGGCTTGTCATATATCAGGGGATGCCTACTAAAGCTCCCACTATCAAAGAGTGGCTTTACTGATGGCTACCACCCCTATTGTGCTAAGCTTGAAACTGTAAAACACCTCATGTGGGAATGCCCCTTTGCTAAAACTTGTCGTCGAGATGTGCAAACTGGGTTAGCAATTCTTTTTCAGCGTACTCTTCAATGGAAGGTAACACTTACTTGGAGACTCACCCTTGCTGATCCAAAAACCATTTGTAAGTCTATGGCAAAGTGTTTGTATATCCACATCCTTTCAGATTACATTTTTAAAGAAGAGGGTACATTATTTCAAAAACAGAGTGCACAGTACATTTTTAAAGAAGAGGGTACATCCTGGAGAATTCAAACAAGCTTGGCAAGATGAAATTAGAACACAATTGCTTGTGAAAGGACATATTCTGCTAAAAGAAGCCAGGCTATTTGATCCCTCTGACTATTCTGATTTAGCTGCTCTTGTCTTTAGCTTAAGGTATGTGTAATCCCTGCTGTATTATATCCTGTACTTCTGCTGATTCTTTGTACGAGCTCTTGTTGTAAATATTTTTTGTTAATATATGGATATGAAACAATGAATTCAACATCATAATAGATCTGGTCATGAAGATAGATGAAGTAAATATCATTACTGACACAACATCAATGGCCTCCAAACCACCCAATGCCTATAGGGAGATGGAATTAATCCATGCATGTGTGAATAACCCTGATGCAAATCCTGGAGCACTAATTGATTGGCCATGGATAGGAGCATCTCCTATCAATGAGTATGTCACACTAGGATTACTTGATATGGAATTCCCTAAAAAAAATGTGATTGGATAGAACCACAATTAAAATGAGTACATCTTCATGATTTTGTAAAACATTTGTTTTTATATAGGGATCACTAGTTTGGTCGACATTCCTGAGACATCGTGCACAAAATTCATCTTCAATGTTTGTGAAGAAAATCCCCAAGATATGTCAATCACCATGTCAATGAGTTACGTGAGCATATGGAAAATGTGCCCCATTCACATCTAGCTGATCATTTGATGTGGTTTAGAAAATCCTTAAGGGGTAAAAGGTCCTATTGGGAAAAATATTGTGGTGAATTGAATAACATGTTACATCAAACTAGATCACCTATCAATTTTTCACTTTGAGTGCAGTTGATATGTATTTACCTGATCTACATGCATTAATGCCTGGAACACCACCATATAATCCACAAGAATCCCAAAATTGGTGAAGGAAAAATATCATTGAATATCCTCATATAGTGGCACACTACATGCACACTGTGACATACACTTTTCCGAAAGGATATATTGCAAAAAGGGAATAAAGTTAAATATTATTGGTCTAGATATGAATGGATAACATAGAGGTTCACCACATGTGCATGGATTCATATGGTTATAAGGGGCACCAAATATGGACAAACTTGATTGGACTGATGATTTTCAATGTAAAAATGCTGAAAAATACTTCCATTCTATTTTCCATGCATGGAATCCTCGGGAAGACCCACACCAACGGAACATACACATATGTTATCAATTGTCATCAAATCTATGTTTTATATAGAATTCTTACATTCTCAAAATATATGATATATTCTTATATGCTATGAATTACAGGTCTACCAAAATTTCGCACAATATCCATGTCTTCGAAATATGAGACAACCTACACAAGTGGATATGGAATGTGACTACAAAGAGATTCTCAACTGCATAGAATGAAATACAATGTGTAGAGAAGGTGCTTTCCTATGTAAGAAAAGAGGAAGAATGGTTTTTAGGTAAGAAGTTCAAAAATTCAAATAATCTAAATTGAAATTAAATAAAATATGTGTGGAAGAACTAATAATGGATTATTATATTTTATAGAGTATAATGCAAATGTGGCCATTGAATCTTGAGGGATTAAAGTTATATTAAGATTTAGAGACAGGAGATAAAAATTTTGAACCTATAAGAAATGATGATAGAGTAAATACACACAATCACTACATATTACAATTGTGGAGAGAAAATGTAGATTGTTAACTTGTTCTTTCCAAACATGTTGTAATCAACTACATTGCAAAGTATGCAACAAAAGCAGAGAAGAGTTCTGAAACTTATCATCAAATGTTGATGTGGATTGCAAAAATTGAAAACCTTGATGAAATGGTAACAAGAGCATATCGGAGACTTATAACTAAAACAATTGTTGAAAGAGACATTGGGGCACAAGAAACATGTCGCATGTTGTTGGAGCTTTCATTGGTAGAGAGTAGTAGATAGAGTTTGAACATTTGAATGTTTCATGTGAGGTGTTCAAACCAGTAACTACAATTGATGAAGATGACCATTAGGAACAAGTAAAATATTTCATTGACGAGTAAAACAAAAGGTCATTTTCCATAGAAATCGTATCACTTATTGATACAAATAGATCTTGGACATATAATCCAAGGAGAAAATGAGATAACAAATGGGAGGTTAGGAGTTTGGCAAATATTGTGAGAGTATTCCCAAGGTTTTCCTCCATCCCTTCACATGAATCACATAAATGGGTTGATTTTTGTTGGTTAGAGTTATTTCTTTACAAACCATTTCGTGATATAGAAAGAGATATCAGACTTAATTCCGATTCAATAAAATCAAATTGGGATTCATTCAATTATAATTCTTGGCATGTTGAGAAGGACTATTATAGAAGATGTTAGAAAATAATAGTATTGATTCTGAAGATGAAGTTAACTAGCCTATTCAACAAAATACAATGGAACATGAATGTGAAATCATATCTCAGGCTTCAACATGGTCAAATTTGCAAGCTGCAGATGCATTAACTAAAATAGATATGTTGGGAAAAAGAGATATTGACAAATAAACACCATGGAATAATGAATATCGAGGTGAATGCGTCAATACACAAATAAAGTGCAATAAAATTCATAAGCACCATGAAAGATAATGGGTTGGCTTATAGAAAATGAATTAGCCCCCAAATATCAATTATGAAACTAGGATTATTAAGGATATTTTTGTAGGTAAACAAAAAAAACTGTAAATTGGAGTCACTTGATTTAATAATGACACATTTATCATCAACATCAAAATGTCTTTCCATTATTCATGATAATTCAAGGAACAACATGAACTGGAAAATACACTAGTTAAAATATGTAATTGGTTTCATTCATCAAGAAATTTTAGATGCATCATTCCCAAAAAATTTCCTCTTCTATTACTTGCACACTTTAACAATTATGAGTTGCAACATTTAATATTGGTGCCTCGACGATCCATTCACAACTTCAAATCCCTATTATGGATTTTAACAGAATTATAAGGAACAAGTCTTACAAATTTCCAAGAAGATATATGCCACATAAAATATATATTATTGATGAAATGATTAATTCATTAGACATTTTTTTTTCTAGAAAACATAGGCTCCCAACTTCATCAAGCATTCCCTGAAAAATTGGACATCAATTTTTGGCAGTGTTTCTATGATTTTGGTAGGAGATTTGGGGCAACTGCCTCCTGTTAGTGATAAACCACCATATGATAGTAATAGACGTGTAAAGCTCTTATGGGAAGAATTCAAAACAATTATTACATTGGATAAGGTATTTAGACAAGAAGGAGAAAACCAAGAGCATAAACAATTTTGACAAGCTCTCATAAACCTCAAAGATGCGAATTTGACAATTGATGATTGAAAGTTATTGATGAGTAGTAAAAATGTTGGATTAAACAAAGATAACAATTAATAATTTTATAGTAGTATTTACATCTGTTCGCCACAAAGAGTAATGTAGAATAACTACAACAAAATAAAATATCATTCATTGAAAAGACCTATTACACATAGCATTGCAACTACAATAGGTAATGTACAACACAATGACATGAGATTCTAAATGATGAACTTGATGTTGAGTTATTAATTGATAATGATGCAAGGGTCATGTTAACATCTAATCTTTGGATAGAAGCAGGTCTTGTAAATGGAGCTCTAGGATATATTCGAAGCATAATATACAAACTTGGTAGTGGTCCACCAGAACCACCAACATATGTAATGGTTGAATTCGATAATTACTTCAAAATACCATTTGAAGATAACACGCCACATATCAATCCCAATTACACCAATACAAAGGGGACACACATACACTAATTACCCTTATGGTTGGCTCATGCATTGACAATACATAAATTTATTATTATAAAAATAATAAATAAAATAAAATCATATTATTTACAAATATAATAAAACTATTATACATTTTTTTAAAAAATAGCTTAATTTAATCATTAATAAATTAAGGTTATACTATTATAAAATTGTATATTCTTTTTATTAATTATAATTTAATATTTCACATACTTCTATACATCACATGTACGATTTTTTTTGTAAACATAATAGGAAGTATATGAATATAATTAGAAATAAAGTTAGATAAAATTATAATTATAGAATTATAATTAAATCACTTTCCCCTTAAAATTAAAAATTTGACTTGTAATTTTTTTTGCTATTAATACCTAGGGAGAAGGCCCTACCCTACAAAAAAATACATGAGGAACCAGTCCCTGATAATATCATACATCAGTGGACTCCCATAAAGTGTGCTGGCACATTATCATGCTTCATACATCCCAAAATTAATGGGGAAGAGCTATATGCAACATAGCTTCACCCATAACTACAAGTATTATTATTTACAATACATATGCTAAACCGCCATATCAAGCTGAATATAAAAAAATCCTAAACCATTAACAGATTCATCATGAAAATAAACATTACCCAGGACAAGACCCCAGCATGATAGGTCATACCCTTCGACTGCTCGGCGTGACCTCCTCAATGATCTCCACATCTGAGTCATCCTTACTCTATGCATGAGGAAGAAGACACCTCCACGCAACATTCAGGCATCACCACCTTGGCATTCGTAGGAAGCTCAACACCTTGATTCTCTGCTACGCAATATCCAGACCTCATGCACTAAATGCTTGCAAACCTTTTATCAAGGCATGACTATGAAATTGGATACTAATCAGATGCTCCTCCAAACTCACATGCTCTTTATGAAGAATAAACTTTCCTGAAAAATTAGATAGGATATTAGCAGTGCTCAACCCCCATGCCATGTCGAAAACGTTCCTCCTCCCAATTGACTAATTTGGGTCTAGAATCAAATTCCTCGTACTTTCACAAATATCTGCCTCCTCCTCCTCTTCAAAATCCTCAGCCACAGACCAAAATTTTTCCAACCAGCTCCTCATGGCTGCACTACAATTTTTCCCATCCATCCAGGATGAGAAAGACTTCCCTGTCTCCTCACAAGTTAAGGATCTCCACATCTTCCTGCTTGAACTTGCTTCCATACCCCCTAAGTTCTTCATCTATACCCACCCACTAACCACCACAGATATACAAGGAGCAATTCTCATTGAGATTTGAAATTCAGACTGATGCGAAGGAAACCCTAGCTGACACAAAATTTAAAAATCCAAAAGACATGCCTCGCACGAAGGGAGGAAAATGTGTAAGTACCTAAGATCCAAGGCCAAGGGAAGATATCCCATGCAAAGCCATCATAATTCCAATTATAGCCTTTAATGCCCGACGCCAACACACTTACTCTCCCTCATGGCAATCCGCCAACCTTGCATCCTTTGAGATTAGAGACATGACGTCACACGGGTAGATCTCCTCCCATACATGACATTTCAAATGGTAATTATCCCATATATCCACACCCCTAGTTGCTAGGCAATCAACAACCATATTCCCAGCTCTTTTAACATGGGATATTTTAATCTCGGAAAAAGAAGAGAGAATGGCCTTAATCTTCATACATACCGGTTTCAGCTTCCAGGCATAAGGAAACCTTTCTTTGGCCATAGCGATAATGACCTTAGAGTCTCCTTCGATCCATAAATAATGCCACTTCTTTTTTGCCTCTAATAAATTGAAAAGGAGAGCCATCCCTTCTGCCTGATTATTTGATGAGATACCACAATCAACTGCCATGGCCAACACTGGTTGATAATTAGAATATCTGAAAATGCAACCAAGCCAACTCTTCCCAGATTTCCTTTTAAAGCACCATCGAAGTTTAATTTAATCCACCCCTTTTCTGGTGGTCTCCATAAACTTAATTATTTTCCCTACTCCCATTATCATGAATGGAGCTTCTGCTTGAGGCCCATAAACTCAAACAAAATGCTAATAGGAATCTATTTAATTTGAATCTTATAAACCTATCCAACATCATTGTCCAGGTTACTATTCCATCCATCCCAGAAAATTGTCATACATCTGGATGACATACTTTTAGGTTCAACATCACCAAACCGTACAATCCATACAAAAACTATTCTATTTTGATTTAGCCATATTTATTATCCACCACATCGATAACTTACAAATACATTAACATAAGGGGAATGATGGTCACATTTCAACCATATATAAGTTACCTCCCCATGGTTATTTAAAAATAATGTACAAGTACTTTATAGATCAAATTACAACAAGAGGCTAAACGGTTGATGGAATTTAACCCTTTCAAAGAATATGTAAAGTTCAGTTCATCTAATCATTACTATCAAATATTCATTAATGGACTTTTTAATGTCAATACACGTTGTTGAAACTGGTCGAATAGTGTTCTTAAAGACACTTTTAGAATATGAAACATTTGAAATGTATCGCAGCTATTTTTCAAATTTTTAAATATTATCTTTCAAACTAGTGATATTTTAAAGTCCAATGAAAACTTTAGTAATATTAAGCGTATATGAGATATTGTTTTCATAATGTTTCAAATTAAAAGTTTCCATAAAAATGACTTATACAGCTATACAAATAGTTATGTAGCGATATCTGTATCTATGCATGTATGAACATGCACACACACACGCACATGCACACACACACACACACACATGCATGCATATAGACACAAATACTATAGTGCCTCGTTGCAATGCTTAATTCTGAGGTGAACTTATTGTTTGCTAGTCCATATGCTATATAAGTCCCACGTTGATTATATTAAATATGTTATTGTGACAGGCTAGACGTGAGGAGATGTAGATTTGCAATTGTTGTCCTTGTTATTCTTTAATTAGCTTGATTTTGGGTTGGAGGTGGGTAGAAGATTTGATGGCCTATAAATATGCCATTGTCCTCAATCTGAGTCTTTAATGAAAAACATAGTGTTATGAGTGTAAATATCTTGATCAAAGTGGCATTTAGCACCACCTCGACTTATGTATTAGGTATGTGATGAAGAAATTGATTGAGACGAGACCTATCTATATTTGTTTGTAGTGGCTTCCTGGTATGCATTCTCCACCATACGAATTCCTTGCAACATGTGAGATTCTCTGGTGAAAGATACGCATTAATGGGGCAGTTAAAGCCACCATGTAACTTATGGGCAGCTGACTTCCTAGGAAGAGATGTTGCAAGACCTGTATACACTTTATGACCTGCTCTAGTTTTCTATTGATCTTCGGCTTCCATGTCTGCCACCTGCCCTCCACTGCCACCTTGGCCTCCTCCCAACCACCCAACCTGCCTACTATTATGATTGTCATGTTTTTATACGTTGCGTGAGGGAGATGGGAGTCGGTGGAGGCATTTTTCTTCACCAAGATCTCCTTTTGATTCTGTTATTCAATGCATTGGGCGCAGTCTGGTTTGACATGATGGCTAGATGAAGCTACAAGCTAGTGTAGCAGGTGTGTTACCTCCACTTTCCTTGGGTGCAACGCTCTTTGATATTATGATATGGATTGTGACAGTGAGAAGTTACCAGGAAGAGAAATTTATTGCCAATATTCTCTATTGAACTTCTTGTTCAAATGTAACTCATGGAACACAAATATCTGTTTCATTGCAATGTAAACGTTGTATGTATGAAGCTATGTCAAAGTCATTAAGTTGACATACCCAAGGTTTGCCTCCTCTGTTTCCGATTGAACAAGGGATTTCCCCAGGTGGAGTTTGTGAGGTCATCGAAGGAGCATGTCATTTTTGTGTGGAAGCGAGAATAATATTGCACAAAAGGATATTTGCTTTCATTCCATTGGATTATTTCGGATGTTTGGGTTTCAAGGTTTCAATCGCTGCTCCTCTTGGCTTCCGATTGAGTAGGAGGTTCCCTTTGATCTGCTTGGGTCAGTCATAGTTTTTGAGGACGAAGGAGAAGCCCACTCTTGAAAGGTGCAACCTGGATTAAGACTTCGCAAGCATGGAATATTGCAGGATCCTTATGGACCCTACAACATTTGCGGATGTAGTGGTGGTTGGATTTACGTTATCATGAGGGTGACCTGGAAGCTAGTGTTGCCAAGAGCTTTGAATTTGCACCATGATGGGAATGATGCGACTTCTCAAGATACGGTGACACCTTTTTTTTTAGAGGTGGTCTTTACTGGAGGTTGCACACAGCCTGGTACTATAAAGCCTGAAGAATGTGACCGGCATACCTTTGCTGTTTTGAATTGTGAACCTGCAAGGCAGAGTATCTTGCCGTCTGTTCTTATATTCAGAAGATATTACGCAGGAGACCTTTTCTAATCAAGAATCTTGAAAATGTTATGCGAAAGTATTTACAGTCCCTTGAGCTTTTTGAGGAAAATGAAAGAAAGAAGCTTGCTATTTTCACCGCACTCACTTTCTCTCAGAAACTGTCTGGGCTTCCACCAGAAACGGTTTTTCAACCTCTGCTTAAAGACAATCTTGTGGCCAAGGGCATCGTGCTTTTATTCATCACAGACTTTTTCAAGGAGTACTTGGTTGATAACAGCCTTGATGATCTCATAGGACTGCTGAAGCGAGGGAAGATGGAAGACAATCTCCTCGAGTTGTTTCCAGTGCAGAAGCGTACTACTGAGGCTTTTGCAGAGCATTTCATTAAGGAGGGGCTTGGAGCTCTTGTTGAATACAATGAAAAGAAAATCTTTGATGTGAAGTTGAAGGAAGTGAAAGCTGTGTTAATGACTCTGATTACTGAAAATACTGATATTGATGAAGTGATTGAAACTGTGAAACAATGCCACAAAGAGTCAAAATTGCCTGACATTGAAATTGTGCGTCTCTTACGGGATGCGCTTATGGATGTTGTCCAGTGGTCTGGCAAGAACCAACAACAAAATGCAAATTCGGCACTGCGACAGGTTCTTCTCTAAAAATATCTCCTCCAGCCTTGTGTAGATCACTTGTGTTTGTGGTAGCACGCATAGGGTATGTGAGTTGGTTGTCGAATCCCACAAGAAGTAAAAGCTCAAGGAAAGCAGTAGTTGAGCACAAGTGCATGGAGTCACTTCGAATACAACAATGCTCGTGAACTGTTTGACAAAAATCCTCTTCAATTGCATGGTCTCACGGATCGTGAATGTGGACCACTTAGAACTGGTGCACCCGGATTCCAGTACCTACAGTTCTTATGCTGACCCGTGCGGAGTCTGTACGACCTGTTGAAGCTAGAGAAACAGGCAAGATATTTCTACACCTTTCTACTGCTATTATATTTACAATTATTGTGAAATCGAACCACTTTTTCCTTGCATTGATTTGTCAGTTGGATGTCATGATGGGAGATTTCCCTTTCTGCCTGTCTCTTCTTGTTTTAGCTTTTATCGTTGTCAGTATGTTGGTCGAAAGGATGCGTGTGCCTCTCCTCTGGGTTTTATGTTTCTCTTACAAAAATGATAGACCTTCGTCTACTTGTTTATGTATTAATTATCCTCTGCGATTGAGTTGCAAGTTATTATGTTGATCAACTAGTATTTTCGATATTATGGAAGTAAGTTACGATAACTATGAAGCTCCTCCCTAGCACCCAAGTTGTCTTTTGACTTTTTTTTGTTAGCCCCTTCGCAAGTCCCTTTGATAACCTTTTGGCATCGAGAAAGAAAGGTTGTAGGATTGTGTGAGCAATGCGTGGGCTAGCCAGCTTAGAGTTTTGGTATTAAAACTGGTAGAATGAAAAGGTTTGTGTGTAATGTGTTTTTCCGTCTCACATGTTTAGACTCTTATACTATCTTTCATCTTGTTTCTAGGCTTTTAAGGCCATCCTCAAGAAGTACCTTGACCATCCCTATCAACTTGAACCATAACTAGCTTTTCGGATCAACTAAGCTGGAGGTTTCATTGTGCGAATCCAGTACCTCGTTGACACTAGAATAGTTTGGTCTAATCCCCCTCTCAGAATTATTGCTGATGGCGCTCTTCTATTTTTCCTAACTTGCATTATTTTCTCCCTTGTAATGTTAACGCTATTAATTAATATTGGTCGGTTTTTATGCACGTAATTACCGTAATAGTTTGTGATGGAAATTTCCTTAAATGTGATTAATCTTCGGGAAAAAAACTCAGCTTTCATTTGATAATCTTATGGATTCATAGCGGAAGGTTTTGTTTTGATAATGTCACTTAGAAATTATGTTTGTATCTATTTGTGCGATGGTTGACTGTGTTACCAAGGGTTGCCTTAAAATATGGTTGTTTTGGGATATGGGTAATTTATTTTAAATTAACCAAACATTAGTATTGTAGTGGAGGTTTGCAAATCTTTAGTGTTATAAAATTTGTTGATGACATTATTGTATACTCTTGTTGGACGGAACCCCCTTCTTCTCTCGCGTGTTTGCTACTAGCCTGTAAGACTTTGACCCTTCTTGGATGATTGGAAAATCTTTGTAGTTAATGGTCAAAACTAATATACTTTGCTTTCGCCTCGAAACTTATGTTGTGTGTATACTTTATTTGATTTCCGGTTTGAAACTCGATTATACATGGCTTTTTGTGTTAATTTTTGAAACCCGTGGTTCCCCTTTCTTGGGCCGATCAACTCTTGTTCTTTTAGAAATATATTAATTTAGTCTATGCATTTGGTACCTTTGATAAATTTCTAGATGGTTGGTGTATATATCAAATCTTAATCTTGTAATTATGGTTTAATTACTTACTTGATGGGAATTCTATTTTTTGCTAGATTATTTGTTTTCTCCTTATAGGGCCAAGGGCCATTCTCTTATGATTGCTATACTTTCGTTGTTTTTACTCCTAACTGAAGTACAAGGTCTTCTCCTTCTTTGATTGGCATGATGAAGACTTTATTATAACTTGATGTGTTAATAGTGTTTAGAGGTTTGAACCAATTCTTGTAATAAAGTGCTTCCTTTTCGTGGTATTGTTAGATAATAGTTATGGTGGTTTTGTGTAGCCTTATCTTGCTCAGTTCTCGTGAACTGACTCTTGTAGAAAATTTGCTGCAGATGGATTTTGCATGTAGATGAGGGATAGATTTGTAGAATTTTGTCATCAACCTCAGTTGAGAAGATCCTTTGCTTGAAACCTTTTTATGTTGTTCAACTATTGTTAACGTCCAGTGGAAAGTTTAGAAGAGTATTAATGTCTTAGTATAATGTATTGTGGACTTTGTCATCTGAACTTTGGAAACCTTGTATTGTTTGACCATCATTGAAATTATAAGAAAATTTGGTTATTGTTGTTGAGTGACTTTGTTGGAGTATCAGTATTTTAAGAAATTATGTAATCTTGTTTTGTTCTTGTAAATGAGTTTTGCTACAACTTTGCCTTGAGAATAAATTTTGAGTTAAACATTGCCATGACTTAGTAATAAAGTGTCATAAGTAAACTAACATCGGATTGCTTAATACTTCTGGAATTTAAATTAAAAGTTGTATTCAAATAAAGTAACGTAGGGGTCACCAACTTGAGAGCAAGAAATTCTTTAAGTAATCAAGGGCAGGACTATCATTGCAAGTAACATTATATAACTTGATATCCCTAGCTAAACTAGTGAACACTACTTCCCTTTTATGGTGGAATTCTTAAAACGAAGCTTAAAGGAAATGAATGGTTAGCTTCTGGAAGATAATAAGATTTAATAAGTAAGAGAAAACAATTTAGAAACCACTCAATCTATCTCTCAGCCATTTGGAAAGTAAATTTTTTACTCCTTGTTAATACTTTTAGCGAAGCCTAAGTAAAGTTGTTGATAATTCTGGTTAAGAGCCCTAGCTTCAATTAAATACTTGGCAATAACTAATGAGGTCCTAAAGATGTTTCATCTCGACCTTCTCCCTCTAACCCTTTTCCAAGGCACCTTGTATCTCTTCTCTTAAGTGTGTTGAACTTAAAACCATGTTTTCTTGTGGGCAAGAACGAATCTTAGTAGCGTTAGTGGTGAGCAGATGGCCTTGTGGAATTTAAATTCTCCTTTTTCTTGATAAACGAATTAAGCAAATAAATGTCATAATAGAGAAGATTTAAAGATAATTACTCAGTGTCAAAGGAATAAACTTGGCTTGGCAAGATGAATTGTACGAATCATATCTTGAGCCTCCTTGAAAACGTAAGCTAAGAATTGCAAGATGTCCTTTTAAAATAAATAACCCTCAAGAATATCTCATTGTGGTTGGCCCTAACTGTAAGTGTGTTCTGTGATTGGACTTCTATGTTGTCTTGTCAAAAAGAAAAAAAATGTATTGTCCTTGATAGGTGTGAACGTTTCCGTGCTGCCTTTATGGCCATCCTTGTATCAAGTTGTTCACAGTGTTAGTTGTATCCTTGGTGACGACATGTTGCGTCATGTTATGTGTCAAGAAAGTCAGAAGAAAAAAAAAATTATTTTTTCATTTACAATGAAATAAAAATTTAAACCATAGGATAATCGTACATTTGATTGTTTTAAATAAACTTGTTTTTAAAAAAATAAAATTTTATATCGTAACTTACGGAGTTTAATATTCCTTGTTAGACAACCATGAACTTAAACCCTCACTTTGAGATGATCTAGCAAAATTCTTAATCAGACTAGATTGCTACAGTACACTTTTATTTACAGGTTAAGGTTGAGTTCCATGTATATATGTTCACTATACCCTTGTTAAAACTAGTAAATCACTATTTTCAGAGACTCACAAAACAACCTTCGTAACTCTGAAAAGGAGATGTTAAGTTTCCTTTGTGTACCTTGTTATGTGAGGAGTCACTTCAATCCTTGCATCGACCTTGAATGATCATCTATGATTTGTTGACGCCCTTCTAGGAGCCCTGTTACCTCTTTTTGCAGTTATAGGAAGTTTTTGAAATTGAAAAGTTGGGATTCGTATCGGCTCGCCATGTGGGCCCTGGACAATGAAATGCTTGTCCAGCTTCGCAAACCCTAGTATTTTTACCAAATAATTTCTTGGAACCTTGAGTTTGGGAGAAAACACTCTTCTTGATAGTTTGGGTAAGGTATTTTGTAGGCCTCAGGTTGTAGTTTGACTAAGTCAATCTGGACCAATTACGACTGGTGGCTCCGAAAAACCTGTCACCGTTTGAAACTCATTTTCCAGTTCCAAGTTCCATTGACTCTAGTGAACTCTCAATATATAGGGGACCATTTAGGAAATTTCTCGTTGCACATTCGTTCCTCGAACATTAGTTTTGGACGTGATTTTATGATCCCTTAAGCTAACTTTTGATTGTTTGCACCTATGTCAATCACGACCGATGGCCTCAGAAAATTGGTCACCAATCGTAAACCATTTGTCAGCTCTGAATTCCTTCAATTCCTGTGAATTCTTGGTGTATAGGAGGACACATAGAAATTAGCCATGGTGTGTTCGCTCATCGGAAGACAGATTTTGAAAACACTTTCTTAGCCTCCGAGCCTAAATTGAACGTATTTGCAATTAGCAGGAACATGTAAAACAAATTTGTAGGACCCCAATTAAATTGGCCAACCATCGTGGAAACTTATTAACACTTGTCAATAACTATTTGAAACTATATCATGTGACTTGTTGCATGAAATTATACCTTTTGCAAAATAGTCTCTCTCTCTCTCTCTTCCCTATCTCTTTCTCTCTCCTTGGTTAAGAAATGAAATGAAATAAATATGTGTCTCTAACCCTCTCCTTTTGGATGCAAATTATTATTATTATGTAAATGAAAAACTGAAAACATTAAGTATGCTAGATTTAGGTGGATGCCATGCTAGCAATTTATGTCTGATTTCATGCTCACATGGTTTTGTAGGATGGAAGTAAGAGGGTGAAAAGGCGAGGTATAATTCATTGTTTATTATTGTAATTTATATATGTTATTGGACAATGTTTATTTGTATAATGTATTGCCATGTTACATAAACTTTTATATTTGAAATTTAGTAATATGTATGAGATGCTAGTTTAGGGATGCCTTGGGAAATGTGCATTTAATCATAAGTGCCATTTTGATATGGATTTACATATGGTTGGATATGTGTGTGTGTGTGTGTGTGTGTGTGTGTGTGTGTGTTAAATGAATTTGAATTTAATATCCTGTAGTGCATTTTTAGTGTGCAATAAACGATTAAATAATTGGTGTGTTGTATTTTTTACCTTAAAAATGTATTAAAAAATCTAACCACAATAGAAAACCTTAGTTTAAAATTAGTGCATATCTACCCTTCTCGAATAATCTTTCTTAGCACAAAAGAAAATGAAAACCA
>JAHRHJ020003352.1:0-191582 GCA_019776745.2 Taxus chinensis
GAGGGCCTTCTTCCTTCACTATCATTGGTTAATTTCCTCATTGGCATACTCTTGGGGGGCATAACACCTAATACATACCCCCTACTTTTGCGTATCTATTTTCTATTACATTTTCATATAGACATAACAATTAGACATCCTACATTGTCATTACCCGATGATGCACTCTTATGCTTCAATTCACACTTGACTATTGAGGGATCACCATTACACTGAACCCCACACACTACACTATATACATTACACATTTCATTTCATCACACATTACGTGCTATACACCAATACATACTACACGTAGTGTACATTTTACTATGTTTCTACACATTTATCGCATTCATACATCACATTCATTCTATGTAGTCATACATCCAAAACATTGTACACATTACATCCACGTATTCAGCTCTCATACACTACATCATCCTACATACTATTCCTAGTTGCATCTATACATGTCACATTAAACATTGTACATTACTATTCTACACATCTAGCATTACATCCTACTTATTCTAGCTTACTACATCACTTGCATCCCTACATTTTTATGTCTACATACACATCTTACATTGCATCCCATACATCACACATTAGCATCACATTTTACGCATCACATGGTCATTTACAAATCCTCCTCACCATATGATACTATTACATCTATCTACACGCTGTACTCACCTCCATATGATGTACACTTTAGTTCCTTGGTCCATACTCGACTGCCGAGGGTTTACAAATCAAATGGACCTTACACCCATCATGCGACATTTCGTTGCGACATTACCATGCTTTTGATACGCTTTATAAATCGTCAACTCTTTATTTATTAGTGAAATACGCTTTAGGCTAAATTACTCACCCACCTATATCATCTTGTAGTGGTATAAACCTTAGGTTACATCACCACTCCTTACCTTTCATCTTATAGTGATATACACTTAGGGATAAATCTTCACTCATCCTTTCATCTTATAGTGATATACGCTTAGGGATAAATCACTACTTATTCATTCATCATATAGTAATATTCACTTAGGCTAAATCATCATGCTTCAAGGCATGATATACGCTTCACAGGGTTCATGCACATCCTTTCTATACGTCACACATCATCACCACACCTACACATTCATTACAAGCGTGTTAGATACAACACACACATTTCAACCATTTCCTGATGACACACTCTCATTTATGGTTCATTCTTGACTGTTGAGGGGGAAAAAAAAATGAACCTCATTGCATACACTTCCATTCACTTGGGGGGCACGTGGCTCCTATCATTTCATCTTGCATTCCATTCCATCCACCCACAATATATTGCATTGTCTTGGGGGAATTTACTCTTGCTTACTAGTGTTTTTATATGTTCATTTCACTACACATGTTAGAATTGTTTCTTATATATAATTATCTATACCATATACACATGCGAATTCATGCCTTTCTCTAGTTGTGATCACAAATACATGACTTTTACACGCAACATGGATGCTTGCCTTCTACCCTTTCTACACTGGTCTCTGAGGGCATCCACATTCATATCTTCACAGGTGCTATTGTTTCATTTTGTACTTATCATTTACATTACTTGGTTATAGTCACTTTTGACATATTGGTTATTTTTCTAATATGTTAACAGGTGCTTTATGTACAACACTTGTTTTGCCAGGATTATATGTTTCCATGACTACTGTGTTTTTCTACTTTTTGTGCCACTTGTTTTTCTTATATGCGGCTTTACCCTATGTTTGTGTACACACTTGTTTGTTTTTATGGCCATGATGGCCTTGTGTGTCTTGTGACACTGTGAGTGATGTCCCATGTTTAAGACCCACGTTATGAGGCTTACTTTTTCTTCTTACATGTTTTACATTCTTAGTTTTATACATTGTTTATGTATCTTACACATTGCTTAGTCTCTATGCATGAATATTTTTAACTAACACTTGTCTTTAGCTACACCACTTGTTTTTGTGTGCCTTGGTTTCTACCAAGTGCATTCCCTTTCTAGGGTTCCATGCATACATGTGGTTAGTCCTCTTTTGGGTCTGCACATCCTCCTATTCAGCGACATCACATGCGCCCCTAAAAGGGGGGGCATCATTTGGAAGTTACAAACTACATACTTAACATAGATACGTTCTACGCCTTTGGTCATTGTGTACAGTTCAGTTTTATGACAAGATGAGTGGGTTCACACCAGTCTATGAACCCCATACATAGTGGATTTTATAGGACATGGTGTCCTTAGCATTCTGAGGAGCAGTTATAGGCTTGGAGGTTACAGTGGGTGTGCATCTACATACACTAATTCGGCCAGTGGTGTCGGATCACCCAAAAAACTAAGAAAACATAGGTATCATACATCTACAGGAGGTAGTTTAGACAATCTTGGAGGACACATAGCATTTCTCCTCTACATTCTTCGGCTAGGGATGTGTGAGATGTACCCAAAAAACTGCATAGACAATACAAGATATCCTTCTACACTCAGGCACCCTCTCGATAATGGATCAGGTGAAAAATGTTCTTTTACATTTTCACTTTACATATTTTACATTTACAATTTTACATTCTCATATACATGTGTATTCTTTTACATAGATTTTTATCACTTCATACATACATATTTGATACTTGATCATTTTCTCCTTGCAGTTCCGACCGTATGGGAAACAAAGGTTGTCAAATTGGGGGCAATAAAACAACACAACAACAACATTCCACGACATCACATCTTTATACCATGTAAGTACACTCATGGGTAACTACACACACGTTTTCCACCCTAGGTTCACTCTCATCACCTTTTTTCTTTTACATTTTTCATCTATGATGATACACTCTATATCTTCTTTTTTTCATTCCACGCTAAAATGTCTAGTCCTTCAAGCATTTCTACAACAATCTTCATGGACATTAGGTACGCATTTCTATCTACTTTATTTTGTAAGAGCATTTCATCCTCACCAACATAAAGTGGGGGCATTCATTCAGTAGTCATCAAAATCATGCACTTTAGACATTATTTAGTCCCAGTCTCATACTACTATTTAGCAAGGTTCTTGAGTGAAGAAAGTACTAAGCTAACCCCCATCTTTTGGCCATCTTGATTTTATTTTTATTTCTTCATTTCCACACATACCATTACATGCCCAGTCATTTCATTATCCTATATAAGGCATTATTTTAGCCTTACTAGGGTGTCCCAATCTAGTACTAGGGCACCCATGGGGCACCCTGGTCCCACTAGGGGTGCCCATGATCCTTCTTGAACTTTCCTGCCACTTTTTGGGCTCTTTCTAGCATTGTAACATTTAGGGTCTTTATTTTTTTGTGGTGGCCATTTCGGGGTTAATTATGAAATTAGATCAAGATAACCTATAGAATATAAAGTTATGAGATCATAATGAGGGACCAAGTTTACTAGTCACTATTATCATCCAACTAGAGTTATATCCATCAAATTGCATTTGGAGATCATTAACATTGGTTACATAATCCATCAACTAGGCATTAAATCATGGATGGGTTTCCATCACTTAAAATAAGGAACCCATTATGTTATTTATTGCCATGCACTATTTATTACATATCTTTCATGAACAATTTATTCACTGAGAACATTGACTTGAAGTACGAGGACACAAGAATATCCAAGTTCCTCCAATGTTTTCATATATAGAACTACCTTTGGGTTTGGAGCCTTTGAAACAAACAACAAAGTGTTCCAGTAAGACCACCATTAGGTAGTCTATGAAAATTCACACATGATCATTAGGTTATGTCATTTCATTTCATGGTTGATAATACACTTATAGGGAACATATTTACATCTTCTATTTATCCTTACTTAGCACAGTGTACCACTTGGTAAAAGGTAGTTAGTAATTAAATACTAATAATGAGGGTAGTTGACATCACTTCCAAACCTAGTTGACACATTTGAAATTTTTCTTAATTCCAAGGGTTAGTTGGTAAGGATGATTATTCCTTAGGATGAACAATATACCATGGTCATGTATCAATTGCAAATCATTCAATCTTGGAATTACCAACCAAATTTGGGGCTTGATAAATCATTGAAAATGATTAACATTTTATACAGTGATTTAGGACAATACTAATGGATGTTAAATTTTTAAATTAAAATATTGCTCCTAAATTATTTAATAAGGTCTTTCCCTTCTATTTGAAATAATTTTTCTAGAATTTTCATTTTTTACTAGTCACTAATTTGGGTCCCCTATAATACATAGCTATTTAAACACCCTTATACATGGTCCTAAATAGAAATTTAAGCCTCCTATAGTTTACCATTCAACTGTACATATTGAATGGATAGTAAATCATACACTTTGAAAACATATCAACATATCTTCATTAACTCTTTGTTATACCATTTCCAATCATCCTTAGTCTTGGATAGATTATCAATCATGTTTATTTATACTATTTATTTCATTACATAGAGTCCAACATATTTATTGCTTACTCACACCTTATAACGATCATGAGATGCATTCAACTTGGTTGTATCAAACATTTGATTTATGATACTCCTACACACTAGCCTAAAAGTGACCTAAATCCCTATGTTCCTAGAAATCAAGGATATTCAAGGCCTTCATAATATGTTCTTATACCATAATGTAGTATGTTAAATGGAACTTTCATTGATCAAGTTAGTGACCCTTTATGGAATATAATGAGCTCAGGGATTTAGTTCAGATTATCTAATTAAGTGTTGAGTTATGGAGCTTAATTGCTTCACAAATAGCATGTTTTACAACTTGTAGGTTTACACAGTAACCGACATCGGTCGGCTGACCAACATTCGGTCAGCTAGGTACCAACATCAGTTGGGGTAACCGGTGTCGGTATCTGTGCGTGAAATGTTTTTATTTAAGTCACAGGATTAGATCTAACCTTTGATTAAAAGGTGATCTAATGGTTGTAATTACATAGCTATGTTGCCCTAAGTTTGTATATGCTTATATAAGCTTGAAAGCTAGGGTTAGAAATGTTAGATTGTGAAAAAAGGTTGATCATAATTGTAAGAAGGAATTCTTGGAGAAGTTGAGAGAAGGAAAAGTATTGTACATCCAAAGAAGGTGTGGAAGATTGCAGATCTTCATTGTATTTCTTCTGTAAAACAAAGATAATAGATTGGTTGTTTCTTGGTGGACGTAACCCACACTAGGTGAACCACGTTATATCTTGTGTATTATTTCTTCTGGTTTATTTCTGTATTTATTGTTTGTATGCTTAGATATGAATATATATCTTCACAAATGGTGTGACTAACCCCAACAACTGGTATTTGAGAGTTTTTTTTAGGGTTTTGTGTGTTGACAGATTTACTCACAGAGGGATTTCTGATTGAGTGGGAGCTACAACAATGGCATAGAAGAAAAAAATATAGAGTTGAGAAATTTGACGGCTGTAATTATCAATTATGGAAGATGCAAGTGGAAGATTATCTGTATCAGAAAGATTTATACTTACCGTTGGATGAGAAGGAAAGACCTACAAAGATGACTGATGAAGAATGGAAAATTCTTGACAGAAAGGCTCTGGGATCTATAAGATTGAGCCTGACAGCATCTGTGGCTTTGAATATTACTGAAGCAACAACTACGGTAGATTTGATGAAATCTTTAGCTAATTTATATGAAAAACCAAGTGCTTCAAATAAATTTTATTTGATGAAGAAATTATTTAATTCTAAAATGCAAGAAGGTGGATCTGTATCAAACCATTTGAATTATTTCCGGTTATTGTAAATCAATTAAAATCAGTTAATATTCCATTTAATAATGAAGTGAAAGAAATTTTATTCTTATTCTCTTTTTCTATATAGTTGGGATAACTTAGTAATGGTTGTTAGTAATACAACATCTGCTACTAATATTTTGAAGTTTGATGATGTGGTTAGTATAATCTTGAATGAAGAAATACGTAGGAAAAGTACAGGAGAGTCATCATCTGGAAATGCTTTGAATGTAGAAAAGTAGGGGAAGGCAGAAGGAGAGATCCAAGAGCAAGAATAATGGGAAATCAAAGTCTAAGAATGACATATCTAAATCCAGAGGTAGAGGAATAACCTGCTGGAATTGTGGAAAGAAAGGACATGCAAAGAAGGATTGTTGGTTCAAGGAAAACAAAGAGAATGTACCAGAGAAAGGTAAAGAGGAAAATGTTGCATCTTCAGAGGTAATGCAAGATGCCCTTATTCTCTCCTTGGATAATAAAATAGAATCATGGGTTTTAGATTCAGGAGCTTCTTTCCATGCTACCCCTAATAAGGGTTATTTCAGAAATTATGTCCAGGGTAATTTTGGGCATGTTTATTTAGGAGATGATGAACCATGCAATATTACTGGTAAAGGGGAAGTTCATCTAAAATTGCAGAATGGAAATACATGGATATTGAAAGATGTGAGGCATGTGCCAAGCCTTAGGATAAATCTAATTTCTACAGGACAACTAGGTGAATCTGGTTGCATGGTTACATTCACAGCTCGACTCTTGGAAAGTTACCAAGGGAGCTCTTGTTGTAGCAAGAGGCAAGAAGGTAGGAACATTGTATTTGTCTACCTGTATTACTGATTCCTTTTCTATGTTATCTACTTCAGATTCAGATGCAAGCATGTGGCATAATCGGCTAGGCCATATGAGTCAAAAAGGAATGTAGATCTTAAAGGAAAAGGGTAAGTTATCAGATTTGAAAAATGTAGATCTTGATTTCTGTGAGCATTGTATATTTGGAAAGCAAAAGAGAGTGATATTTCTCAAAGTTGGGGCAACAAAGAAGGAGCAAAAATTGGAGCTTGTGCACTCAGATGTGTGGGGACCAGCCCAGGTAGCTTCTCATGGAGGATCCCAATACTATGTTACTTTCATTGATGATGCCATAAGAAAGGTATGGGTTTATTGTATTAAACATAAATATGATGTTTTTGAGACTTTTAAAAGATGGAAAGCCCTTGTGGAAAATGAATCAAATTTAAAGTTAAAATTCCTTAGATCTGACAATGGTGGTGAGTACTGCAGCAAGGATTTCAATGATTATTGTTCAGTGAATGGAATACGTAGAGAAAGAATGGTTCCTAGAACACCACAGGAGAATGGTGTTGCTGAAAGAATGAACATGACTATCATGGAACATGCAAGAAGCATGAGGATACATGTTGGATTACCCTTGCAGTTTTAGGAAGAAGTAGTAGATATGACATGGTTTATTTAATCAACCATGGGCCTTCAAGTGCACTAGATGGTGGAATACCAGAAGAAGCTTAGACTGGAAAAGAGGTAGATCTTTCTTTTCTCAGAGTATTTGGTTCAGAAGCTTTTGTGCATTTTGATAAAGAAAATAGAAAAAAAATAGATGCTAAATATAAGATATGCACTTTTATTTGTTATGGCTCTGGTGATTTCGGATTCTATTTTTGGGATTTAGAAATTCTAAGATTGTTAGGAGTTCGTGACATTGAATGGAATGAAAAGAGAATGTACAGGGATCAAATTTTGATACCCAAGGATGAACCGGTGGAAGATTTTGTGGAAGAAAATGCATTCTCAGATTTAAAATAGTCATCTACAGGTACCAACATCAGTGAGGGAAACCAGTGTCGATAGACACATCCTAGGACCGACATTGGTCAGCCAAACCGACATCAGTTACAGAAGAGCCAGACTAACATCGGTTTCCTAGACCGATGTCGTCTATGGGTGATCGGCGTCGGTCACTGTCAGAGGTTGATACAAATGTATAGGATGTACAAAATGAGCCTCTGACACCCCAAATTTTTGTGAGAAGGTCACAATGGGTAAGTAAACCTCCAGAAATATTTACACCTTCCTTATTTTATATATTATTGACTGATAGTGGTGAACCAGAAAGTTTTGAAGAAGCAATGCAGGATGAAACCCACAAGAAGTGGGAGCATGGCATGGATGAGGAGATGGACTCCTTGGAACAGAACCAGACATGGGATTTGGTTAAGTTGTCAGCAAGTAAAAGAACATTGTAGAACAAATGGGTTTACAGGATCAAGGAAGAAGAGGGTGGACATAGAAAAGATACAAGGCAAGGCTTGTGGTAAAAGGATTTGCACAGAAAAAGGTATTGACTTTGGTGAGATTTTTTCTCCTGTAGTAAAAATGACTTCCATACGTACTGTTTTGAGTTTATTAGAACAACTTGATGTTAAGATGACTTTCCTTCATGGTGATTTGGAGGAAGAGATATATATGCAACACCACTTGGGTATGAAGTCAAGGGTAAGGAGAAACTTGTGTGCAGGTTGAAAAAGAGCTTGTATGGGCTCAAGCAAGCCCCAAGGAAATGGTATATGAGGTTTGATAGTTTTATGCATGAGCATGGTTATATGAGATGTGAATCTGACCATTGTGTTTATTTCAAGAAGCTTGAAAATGGAAGCTATATTATTTTGTTATTGTATGTAGATGATATGCTTATTGTAGGATCTAGTATGCAGGACATTGTTGAGCTTAAAGAAAAGTTAGCTCATACATTTGCAATGAAGGATTTAGGAGCTGCAAAGAAAATCCTTGGCATGCAAATTCATAGAGACAGGAAGAACAAGAAATTGTATTTGTCTCAGGAACATTATATCAATAAGGTGTTGGAAAGGTTTAATATGTAGAATTCAAAACCTGTAAGTACACCTATGGCTGGACACTTTAAATTGAGAAAAGATCAGTGTCCTACATCACATGAGGAGGTTGAGTACATGGCACAAGTTCCATATGCTTCAGCAGTTGGAAGTCTTATGTATGTTATGGTTTGTACCAGACCAGACATTACACAGGAAGTGGGAGTTGTGAGTAGATTTATGGCCAATCCAGGTAAAGAGCATTGGAAATTAGTCCAATGGATACTCAGATATTTGAGAGGGACATCCAACATGCAGTTATGCTATGGAGGGTCAAATACTTCTTTATGTGGCTATGTTGATTCAGATATGGCTGGAGATTTGGATGGTAGGAGAAGCACCACTAGATATGTATTCACAGTAGGTGGCATGACAGTTAGCTGGATTTCAAGATTGCAGAAGGTTGTGGCCTTGTCTACTACAGAGGCCGAATATGTTGCAGCTACAGAGGCTAGCAAAGAGATGATATGGATGAGCAGGTTCATGGAAGAGTTGGGAAAGGAGAAAGAGGATTGCAGATTGTACAGTGATAGTCAAAGTGTGATTCATCTGGAAAAGAACTCAACATTTCATTCAAGAATGAAACACATTCAGTTGAGATATCACTTCATACGACAGGTATTGGAGGATGGGCAGCTGAAACTGGAGAAAATTCATACAAATAAGAACCCTACGGATATGCTAATGAAGTCATTGGCAAAGGAGAAGTTGGAGCTACACTCCACTTATGTTGGTCTTCGAGTTTGAGACTTGAAGAGGAAGAAACAAGCCAAGGAAAGGATCCAAGAATGGAGTTGTACAGTATAGTGCAACAATTTATCTCCAAGTGGGAGATTGTTGAGTTGTGGAGCTTAATTGACTTCACAAATAACATGTTTTACAACTTGCAGGTTTACACAGTAACTGACATCGGTCGGTTGACCGACGTCGGTCAGCTAGTAGGAACCAACATCGGTTGGGGTAACCGGCATTGGTCTCCTATGCATGAAATGTTTTTATTTAAGTCATGGGATTAGATCTAACCTTTGATTAAAAGGTGATCTAATGGTTGTAATTGCATAGCTATGTTGCCCTAAGTTTGTATATGCTTATATAAGCTTGAAAGCTAGGGTTATAAAGTTAGATTGTGAAAGATTAAGATTGATCATAATTGTAAGAAGGAATTCTTGGAGAAGCTGAGAGAAGGAAAAGTATTGTACATCCAAAGAAGGTGTGGAAGATTGCAAATCTTCATTGTATTTCCTCTGTAAAGCAACGATTAATAGATTGGTTGTTTCTTGGTGGATGTAACCCACACTGGGTGAACCACGTTATATCTTGTGTATTTTTCTTTTGGTTTATTTCTGTATTTTTCTAAATTTTTTGTGTATATACTATTTAATTAACATGACCTCCCTTTGTGGCGTAAAATTGATCAAGATCGATTACGAGGATTAAAATACAATAGGGGGAATTTCTATAAAACTCTTATTTTAATCCTTGTTTGTTAATCATTTTTTATCTATATTTTATGCAAAAATGGGGTCTAATCAATTTTCAATTGATAAATCTCAGATGTTGAATGGAAACTACAACATTTTGAAGATTTGATTAAAATAAAAATTTATGGCTCACAAATTGTGGGCAGTTCTAAATAGAACAGAGAGAGCTCCTACCGGAAGACATGCAACTGTTGATAATGTCACCACATATCAACAAAAAGTACAAGAGGTGATGTTTATATTATCTTGCAAAGCGTACAAGATGACGTTTTTGCTTCATATCAGAAATCTAGAGAGTCCTAGTGAAGCTTGGACACAATTGGATTCGATGCACAAAGGTACACTTTTATCAAAAATCATTAAACATATTTTAGAGCTTATGACAACTCCCATGAAGGGAGATGAAAAAGTGATTAATTATTTAGAAAAAATAAAAAATATTAAGTCACAGTTAGATGGATGTGGCAGTAATTTGATTCATGATAAATTGCTCTATTTTATTATCCAATTAAATATTCATGAAAAATTTAGAAATTTCATTTCAATTTTGAATTCTAAATATCAAATAGAACAAGACATTCCATATTTGCAAACCCTTAGTTCTCTTCTTATACAGGAAGAACAAGTAATGTCAAATTTTGATTCTAAGGAGAATGCCACACAGACACTTCTCGCTCAGAAATCAAAAGGTAAAACCTCTAGATTCAACAAAAACACAAAGCAAACTTTTAAACCTCCTAGCAAGGATAAGAAACCTGGAAATCTAAGAGTTATCTTTGATGGAAAATGTCATCATTGTGGTAAATTTGGACATAAGAAAGAGGATTGCAAATTTAAAAAAATAAAACAAATCCTAAATTTCAAAAGGGTAACAAATTTGTTCAAGACCAAAATCAAAACAAGAATCAAAAAAATAACCAAAAATCAAATGTAATTGCTTTGTATGCGCTTTTGTCACTGCAAAAGAAAATGAATGGATATTAGATAGTGGTGCTTCTAGGCACATGAATTTTAGATCTGATATCCTATCTAAACTTAGTGAATGTAATGATCAAATCTACTTAGGTGATCATTCCATTCTCGATGTTCAGGGTCAGGGAAAAGAAAAAGTAGCAAATGGTTTTATTAACAATGTGTTGTTAGTACCTAAACTAAAAATGAATTTGCTTTCCTATTCTCAATTAACTCAAAATAACTATAGTGTTACATTGTTAAAAGATAAATGGTTTATTAAAAATGAACATAATGTTACTATAGTTGAAGGCATTCAAAGAGATGGATTGTATGTTTTTTTTGCTTCTTGTTTGACAACTCAAAGAAGTGACTTGCATTTGTGGCATGAGAGGCTAGGTCATGTCAATTTTAGGAGCATGTACGACATGTCTCGACTAAACCTAGTAACTGGTATGCCACCCATTTCCCAAAATCATGAAACTTGTGAAGGATGCTTACATGGTAAGCAATATGCTAATCCTTTTCACAGTCATCATGATGATAACTCTTCTGAACCTTTAGATAGCTTGTCCATAGTGATGTTAGAGGACCTCTAGAAGTTCCTTCTCTTAATGGTTCTTTGTATGTTATCACTTTCATTGATGATTTCTCTCATATGATTTGGTCATATTTCATTAAAAATAAATCAGATGTCTTGTCAAAATTTAAAGAATTTAAAGCTTTAGTTGAAAACTCTTCTAAGTATAAAATTAAGAGGCTTAGAACTGAAAATGGGGGAGAATATGTGAGTCAAGATTTTGACTCATTTTGTGTTGAATGTGGAATTCAAAGGGAACTAACTACCCCTATTCCACTCAGTATAATGGGATTGTGGAAAGGAAAAACACACTATTTTGGAAATGGCTAGGACCATGATGCATTCTACTCAAGTTCCTAAATTCCTTTGGGTGGAAGCTATGAACATTGTTGTTCATATCTTGAACAGAGTTCCCACTAAAGCCTTGGTAAATTCAACTCCTTTGGAAAAGTGGTCAAACCAAAAACCTAGTATATCTCATTTGAGAATATTTGGTAGCCCAACTTCTCTCTTTATTCCAAAATCAAAACAGAAGAAGCTTGATCAGACCTCCTTTCCTTGTATCTTTGTAGGATACAGTATAAAAACTAAAGGTCTTAGGATCTTTGATCCATCAAAAAGAGAAGTTATAGAAAATAGGAATGTTAAAATCTTGGAAAAACCTTTTTGTTCTTTTACTACTTCATCTTCTTTTATTTATGATGTTTTAAATGAAAATGAATTTGAATTTGAATTTGAAAATTGTGAAAATGATGTATGTAATGAAGAAACTAGTGTTGAACCTATAGTTGAAAATGAGATTGTTCCTAGTTCCTTTGTAACTAAAAGACCTAGATGGGTTGAGTCTATTATTCAAGACTCTAATTTAGGAAACCTTCAGAAAATGACCAGGAGTCATTATACATATCATGCTTTTGATGACCTTGTATGAACCTGAACCCCAATCTTTCAAAGAAGCTTCTTCTAACGAAAGATGGTTTGATGTTATGAGATCTAAGTATGCTGCTTTGAATAAAAATCAAACATGGGAATTAGTCCCTCCTCCTGAAAAAATGAAGTATAGTCAGATCTAGATGGCTATACAAAATACAATATAAAGTAGATAGCAGTATAGATAAATTCAAATCCCAGACTTGTAGCTTGAGGGTTTACTCAAAAACCTAGTATTGAATAGGAAGAAACTTTTGCACCAGTTGCAAAAATGAGCACAATAAGGATTTTGATTGCCTTAGCTGCTCAGTATGGTTGGGAAATCCATCAAATGGATGTAAAAAATGCTTTTTTGAATGGTGATTTACAAGAAGAAATTTATATGACCCAACCTAAAGGCTTTGAAGAACCAGGAAAAGAAATGTATGTTTGTAAATTGAAAAAATCTTTGTATGGTTTAAAACAAGCTCCTAGAGCTTGGTATTCTAAAATTAATAGTTTTTTCAATGAAATTGGTTTTTCTAACTGTGCATCTGACAATGATTTATTTGTTAAAATTGAAGAAAATGTTATTATTCTCATTGTATTGTATGTTGATGATTTACTTATCACTAGTAATTCTAACACTTTAATTATGAAAATTAAAGGAAAGTTAATGCAATATTTTGAGATGACAGATTTAGGATTATTGCATCATTTTTTAGGCATGGCTATATTTCAAGATAAAAATTCTATTGTAGTATCTCAATCACAATATGCAACTAATTTTATTAAAATATTTAATATGCTTGATTGTAAACCAATTTCTATTCCTATAGAAGTAGGATGTAAACTTGATCCTAAACCTGCATGTGAAAAATCTAATCCTACTTTATACAGGAAACTTGTAGGTAGTTTGATTTATCTAACTATTACTAGACCTGATATTGCTTATGCAGTAGGGATTGCTTCAAGGTTTATGCAGGAACCTTATCAGGATCACTGGAAGTTAGAAAAACAAAATTGTGCATTATGTAAAGGGCACTATTAATTATGGTTTACATTATATTTCATCTAATAATGCATATTTACATGGATATTTTGATTCTGACCATGTTGGTGATGTGATAGATTGTAAATCTACAACTGGATATATATTCAAGTTTGGTGCAGGTGTCATTACTTGGAGTAGTAAAAAGCATCTGACAATTTCCATTTCTTCTACTGAGGTAGAATATAGAAGTGCAATGGAAGCAACAAAAGAAGCCATGTGGCTGAAAAGGTTGTTGGAAGAGATGCACATGGAAGTTAAAGGAAGTACTCATCTTCTGTGTGATATCCAGAGTTGTATTTCTCTCGCTAAGAATACAGTTCAACATCAAATAATGAAGCATATCGAGATACATATGCACTTTATTCGCGAGAAGGTTCTCAGTGGTGATATAGATCTCTAGTACTACCCAACTGAAGATCAGGTTGCAGACTTGTTCATGAAGCCATTGTGTGTTGTGAAGTTCTACAAGTTCCATGCAATGCTTGGCCTTTCAGAGTTTCCATTGAGGGGGAGTGTGCATGGAAATTCCACCTCCTAATGGTTGATCAGTTGATTGACTCCTTCTCCTCTATACTTCTACTCTGGTTTAAAAGCATTGTAAAATATCTTGTATGATCTAAAGTAAACTGATAGAGTTTATGGGAAAAATACAGTCCAAGTGTGCATCTATTTGTAAAGGAGGTCCTTGTGTTATAAAAGGCTCCTAAAGATGTGGTATAAGAATATTTCCATGAGAAATGATGAGATTTAGTCTCACAAATCATGTTTAGCCTAAATCATATGTTTGATTTATGGATTCCAAATCCTTTTGTACTAAAAGGTAAGTTGAGCATGATGAAGGTGTTATAATTCCTTCAAAAATACATGTGCCAACCTTTAGGGTTTATGGATTTGTAAATCCTGTTGTACAAACAGGTAATGTTGGCATATGGATCCCACTTAATATTAAGGGGGAGTGTTAGAACTATAATATTAAGTGCATCATAATATATAGTTTATATTTAAATAATATAGAATAAACTATATTCATATTATTTAAATATAAACTTTATATTAGGGGTTGGTTAAATTATTTAATCAACTAATTAAATTGGGGAGGTGTGCCCCATCACTTAATAAGGTTATAACCCTTCAGGTTATTTAAATATGGCTATAGTCCATATTCAATATAATCACGTGAATAATAATGGATTCCAGGTAAAAACATGGAGTAGAAGTGAGGAAGGAGTTACTAGACTGATCTTGTAAAAGTTTCTCTATAGTGGATTATTCTTCCGTGCTTTTTTACCCATTTACGGGTTTTTCATGTTGAATTTTGTGTCACTATGTTATAATGTTCTTTACTTTATTTCATGTTTATAAAATATATGTGTAAACATTGGTTGTTTTATTTATTTATTATCTCTACAATGACAAAGAGAACTGTATAAATATTAAGTTATGAGACCATAATGGGGGACCTAACATCATCTACTACTATCACTCATCTAGATTTTCATCCATCTATTACATTGGCATCCACATGGCTCCATCAACAAGGCACAAGCTAGGAAGTCTGCATCACACTTCATAGGGGAGGGATTCTATTCTATTCCATGCACACATGCTATTACATTTTCTACATTTAGTTATTGCTCGTTACTTCCCAAAGTGTGACTGGCACAAGAAAACCTAAGGAAAGACATTCACACACTCACCAAAACTACATTTGGGTCTGAAATGTAGTGTAACACTTAGAGTAGTAAGCCCAATGTTGTGGCAGATGAGGTCAGTCTGACCCATTCATTTTGCATTTTTATTTTTTTAGAGTTTTTATAGTTCCTTTTTGTCTTCTTGTAGTTCTTTATATCAGCTCGATTTATTGGCGATATTTAGTGCAGAACAACAAAGTATATGTGACACATAACAAGGGTTTCAGACCACCTTTCGACCCTGTGAGAACCAGTTGAAGATATTTTCACAAACCAGGGAACCCAGATCGCATACCAAATTGCCCATGGGCACCCCAATCCTATTCCAAGTGCCCCAGTCCTCTCAGATCCTCCAAACCCAATATTTTCAGGGCTCCAACACAATTGTTCCTGCTCCTGTTTTCTCTAGTTGTCTCTGTGACACTCTGCGACAAAAATATGTTATTAGTTGAGTTCTTTCCTTACCTTCTTCATGCATATTAGGGTTTTATTTTCATTGTTTAATTATAAAATTACTTCATATTTCTTTAGCACACTTATTTATAACATTTATGTCCTCCTAGATTAGATTAACTATCCCCAACATACTTACTCCTTGTTAGTAAATTTTAGTTAATCATCACCCTTCGTCTTCACTAGGTGAAAATACAAGGTAAACTAAAAAGTAATTCTTCTCCCTTTACAATTTCAACTTGCATCCCAAACACATAAAGTGATATTTTTTGTAATAATTAAAAATGAAATTGGAATGTAAAAGGTTTTGTTCACCTTATGTGTAGGTGGGTCCACTAAATGAAATGTGTTAGAAGATGATTTTAGGGTTTAGAAAACCTAAAATTGTTGTGTTATTGCTTTGATGCCTCCATAGATGAGAGCTTGTTGTTTTGTGAGTAGATATAGACCAATGGAGAGATATAAATAGGTATGTACATAAGATAAATCCATCAATAGAGATTTGGAGCTGATTTCAATCAGCCACAATTTAGACCATGTAGAGGCCTTTTTTATAGGTATGAGGAAGATTTCTTTAGATTTCAACCCAAAAAAGGAGCGCCGAGGTAAAAAATGCCCCCCAAGATTTTATTCATCCAACACTATTTTGTTTGGAAAGGATATAACCTAGGTCTGCAAATGATCCAACATGCAGCTTTTGTGGTTAAAACAACCCTGATTTGAGGACACCCAAGCTGATTTTTATGTGAAACTAGACCAGAATCACACCCAAAAATTCCTTTGGAAGATTACTCATAGAAAGAAATAGCCTAAACACATTTCCATAAGCTTTTTCCTACGTATAAATGGCCACCACAATAGAAAAACTACAAATATTTCTCTTTCTCCAACAAAAGAGTAATGTGAAACTAGTTTTTGTGTGCAAATATTACAATTTCAAAAATGAAAAACTTGCAGGAAAAATTCACCAGACAATCTAATACCAACGTAGCTCTAATACCATATTGGAGAATGCCAAGGATCAATTGGATCAAATAATGCATGCATGAGAGATGTGAGACATGAATTGCATGAAGGCAAGACTAAGCACACACATTAAACTACAAATAGGAAAATCAAATGAGACAATTGCAAAAGATGAGAATAAATGCAACTCAACACACTTCAATAGATTAGCTCAATTATCAATATTTACACATAGGAGGTAGGTGTAGCTACCACCTAGAATTGTGGTAAAGAATCATAAGAATAGGCATACAAATCCCATTACCTGATACTGACAGTTAAACTAACTCTAGAAGACTAGCAAGCTAATTCCACAAGACTAGTAAGCTAACTCCACAAGACTAGTAAGCTAACTCCACACAACTTATGCTAACTCCACATGACTAGTACACCTAAGCAAGCTAGCCCAACAAGTGTAGGGCTAACACCAAGTGTAAGTAATTATCCACAATAAATAAATAAAAGGATAAATAATAACCTACACTAACACTTTATGAAGAGAAAGTGATATCATTGAAACTAAGGTTTTCTCTCCCATGATTTTATTAGATTTACCTTCCTCAATTAGTCTTTATTCAATACGTAAAAGCATTTTTAACTTCTGTTTGTTCTTTGAAGAAAATATTTTCTAGTTTTTTTTGGACCTCCTTTGTCGAAGCTAATATGCCCCAAAGACAATTTCTATCTTGTTTCAACTGAGGAAAGTATATGCTATTTTGAAGAATGAAATCTAGATGCCTCTTAAACTTGAATAAAATAATACCATATCCTTTTAGTTGCATACTTGATATTTTTTCTAGGTATATTGGACCATAACTCTCCAATTAGAACTCCTCAACTCATCCCTTTAGAAAAGTGAATGTTAATATGGAAGAGGGGCAATAGAAGCTCAAATTTTCTCAACCCTCAAACAAAGTTGTAATCATTAAGATGGAAGAGGTGTTTGATTCGATTAATCTGTATTCGACCTCTAGGAAATTGAATGCATATTCACTTGTGAATTAGGGTGATGAAAATATTGGAACAGTGCGATCCTTATTTTTTTAATTTGAATCTTTAAGATGGAAGATAAGATTGAAAATATTTCTCCCATGAGTTCTTGCATTCATGACCCTTAAAAACGTGGATCCCTTAAGATGGACAAAGTGTGACACATGATGATTAGACTACTCATTCTACTATTTATTCTATTACCTACTGAATGTAATTGTTTGTTCAAGATGTTAAAAATTGAATCTTCTCTTTCCCTTAATGTTTCTAGAATGTTAAAGTGAAGAAGATGTTACTTTTAAGAGGAATAAGTTGAAACCTTTTTTATAGGCATAAAAAATGACTCTTGTATGGAGTTAGCTTTCCTTCCAAATGCCTTGTCTATTGCACTCATCTTTTCTACCAAGTAGTCAAAGGTGAGAGTCTTAAGGTGATTGCTTTCTTGTAAATACTCAACAATGTGAATGTTAAGTATGGATAGAAGAGAGTAATGTTTTGAATTTGCACAAGTCTGAGTATGGAACTCTTAACAAATTTAAATTCTAAAATGGGATGAATTATTGTATTATTTTAAGTGATGTGTTATAACCTTTGACAAAGTGACCTGTAAAAAGGATCAAGATATCTTTGACATAGGTTTTTTTTTCAACCCTTAACAAAGGATTAGTGTTAATTAGAGACTAAAAGATAGTTGAAAGGTCAACTCTTAACAAGATGAGTGTTTAAGAGAAATGAAAGGGTGTGACTTCGCAACACTTCCAAAACCAATGAGTATTGTTAAGTCTCTGAAGAGGGGGTGTGAAATGTTAGTTAGAGCATACCCTTAATAAAATGAGTTAAGAGAGATGAAAAGGTTTGCCACCAGGTTTATCGACCCTTTACAAGATTGAATGCACCAAAAGTAAAATGTGCACTTTTGTAGATTGAAATGCCTTTTCTCAAGATCGTAATAGATTTTGAGTGTCACAAATGATTTCAAGAGACTTAGGATGGAATGTGTATCTACTCTTAAACTAGATGAGTTTTAATGACAGATGTCAAAGACTTAAATGCACGATCTAAGAATCTCAATTTTGCAACTCTTCAAAATGAGTGTCTCAAGATGATGAATGAGTCTTAGACATATACGATGAGGGTGATCAACTCTTAACAACAATGAGTGCTTAAAAGAGGATATCTTGTCCCTAATGCAATAGGGGAACCACCAAATAACAACAACATGAATGTGAAAACAAGAAGTGAAGAACATGATGAGAAAGAAGGTCTGAATCTCACGACAAGTGGAGACCTAAGAGATTGAATTTTAATTAGTGATTGCACAATTCCAAGGATTATCAATTTCTAGAAAAGTTAATGCCCTTGCAATAGATTAGCATGGTAGGGAATGAAAAAAATGTAGGTCAAAAATTCAACTAAGTGAATGTTAAATTTGAGGATGTAAGATCGTGGATATGCTTAAAGTTCAACAAATGTAAAGTTAAACTTAATAATTTAAGTGGACTAAAGGTCTTGGGCTATTGGTGAGTTACAAGTAGTTAGATCAAGGTGATCAACCGATGGTGCATTCCCATTGATGATCAAAGCGATGCTTACCATAAGTGGTCATGGGGAGACCTTAGATGGGAGGATAATTTTTCTTAAACTCCATATGGACCATGTCTAGAAAGTAGTAAGGTGCTCTGAATTTTGATCAAATCAGCGAGAAATTTTAAGGAGACTAGAGCCCACCCCCATGTCCCATAATAGAGAAAGGATGTGAAACACAAACTTTGCAAAATGGAGAGCTCTGAGTATAATAAAAGATGGTAATTTACCATAAAAACAAAAGCTAAACCCTAATGTTACAAAGTGGTCAAATGTAAAGTATGATAAGATAAATGGTTAGATATCTGAGCTCCATTCAAGTTTAAATCCAAGTGAGGCATTATATTCATTAAGAAAACCCTAAGTGCAAGAAGGAGAAAGCAACCTGGCATTTACCTGATTCACGTTATACCTAGGACTATTCTGGATTGGAAGAATGCATGAACAAGAAGTGTGTTTAAGTGTGGTGGATCTGGTTCACTAATTGTTGAACTTAAATGCTATGATCTTGGCTAATTGTACTAGGGCTCCTAGACTTGGGGCAAAAGGGTGCATCTAGGCTACCAAATACCTAATTTTGGGCACATGTGACCGCGCAAGAGCTAATGGAATGATAATGAACAATTTTGTAGTCACACAAATTTTTCTAACCTTTTCTTTTGGTCACCTGTGATGTTAAATGGATGATTGATTGACATACACCTATAAATCCGTAAGGAGATTCCTATTCATTTCACCTGTCCAAGAGGACTCTTGACATTCCTACATCAACCATTCATACCTAGCAATAATCAATATTATATACAATAATGAGATATTACAGTCTGATTATTGGAAGTCACTCAACTGAGTGAGCCTACAACCAAGATGTGTGACTACATTTTAGACTCCATATTGGTTCACCTAGGAATCCCTTACACTAAGTATGATGTGATAGTGGGTGATAGCTAGATGTACCAATGTAAATAGATGTGTAATGACATTTTTGAACTTCCCTTTGGCTAATATTTGTATGTCAAAAAATGTAGTTCCTTGTCCCTTAATTGAGTGCTAGATGGAAGCTCTATTAGATTGGCTCATTATGACATTCATTTGGATGTAACCTTAGGTGATGAAATAAATTATTAGTGTTTCATCCTTTATTATGGTTAGGGGCATAGCTTTTTATTTATATGATTCCTTTGGTTGAATTTTGTAATTGACAATTGGAAGGTTGTGTTATGTTTATGGAACCTGTTTTCATGTTAGAGTTTGGTACACCTTCCATGTGTTACACTCGGAATATTTTTACGGTGGTCCCGCTCGCCGGTGAGTGGGTCAAGGGGGTTTGGAGGGGTGAAGCCCCCCCCCGATGGGGGCTCGGGGGCGAAGCCCCTGAAGCAAATTTTCATGGGTGTTTTATTAACCCATGGGTAATGGGTAACCGTTATGGGCTATTTTTGGGCCCATGGTTTTTCGATACCCATTGTTTTGTAAAACTGCCTCTTCGGCTACCTATTGATGTACTTATAAATAAATGGACATACAATAGGATTTATATGAGTGTGTTTTGTGAAGGTGAATAGTGTGTGCGAATTCAAGTGTGAATTCGGGAGGGTTTGTTGAACTCAGCTCCAAACAAGATCTGATTATTATAATTGTGAAGACTATTGGCTTGTAATAAAATATGAGCAAGTGATTCTTGGTGGATGTAGCCCAAATTGGGTGAGCCACGTTAAATCTTGTCTCTCTATGTTGTGTTATTTATTTTGCACTTTTATTTGAGATCTGTAATATTTTCTGCATATTAGTTTCTACTGTTGCAATTCTGTAAGGGATTATTCCGCATATTTTATCTCTTATTTCCTAACATCTGGTATCAAAGCCTGGTTTGGTTTGCTGATGTGTTGAATCACAGGGAAAGTTTTTAGCTTGAGTGGGAGCTATGGCAGATGAAGGAATATCTAGGGTTGATAAATTCAATGGGAAAAATTTTAGTCTTTGGAAGATGCAGATGGAAGATTACCTTTATCAAAAGGATCTTTATACTCCGTTGTCTGAGAAGGTGAACAAACCCTCGAGTATGATAGATGTGGAATGGGATTTGCTGGATAGGAAGGCACTTGGGACAATCCGGTTGTGTCTTGTATCTTCAGTATTATTTAATGTTTCAAAGGAAAAGACTACAAAAGATATGTGGTAGGACATACCATGGAGTGTTCTTCATTGTCTTCATAAGGGGGAGGAATGCTTCCAAGTATGTCTTGTACAAATTCCAATTTGTGAGTTCTTCATTCTCCCTACTAAATTATATTTGTAATTGTGATAATTCTTGTATAAATTCATAAAAAACATCCTCTTTGGTTTTATCCATAGCTTTCCCATGGAGAGTGATGGCATTCTAGATGTCCTGGATCAATACTACTAGTCGATATTTCATTCTTTGTGCTTAGACTCTTCTATGGTGTATTGTGTTCCCATTCCTACCTTCTATCACTGACATTATCTCAAACCCGTAAGGATGTTTGCAATTCCTTCTTTACCTCTTGAATTTTGGTGCTCATAAACATTTGGGATTGCATTGATTTTCCCGTATCTATATTTTTCTTAATGTGTGCCATTGTAGTTTTCATATGTGTATTCCAATCCAGGAGCTTGAAATTAAGTTGTTTAGCTTATACTTCAGCTTGCTGGAGCATCTTGTTGTATTCATGGAAAATCAAAGTTGCATATTTTACTTCATTCTTGGATTGGGCTACTTACATTTTAAGTTTCTTCACTCTAATTTTCCTTCCAATTATCCACAAGTTTACCTACAAAAGTAGTTATACTTGTTCACTAATTACTTCTCACATATGGTATTGTGGATAGTTATCTACAATTTGAGATTTGAGATTGTGTAGTGCCTTCTCCAAAGTTACTTTTTATTGTGCCATCTGCATTGTGGCTTTGCTAATGTTTTATTTTAGTGTGTGCACACCTTCAATCTATGTCTACAATGGTTACTTCTCAAAATCCACCTTGATTGTGTTGACTAATGCTTGCGAAGTTGTAGTTTACACACTTGTCTATGAAATCTAGGTGAATACAGTGCAGAAATGAGATGAAGGGATGACTAACTTACACTTTCATGATTATATATGCCTAGATTTGGATCGCTTGCAAGATGGATTAGTCAAACAATAACAACCAAATTAATGATACTAAAATAGAATGGGCTTATGATGCCATCATTAAGATAGGGACAATAATGGTTTATTTCATTGAATAAAGTGGGTAAAACTCTTCAAGTTTGAATCTAAACCAGTACACAAGCACACTTGAAAAAAGTTAGTTATTTTTTAGGGGTTAGGGGAGCTGCCTCAGTCAAATCCCTAACGCTTTTAAGGAGATAAAATACATTTTATATATGTAAAATGACAAAACAATAAATGAAATTAAAATTATACATAACTCAGATCGTAAGACAATCATAGTTGCATTTCACCGAGAATCATACAGAGATCGCAAGTTAATCGCAACTGCGATTCACACCTGTGTTGAGATTTTTCTAGAATAGTTTTTCAGTAAGTTAGATCTACCTTTGAAATTCTCTTTTCCTTCTTCAACACCTAAAAAAATTATATATGCAAGAAAGAGAGTAATAAAACTCAAGTATAGTCTTTTTGCACTAAGAGCCAATGCTTGGAATGAGGGGGTGAGGGTGCTTTTATAAATTTTGAGTGCATAGTGGAGTGGGACACGCATGGGTGTAATGATAGGGTCCATAGTGAATTAGGTATGCACATGGGTAGGTGGGGTGGACATAATTAAATGTGAGTGGGTGAGGTTAGTAAATAGGTGGCAAGTTGTCTTTTAAATCCATTTGGTGGAGTTTTTATGACTTTTTGGTATTTTTGTATTTTATAATGTTTTTGTATTTTTGAATAAGGGATGTTATGTGTAAGGTACATTTTCTAGTGTTTACAGTTTACACATTTGATTATGACACCCACCAATAATAATTGTGTCCCCTTCTAATGTTTCTTCTTTCAATGATTGCTACAAACTTGAGGCTCTGATATCTTTGTAACTATTTGTTGTTTTTGGGAGCAATTATGCGGTGTTTGATTGTACAAGGAGAGTTATTGTGGTTTTCACATCGCCTTTGGTTTTTTCTCCTTCTAATTTTACTTGTTCCTTATTTGCTTCCATCATTGATTGTGGTGGTGCCTATTCTTGACCCAGTCTGATTTGTTGCCTCTACTTTCACAATTGCTTCCACAATCCATTGTGCATACTTGGCCTTTTTCTCTTGCTCCTCTTTGTATTTTGTGGTCATTTATTCTTGTCTTATCTTCTTTTTATCTTCTATCTTTTTCTCATTCTCTTCCTATTTATTAGCTTCTTCCTTCTTTCTTTACATTCTTTTCTTCCTTCATGCTGTCTTGGCATTTTCTTTTTCTTCTTGTTTCTCTATCTCCTCTTATTTTTTCTCTACTCTTCTTCTTGGCTCTTCATTTTCATCCATAGTAATTTTATAGCTTCATACTTCCATAGTTGCTTTTTTTGTTGTTCAGCCTCCTCTTTTGTTCTTCTTCCTCATGTTTTTTTTTCAACTTCATTAATAGTTTCCTCTTGATTTTTTGTGATTCTTCTTATTGTTTTTGTCTAGCACTTTCTAGTTGCATGGTTGCTATAACTCTACTCCGGAAGTTGTTTGCATAGTAGGAATTTCAGTTTCTGGGTCTACTTTCATGTGTATGCACAATTGTTTCTTCTTTTGTATCCATTTCTGTAGGAGTACTTAGATCTTGTGGAGATGGAGGAGGAGAAGGTGTGCTCACCATTTGTTGCATTAAATTTTAGAACTGTCAACTTTATCTTGTTATGGGTCTTGGATATTCTCCCTCTTTCATGCATGTTCTTCTCTTTCTTGTGTGGATTTCCTCTCTACTTGTTGTGTGGTAGTTTGTTGAGCTATCTTCTCTTGTGTGAGTGAGGCCCTTTTATGCTGTGTTGACTCCCCAACCCAGAAGCACTTTTCTCTCCTTGTGAAGGTGATTTGTGCACTAACTTGTATGTGCTTGTATCTTCCTCCTTTTCTTAAGAGGTCTCATTGAGATTTCTTCTTCAAGATTTATCAATTTTATCCCTTACAAATATGGTTGGACTTTAGGATCAACTCATGCATCCTTGAGTCCCTTGGTGATGTTTTTAATCAATTGGTCCTATGTGACATTCTCCCTATACCTATGTTGATCATGAGAGAGTGCAACATGAGTGGAAGTTTAAATAGATATAGGATTTTCCTTTTGATTCAGAGCTTACACTCTTCACAATTTATTTCCATGTGTACTACTCTCTTTCTTTAGTTAAGTACATCTAGGTGCCCATGTCTTCAAGTGCCATTGTGCATACTTTGTTTCTATTGACTTTTAGCTTGTCAAAATCTAAGTTGGTGAACCAATTGGGTAATCTTGGGTCTTTTTCAACCTATGGTTGGGTTTTCTCAGCTTGCACAAGTGGCCTTTTACTTTCCTTTCCCATATCCTCATTTGCACTTCAATTTACATTGTGCTTTGAGCTTTCAACCTCAAGTTTGCGTATTACTTTGGATTGTAGGCCTCTCATAACTGGTTGTGTTGGCCTTTCAATGCACAATGGTTACACATGTGTGCGATCATGTCATGTTTCATATTAGCTCTGCTTTTTATCTCCATATTAATGAAGAATGGCAAGAGTGGCTTTAAATGCTTGGCATTGGCTCCTTCAAATCACATAGTATGACCCCATTATGCAACAAATTCATCTTGGCATATGAGGTTGTGTATGCATTACTTCCTTTGGTATGTGAGGGTTTGTGTTGAGTGTCTCCCTTATTATGTTAATCCCATATCCCATCTTCTGAGTGTCTTCATATGTGGTATATGAATTGGGTGGAATGCATTGTGTAAACCTCTCATGTGGGTAATATGCATCTTCTAATTTGATTATGTCATATGGGGCTTGCAAATGTGTAAAGCACAAAAATATCAACAACCATTATTACATAAAACTTTTCTAGCACCTTCAATTACCTTTTGTGCATTGTTGTTGAGATCTTGAGCTAGGATTTCAGGCCAGTTGAACTCATCTCCATCCTAACACATTCTTAGTAATGATGTCCAATTGCCGAGGGATGTTTGCTTGCTTCCATGCTTGCTTGCTAAGAAACACTTGATTTACAATGCTCCCAAAGGGATTCCCCTTCCCTTTTAGATGACCATAAAACAGTTTATTGCTTCACTAGAAATCGAGTGATTTTAAATGTGAGACATAGAATACCTTTGTTGGGAAATCCAATGGCTTGGTGTTGATTGATTGGGACTACATCTTGTGCACTAAACCAAATGGTGTTCATTGTAATATCGACTGTATGATCATTTTCATGAGTTTTGGGTGATCTCCCATATATGAAAATATTGTAAGCCTATCAAGTAACCATTCCTTATAATGGATCATTTTCTACTATTTTCCCTTTTGTGAATTCAAACTAGATTATGGGATTCTTATATTCCCGAAGCTTGCTTTGTTCTCTCTAATAGCTCATGGTCGAGTGGTGGGTCACTCCATTTTGTTTATCTAAGAATTGTGTAAATCCCCATGTCTTCCTTCTCCGAGTCACTCAGAGGAAGGAATGTAATACCTTTCTCCTCCATCATGCCTTAAAATTTAGGTATAATGGGTCGGGTGAATGGATCTACCATTATATTTTGTTAATTTCCTTCGCAAGCTAGATCTATGGATTTCAAACTCTTAAAACTTTCAAAATTTTCAAACTTCTGTGGTTGTTTTTTCTTAGTTTCAAATTGAGCACAATGCGTTTAATCTTTCTCCATTTTGTCTCCTCTTTTTATCCTTTATGGATGTGATGTGGTCATTTTTGAGTCATTTATATTTTAATCTACCACCTTAATGACTTTTATCCATATAGATATTTGGATTGAATTTGCATTGATTAGCCTCTTTAGTTCACTTTCCATGAAATCTTGTTAACTTGATGTGTCGGGCGTAGAGATCGGTGACATGGTAACTTTCCCTCTTTTCAAATTTTTTATTTATTTTTGTCTCATCTACTTTCTTGTTTATTGTGTGCGTGTTTCCTGGACTTATTCATTTTCTCATATTTTCTTTGCTTTGGTTCCCACATTCTTATATTTGGCCATTTGGAAGGTGATATCTTGAAGCTTAACTATTCTACACACACTAGAACACAAACTGATCAAATACAAAACTTCTATCTACCACACTTGCATGAAATTTGAAAAATTCCTACTCTAACTCATGTGTTGAAGGCACTTATTGTGACTTTCTTGAATTCACAAAATTATCCATTGTAGGTTTTTAGTCTACATATGTTGATTCTACTAGGTAACATGTTCCCTTGTAGATACCACAATATAATTGTACCCTTTTTTGATGTGATGAATGATATAGGGGCCTTCCCACCTAATCCACAATTTATCTTAGTGTGCTTTAAATCTACTCTCATAGACCAACACCATTTTTTTCTTTTGAAACTCTTTATGGTGAATATTCCAACTGTGCCATGTTTTTTGACTTTGTTTATTGCCTCCTAATTCCATTGCATGAGTTATCCCATTTTCTTCCTTTTTTTTCCAATCTAAAAGTTTTTTCTATGGACTCTTTATCTCCTAACCGTGTGATTATTGCAATGTGTAGGCTTGACACAATGTATTCCATTGACATTATTGCTTCTATTTCATAGACCATTGAAATGGGTTTATCTGTGTATTCTTCTTGTAATTTTTTTTATATTCCCAAAGTATTGTAGGAATTCTATCTTCCCAATCATCTCTTTGAACATTCCAAATCTTTGTAAGTACTCTTTCCAAGACTTTGTTAGTAGCCTCTACTTTTCCATTTTTTGTGGGTGATATGTTATGATTTAATGATGCACAATCATAAAATATTCTGTAAGGATTTTGATTATTTTGTTTAAGGAAGTGTGTTCCCCCATCACTGACTAACTTTTGTGGGCATCCATACCTAGTTATGACATTTATCATATAGAAACTTAGTTGTGTCCCATGTTCACAATTTGGTGTGGTTGCGGCTTCAACCCATTTTGTGAATTAATTAGTTGTATGATTATATATCTAGCTTTGGAACCTTTTGGATGGTGGATGAATTGACCCAGTAATAAAATATATCCCCCATTATTCAAAGGGTTTTGTGGTTAAAACCAGATTGAGTGGCATTTCATCCTTTTGATTGGGTTTTCCCTTTTTGATTAAATATCACAATGTTTCGCAATGTGGTGTGCATATTGATATAAAGTTGGCCACAAAATTTTACTTACAATATATTCTTTGTAGTCATTTCACTTGTAAAATGTCTTCCTACTATGTCAGCACGTGTTTTCATGTAATATTGCTTCTCTTTCATGTTCCAACGTGACATTGCACAATACTTCATTGTTCCCCAATTTATACAAAAATCCATTTATAATTGTGTATGGGTGGACAAAAACCTGAAAAAAAAACATAACACGTACGCGTTTTATTATAACGCGGTCACATTTTAATTTCCTAGGTTTGGAATTTCACTGACACCATAACTTGCATGCTTTAATGTACTGTTATAAATTCATGAAAAAAAGAGACCCAAGCCTCTATCATTTCATCTCCCTCATTATGCAAGTTTCAGAGCTTTACCATGCCCTTGAATTTTGTCATTCACCAAACTGGATCTCAAGCAATCAAATGATTCATCTCTGGATCGCTGGGACTTAAGATCTGAATCGATGATTTTGCCATGGAGAAGAGGTAGGCACAATTCTTTTCTCAAAATTTCATTGAAATATGATAATCATAGAGTAGAATTTGAATTGAATACATTTTTTTATTGTTACAGTTTGAGGTCAAGGGAATCAACCACAACTAAACCTTGTTATTCCTGTCATCCCTCCCAACCCTCCCACAGTTTCTCAACATCCCTCGGGTAATCAAGAATATTTAGCAGCCCACATAGTTGATAACAAAATTGAAATTAAGGATTTAATCAAAAGAATGAGGGATTCACAATCTAAAAACCCCCATGGTGCCTCTCTTACAAACATATTAGAGGCATTACTTTCTCATGTTGATGTGGCAACGGGGAAAATTGATTGTTGGAAAAATTACAAAGAGGGTTGTAGGGTTTATTATTCCAATAAATTATCATATGTGGATGTAAAGAAAAAAAAATTTACAAAATACCTCATATGCACCTTATTCACGGATTTTACCCCCGCACTAATTTTCCTGTTCCGTTGTCATGCAAACAGTTTCCCATCCATTGGTGCAATAATAATTTAATTAAAAATAATTTTTGGGACCGATGGTGGATGGTGTTTGATTTTCCACCTTGCAATAACAATGAGGTGCTACTATACTTTTTGAGGAAACTCTATTGTGAGTTTATCCTCAACAAGATCCCAAATTATTTTGATTTCTAAGATTTCTATGGCCGAGGAAAAGGATCTGCACAGGATCAACTAGGTGCACAACGTGCACCTATTTAGTAGGGTAGTCCCTGCATAGAACCCCCCTCACCCTGAGATTGTCTCTCCAGTAGTGAAGGAGACAGTAGAGATTGATACAAACCATGAGCTTGGAAAGGGGCTATCTGCGATCCTTGTTCGACATACGAGGGATATTTCTAAGCCAGATGCTTACAGAGGTACATAGAGTATTCCCTTGGGGAGTACTAGCATGAGGCCACATCTTTTTTCATCATGTGGTAGCATATGTTTGGGGCCCGAGGAGGATGATAATTTCATGCGTATTGATTATGGTGGAGTTGGTGATACATGTTTGATAAAGATGTTGACTTCACTAGACACCACACCATCTCTAAGACAAGTAGAGAAATTTATTTTCGCTACGAATTCATCTATGCAGCAACTCACTGAGGTATTCAAACAACATGTAAATTTTGTTAAATTGCTCGTGTAATTCATATTATGTTAAATTACATGTTAGTGATGTCTTTCATTGTAGAATTATTAAATTATGTTAATAATGTCCTTTATTGTGTATATGCAGGAGTTACCTCTAACAGGTAGTATCCTTTTTCATTTGATTCACAGACATGGCGGGGTAAAAACAATAGTTCTATATTGATAAAATTAGTTAAAATATTGTCATTACACATACATGTACTTAGTTCTATTTTTACTAATTTTGATGTTAAATTTTTTGATCTTATGTGTATGTAGGGAACTTCAACCCTCTCCATTTTTACTTCAAGGGTACAGACTCCTCCATCTCGTCATCTTTGTACCCCCGTTCGTACTCTAGGAGCTCCCGATGACTCATCTGAGCGTGAGATGAAAATTCGGTGTGATCGACAGCTTGCGGTAAGTTTGTGTATTTATGTAAATAATTTCATTCTAGCATGGTCTTAAATACATGTTGAAACCATATATAAATTAAGTTTTGAAAAACAAACATTGTTTGCATTTACAGGTTCATCTACAGGCGAGTATTTAGCGAAAGGACTCGTAGCATGGGCTCAAAAAAATCCAAAGTCATTGTTATCTCTTGAAAGTGTACCCTGTAGAGAGATGGCTACAGGTTTTCTAAGCTTGCAAAATTTGATCTCTCTCTTTCATAGATACAATGGAAACACCTCAGGTCTGTGGGTATACCTATTTTGAGGTGAGTCTCCGGTATCAAGGCCGGTTCCTTGTTGATGTATCCTAAATTGATTCTGGGGTTTAAAGGTAAAAGATGACTGTAAAGTAATTAAAACTAAGGTGATACACCAAATTTGTATGAGGGCTTTGACTGAGTATATGCACAATTGATATGTGAAGGATTTTTGGTGCACGAACCAATAGTTCTTCTATAGAATATTAAGGGAAAAACACTTGGAGGTATTGAGGGAGATTATCACAACAATACTACTAAGCTAAACATGCACATTAATATCATGCAGAAACTACTGAATTTTGTAACAGGGTAAGATGATTAATCAGGGAATTTTCATTCACAAGACTAATAGAAACATACACAAGACTGCAAATAATTGGGAAGGCAAAAATTCTTCACACTCAGAAGGCAAAACTGGCAAAAATTTGCTTCAGTACTCCTGTATCCAAAAATCCTCCTCCCTTGTGCTTTATAAAGGCACACAATATATAGAAAAATAATTCCTCACCTTCTTCCTAAAAATAGCCTAAGGCTTGTACTCGCCCATGCATCCTATTTTTATCCTTTACTTAATAATAGATAAAGGAATAAAAAATAGAGCATACAATTACAAATAGGCATTATTAGCCTTAATTACAATATAGTCAAACTGAAGTTGACTGTTCTATTTTTAAGAAAACAAGGGTAAACAATTTGCTAATAATAAGCTTGCTTGTTATGCAAGTCTTTCTCCTTTGAACATGCAACTTTGTCTTCTTCTCTGTTCTGTCTTCTTGTGAAGCATGCAACAAATTAATTCTCTTCCTATGAGTGAATAATTAAAACATTTGTGATATTTACAAAATAAAATATCCCATGTGGGGACCATTGTTCATGTGTACATACTCTAACATTGACATCTCTTTCTAAGTGGTCACATGAGTGACACTCTGTAACTCCACTCAAACCTCCTTGTAGGGACCACCTCCAAATTGCTTGGTTTGGCCACCTTTGTGGACTTAGCTCATTACCATAGTTTTAGATATACAAGGGGCACTTGTAATAGTTACCAGTCACCATACTCATTCACCTTTGATTATTTGACATAGGCTACACTATATAGTCTACCACCTTTTGGACATACACGACCATGTAATACTTGTCGGCTTGCATGTTTGAATAGTATATGTTTAGAAATTTCACCTTTTTGGGTGATCATTGTGGCATAATTTGGATTGGCCCCTTTGTATTAGTTTGGAGCATGCACTATCTTTAGAATTTGAAATTCATTGCAATGATTTTGTTTGATTCTGATGACGTGGGCTGGCCCCTTCTCCATGGTGACTCACCCCTCAATCATGGTTGTCGGTGGAAATTTAACCACCTTGAGTTTTTTGGTTTTGATGATTTTAAACCACCTTGATCTTTGTACCTTTGAGTTTTTGCTGTCAGATCTTTGGACTCACGGTTAGGGTTTCTGACTATGCATTGAATGTGGCACGGTGGAAACTAACTGTGGTTAATTACGGTTTCCGAGCTCTGAGCATGATCCTCAATGCCTTTGATCTTTCGATCACTTGATGGTTGAGTTTTGATCATCGATGATTGAACTTTTGTTTTGAGTCATGTTGACTCGTCTCTTCATGTTTACATGCATTAAAGTGTAAAAAGAGCTCTGACACCTAATGATCACTTCATTCTGGTTTTTAGTGATGCAGGTGAAGCCCTGGAAATTTATTTTAATGCCATTGATTTGATCATTGAGCTCACTTACTCCCTCTTTTGCATATTGAGGTTTTCTAAACGGCCGCCACTTCTCTTGCATCTATTATTTCATTTTTCTTTCATATTTCTTTTTGAAGCTCTGTGATGGAGATTCTCTAATGGTTGTGGGTTATTCCCTCCAGAAATCATTAAGATGAACTGCCGAGTTTTTTCTTTGGTTCTATTTTTCACCTTGAGCAATTTTTCGAGCAATCATTTTTCTGTACCGGCACTCTGTGAGATTTGATTGAACCTTCAAGCTGGTTTGATCTTTATTCTATTTGGTCTTCATGTATTTGGTGAAGTCCACTGATTGGATATGAGCTTAATTTTGAGGTGAAGTGATGCCACCATGATTAATCTATGTATTTTTGAGCTTTGAGTGTTTGTGATTTTTCTTGTGTTTTGTTGCTTGAGTCTTTAAAACCAGTATAATTTTTTTCTTTGTGAGCTTTCCTTTTTGACCTTCTATGTTTACCCTCAATGAAACAGTTGGTCATGAGCTTGTTGCTATCACTCTTTGGCTCATGAGGATTCCTGGGTAAGTTTTCCCGACCTCTGTGTTTTGAGAAAATCTATTCAAACTTGGTATCTTTCATTTCGATCCTTCGCAATATGATACTTGGTTTCATTTTTTCATGCTTGGCCATTGTGAAATGATTTGACCTCTCCATTATTGGGTTAGCCTTGCACTTTTTTCGAGTTATTACAACTTGGAAATGGTTTCATTCTGAATGGTAAAGCTTTCTAGGTTTGTTTATTTTGTGACCTTACCTCGTAATTTACTGAAATTTTTACTTAGAACTGGTAAGTTTCAACTAGGTAATCATTATTTTGATTTGAAAACGTCATGATTTTCTTGGATTTATTCCTTAGGAATTCATACTCCTCAAATTGATTTCTTGAAATGCTATTCCAAAAATGTGATATGGTATTCTGACTATAGATATGCATATTTTAGATCATCTGAGTACTTGGATTTTCTGCTTAAATGATCTTACTATAAAACTTTGTATGTTGTATATTATTACCTCTTTTGCTTTGGCGTTTTAATATTAGCAACCTCTTCCTTCTGTGGACTCCATTATCATTAGATCTAAATCTGATTTCAAAGTCGTTTTGCAAAATGATTTGATTTTTGATACACACATATTGATTTGCTATTACATGAGTTCTTGATTTCCTAACTTGTATTGACCGGTCTAAGCTTTGCAAGGTTAAATTTTGATTCATGTAACCAAGATGGGTTGCTTGAAGACTCTGCATGGGTACTTGTTCACCTTTTTTAAATGTCTATTGTTTCCTATAGTTGCATTCATATTCTTTGATTTTGAAGTTGATGATGACTTTGATTTATTGGAGATTCACTTGCAATAGAAATACATTTATGATATTTTGTTTAAGATGCCTTGTACCCTTCAGTAGTTTTCTTGAGATTATAAGCAATTATTCTTGTGTTTTTATACTTATGAGGCTGAAAAGCCTTGATTCAGATACTGTAATCTTTTACTTTTAATACCTTTCTTTTATTTTAGCACCTTGATATTTATAATTCCTGGCATTCTGAAAAATTTAAAATGTTGATTTTTCATGGCGAAGCCCTGGCAAATTTTTCCAAAAATTTTCCTTCCTTCCATTTCCAACATAGTAGTTGTATTTTCTGATTTAGAATCTAGAATCACAACAATTCATGTTTGAAGCTAGATTGGTAAATAAAAAATGAGACATCATAGTTGTTTTATCTTGATCATAGCATGCTTTATTATTTTCTCTGTATCACTTACTTGATTCAAATAATTCTTTTAAAGCATTTAGTAGTTGAAAGCAGTATGATGAAAAGTTGTAAATGTCCATTTTACATGGTGAAGCCCTGTCAAAATTTTCCCAGAATCTTGTCTTCATTCCTTTTCAACTGTAACCTTTATTTTCTAGTTAACTTCAGCTTCTGAAAATATGATTCTTCTCCTTTAGCTGCAACTGAAAAGTGTTCTTCTATTTGCCAGTTTCTCTTCTACACTGTAACTTCTTCCATTTCAGAACAGTTACTGAAACTTTGAGTTACATTCTTCCTTTTCTTGCATGCACTTATGACTTGTCTATTTTTCCTTGGCTACAACCTGTACCTACACACTTAGGAAAATAGTTAGAAAATACTTAGGCTTTTGGCCTCTCTTATGTCCATGTATTCTTCTTTTCTTTTCTATTTATTCTTTTTGAGTAAGTAGAGCATGTATCAGTCTGATATTCAAGTAAATTACATCTCCTGTTTTAAGAGATTCATATGCACAAACTAGGAATAGTGTAGGAATATGATTTGATCCCTGAGCTCATAGCTGATAGTTATTCTTTTCTTCTTTTCAGGTAAAATGGCTTATACAACGGAGATGAAGAAGGAAAAAAGATGGAGATGGATACGATTCAATCGAAGAAGAGAACCCCAAGGAAATGATGGGTTCACTCATACTCCTTTACTTTCTGTTTCATGCATGTGTACCTTTTATTTCAGTAGTTGTACTTTACTTTCCAGTTACATCCCATGGCTTGTGTGGGAAACATTTGAAAATTCCTTATGAATAAAACATTGAATTTTGTAAATGATTTGTATATTTCTTTTTACTTTTCAGCTTTACTATATGGATTGTATGATGAACTAAAAAACTCAGTCATTTAATTGAATGTATTAATCATGAAAGAAAAGAACATTAATGAGAATCTGTAACATTCAGTAATGAACTCTGATTTTCTGTAATCTGCACTTATGTTTGTTGTCCCAAAACTCAACACTTCACCTACTATGTAATTCAGTTTCTTCATCAAGACAACATAGTTGTCCTTCTATGCCTTTGTGTTCTTTTGCTGAAGGTATCATGAAATTGCAGACTATGTGACCTATTACATTTTGTAACAACACACATAGCTACAAATTTCACTTAATCATTAATTAATTTAATAACTAATAACATCAAAACTTCCTTAGCTTAGGTATACTTCACCCATGACTTTCATCGTAACAACGAAGTTTCGAGTTACCCATTTTTGCACAAGTGCAAAAATTGTCAACAGTCATCTCATAGATCTCCATCTTCATCTAAGGGAGGGCCTTCTTTGAGTAAGGCCAAGAGAGGGATAGCTTTTGATGATTAGGAAATATATATGTCTTACATGACATTTTTTTGTATGCCTATGTGCATGACATTGTATGTATGCCTATATGGCATTTGAACTTGATGGTATATGACCTATTTAGGCATTTTTATATTTATTATGCACATTAAAATACTATTTAGAACTTGATATTTTTGTATGAGAGCTTACATTTCAAATATTATTTTTGCATGAAACTAACATGATGTGCACTTGACAATATTTAAGACATTATGGATTATTTTTTCATTTATTGGTGATGTACATGTACTAGTGTTTTTAATGTATAATATGCATTAAACTTTGGAAATCAATATGTATATAATGTATGTATATAAAGAGTTACCTAATCTGAGTAATTATTCATTCAATTTATCAATGTGTACATGTGTATTTACCTTACTTGCACTTCTTCTTGCTCATGGTCTCTTTGTACTGGTTCCTATCTTATCATGCACCTACTACATTCTTCAATGCTTCCTTAGTCTTCTCCCCTGTTAAAACACCTGAGAGTTGTCACAATTTGATGCCTTTCATATGTTGATATTTTGAGAATGTCATCTCCATATGCATTACTCCAATACTTGAGAATGTCTCCAGATGCAATGACATTCTGATTCATACACTTAATGATTCTTGATTGTCTAATCTTGTCCAATTCATGTTATTACCTTGAAATCTATAGGCATTTCAAGTTATTTGGAAATCACATCACACCCTTCACTAGGCTTGATGAATACCCCTATATTTTTTAAGTGCACTTTTGAAAGCATCCATGGGTTTATCATAGCATAAATTATCAATGAATGGAAGGTCACTAAGTCATAGGCCAACTGACTCCCATTCAAAACTAAACAAGAAAGATTTACTAGGTGATTGATAACTCCATGTGTTCTTAGACATTCCCAGTATCAAATTCATTCTTACATAGTGAAATCTAGATCATTGAACAAGTACTCCTATAAGTTGAGGTTCGGATACTAACGAGAGTGTCTCTAGGTGCCAAGAGTCCAAGAAATCACTTTGTCGAAGATATATTGTTTTGGTCTCAAGGAAAATCTTAAGGGACTATGCCCAGAATGAGGTAGCCCAAAAGCACGGGGAGGGCATAGGGAACCAAAATTACACCTCCACTAGTCATTTACTTGGCCACCCCGACATGTTGGTGTAGTCGATTCAGTGCCAAGAGCTTCTATTTGTAAAGTATTGATCTGGAAGCCTTACAGTGACTCAAAATGCAGTATTTCACACATTTGTAAACAATAGGACTTTGAGAGAACTCAAATGGATATGGATAAAACCACGAGATGATTTTATATATGCGGGCACCGATATGCTCTCGGTTTTAGATCTCAACGAGACATTTCTAGGTGCCACAGAGTCTGAGAAATCATCTGTCGAAGATACATCGTGTTTTGGTCTCAGGGCTCTTAAGGGACTGGACACCTTGGACGAGGTATTTATGGCCACGGGAAGCATAGGAAACCAAAAAAACACCTCCCCTAGCATTTACTAGGCCATTCAGATGTGTATCGGCATAGTTGGTTTGGTCCCAGAAGCTTCCGTTTGCAAAGTATTACATATGGCAGGCTTACACTGACTCAAATTGTATTATTTCACGCGTTTTCAAACAATAGGACCAATGAGGGAACCGAATGGAGATGGATAAAACTATGGAGGATTTTGTAGAGAGTCCTAACATGGAGGTTTTTAGATCTAACGAGACGATTTCTAGGTGCACATGGAAGTCTGACCAAATCACCTGTCAAAAAATATAGCATGTTTTGGTCTCAGGGCTCTTAAGGGACTATGCCCGGACGAGGTAGCCTGAAAGCATGGGAAGGATAGGGAATAAAAAAATCCTCTGCTAGTTTTTAGGCCATGCCATACAGATGTGTTGGCATAGATGGTGGTCCCATGAGCTCCCGTTTGCAAAATATAGTGTCTGACAGCCTTACACTGACTCAGACTACACTATTTCGCATGTTGCAAACAATAGGACAACGAGAACACTGAAAGGATATGGAACTACCAGAATAGGATTTTATAGAGGGCCCCAAAATGGAGGTCTCGGATCTAAAGAGAATTATCTAGGTGCCATGGAGTCATGAGAAATCACCCATCGAAGATATATTTTTTGGTCGGATAACCTTGAACAAAAGTCTATTTTACAAAAACTCATATAACTTGAACAAATGACCTAAATTTGACCTAAAATTTTGTAGGAAGAATCATGTCAACCTTCCTATCATCTCCCATAATTTCTAGAAAATAATAGTTCTACATTTTTCTATCCCATCTCATTTGCATGCTAAATAGTGTATGCTAGAATAGTGTAAGGTTGTCCGATGCAATATTTTGCAAATGGAAGCTCTTGGAAATGAACCGACTGTGCCAAAACATGTCGGGGTGGCCAGGTAAACACTAGGGGAGGTTTTTTTTTGGAGGCCAAAGCTCCAGGTGCTTCCGGGCTACCTTGTCAAGACGTAGTCCCTTAAGAGCCCTGAGACCAAAAAACGTTATATCTTCGACGGGTGTTTTCTCGGACTCCGTGACACCTAGAGATGGCTCGTCAGATCCAAAACCTCCACATTGGGGCCCTCTACAAAAACCTATTCTTTTTTTTCCATCTCCTTTTGGTGTTCTTACTGTCCTATTGTTTGCAAACGTGTCAAAATAGTGTAGTCTTGAGTCAGTGTAAGGATTCCAGATGCTATATTTTGCAAACGGTAGCTCGTGGGACCGAACCGTCTGTGCCAACATGTCTGAACGGCCTGGTGAATGCTATTGGAGGAATTTTTTGGTTCCCTATGCTCCCTGTGCTTTTGGGCTACCTCATTCGGGTGTAGTCTCTTAGGAGCCCTTACACCAAAACACGTTATATCTTCGACAGGTGATTTTCTTGGACTCTGTGGCACCTAGAGACATCTCGTTCAGATCCTGAACACCTCCATGTTGGGGCCCTCTACGAAATCCTATGCCATGGTTTTATCCATCTCATTTCGGTTCTCTCATTTATCCTATTGTTTTAAAATGCACGAAATAGTGTAGTCTGAGTCAGTGTAAGGTTGTCCATTGCCAATCACCTTGAATAATATAGGTGGTTCATACAATATAGGTGGTGAAATGAGAATTTTAATAAGATATTTTTACAATATAGGTGGTGAAATGAGAATTTATGTTTGTTGTTCCTTTCTAATATTTAATTTCTCTTAGCTTCACTTGGCTTCGAGAATAATAAATTCTCTACTGACAGTGCCAACCACGTGAAGGTGGAAGCTTTTTTGGCACCACTAACCTACATAAACATGTTAGTAAGCAATTAAATAGAATTTTAAATCATACAAAATTTAAACAAAATCATTAAAGTAAATATTCAAATTAAATTCATGAAGAACATACCTTTGCAAATTCAATCCAATGAACCGCAAGGATCAACTCTACTCTTGACAGTAGCAAGAATTGCTTCATGATCTGATTCACGAACCTTCCACAGATTCTTGTTTAATGGCCGACCTTGATATTTGATCAATTTAATATTTGTTGCAAGAACCAAATGTGAATAGTGAAGTATCTTTCGATGTACTTCATAGTCTTCAAACAACCAAATGTTTGATTTTTTGATAGGATATTGTCGAAGCCAAGTTCCAGTGACTACCACTAACCCAATGGGATACTCAAGGTCTTCACCATCAATGACTGTGGAAGTCAATTTTTTTCCCCTCTACACAATGAGACAAGAAGTAGTATGTTCCCTCTTCGTTAAATTATGTCGCAATAACTGCAAAAACGTGCCCTACATCACAAAGTAAAACTGAAGTCAAATTTAAAATACATTAAGAGTTGACCATTTAATAATTTATAAATCTAAAACATGGCATGTACATATATGTATGTACCTTGTTGTACTAAATCAGAGACTTGGTCAAAGTCAGGTGATGTTGTCATTTGATCTGAAGACCCTGCAAGTTGTAATGCTCATGGAACTTGATGTGTGTCGAGTGGAATTAGAGGTCTACAAGTCCATTCATCCACCCACTGTTGTGACTCACATTCATTCCATGCAAAATCAATGCATGATATACAAAAACATGCCATGCACCTAGTATAAATAGTCCAAGCATTTGCATCTGAACTACAGAATGAGTGCATATCACTTGATCCTGCAACTGTCATACAATCTTCAAAGTTTGTCAGATGTTGTTCCTCTATCAACCAAAAATATCTACGAACCATTGATCTCTCTTGAGATTCATGGCCCATATTCTTGACACACCAATCAACAATGTTTTTTGCATCTGTAAATTTAGCACCATCCTTGAACTTTAACTCTTCTCTTGCAAGTGCTCTTTTCACACATGCTCCTACACCATCATGCTCTCCTTTTCCATGCCCTACCTCAGTAAAAATCTAGATATGTTGTACATTTGTTTCTTTGTGCATCCTGCTTAGCCAATAAAACATTTGTGCATTCTTGAATTGTGATGTGCAGTTGTCTGACCAAATGTAATGTTGATCGAAACTAATGTTCCTCTCATTCAAGTTCACATAAAACACCTGGAAACACCCTTGTACATATTCTGTAGAATGTGTTTGATCATCACTGATGTAGAAATTATACTCTCTTAATATTTTTTGATCTTGCTCAGTGCTTTCTGGAGAGTGCATGAATGTTATATGCACGAAAATAACAACTTGCACTGAGTTATAATATTGAGACTGAACCTCCATTTGTGGCTGCAATGTGTAATTCTCTACGAAGTCAACTACTGAAACAATAGTACCAAGTGGGAATGTGTCCTTTCTTAACTTGAATTGTTCATCCAACCATCGAGCTCTATGTGTGTGCCTTGCATACTCATAAACAATTTCCTCTCTGAATTTGACCATATATTCTGATACAGGTAATTGTTTTGTAACAAGCTCACACCTCTTAGATTATTTTCCATCTTTTAATTGATATGCCACCGATTTATATTTTCTGAAACCAACCAATTCTTTTCCTATTGAATCTGTACTCTCCTCATGGATACAACTTTTCAGATTTGGCAAGCCACCACATACATTGCACGTTCCATCCAAACATGCTTTGTTATAAAAAAATTGTCTAGTTGATTTTTCACAAAATATTGTCAGGAATAAATTCCCTTGAAGATTTTGGTGGGACATTTAATCCACACTCCTGCAACATGATGTCAGTATGCAAAACATGACGTATTTGACAAAAAACATCATAATGCATTGAAAATTCAACATGATGCCTGCAACAACAAGTGGTACGTGAGTGATTGATTTTCACATAAAAGGGTTTGCTCATTTCAAAGAATCTTTGGCTAATGTTAATTTGTGGATTTTCATTCTTAAACTTAGAGAACAATTGTGTTTGAGTCATATCTAAGAAATGTTTTGCACATGATTCACGATTACGAGAACCTATTCTTCTTTTTATTGTATCTCTTCTATTCGGTGACACCCTTGTGTTCTCATTCCAAAATTTTACAATTAATTCTTTTAGAATATCAGATGTATTCTTGTCTTTCCATGGAAGTCTGCTAGAGAAATCCCAATAGTCAGTGTTATTGACTGACTCAAGACGTTTACGTCTCTCTATTGCTTTCATTAGTGTTTTTCTGTTTAGCTTCAAAGCACTGCTTGTTTTTCTAATCAAGCATTTATTAATTGTTTTATCACTTACTATACAATTAGTAAGTGCACGTCGTGTAGCATTACTATCTTTGGTGCATCTTTTGCCACCTACAGTTTGGTATGCTTTATGTATGTTTTCAACAATTGACGCATTTTGATCAACAACATTAGATGTTCTTAACCCCAAGGTCTTCATTATAGGTCTCATCTTAATTAATTTCATCAATGTAACAAATAATTGACATCTTTGTGTGTCATTTAAATTCTCAAAGTAATTATCCCAAATTCCACTAGCTTTTCTTCTCGCATTTCTTTCAGACATTTTGTTAGGCATTGGTTTTATAATGTTTTCATCAATTTCAATTAAGTGAATTGGTTTTCTTCACAAAATAGAAGGAGGTGTTCTTAGAGGTGAAATTCATTTACAAGATTACTTTCTTCATTCAGTGTTTTCATACCAATTTTGGGGTTAACATTTGGATTCTCAGGTAAAGGTTCAACAATTGGATTCATATAAATTTCTTCATCCATACCATTATCATTCAATTCAAATCATTATTCATTGCAAATCATTATTCATTGCAAAATCATTATTCTCTACATTTTCATTATGTATTTCATCCTCATTTTCTAATACATTAGCTACATTTGATATAGCAGATGTACCTTGCCCTGCACGAAGTTTTTGCATTCTCTTCAATTTCTTTATTCTCATCTCTTCCAATTGCTCTGGTGTCTTGTTCTTGACTTTCCTCTTGTCCTTAGCTCAAATTTTATCGCCCATGATTAGAAAAATTCAACTAGTGGGGTAGGGGACAAAATGAACTACTAAAAAATCATGTAAGAATGTACAGAAAATTGCAGACCAAACAGAATGTATGCAGAAATCCCATGAAAGAGATGAAAGGGACGTTGGGGGACCACAATATATAAACAAAGCATAACACGTACGCGTTATGTTTTTTTCCCTTTTCCAACACATGCCTCAAGGCTTGGGATCTGGTTTGGACTTTCTCCCAAGCTCGACTTTTATCACCCATGATTATAAAAAATCACCTAGTGGGGTAACATGGAACTACTAAAAAATTGTGCAAGAATGTTAGAAAATTGCATACCAAACAATGTATGTAGAAATCCCATTGTTGGGGGACCACAATATATAAACAAAGCATAACGCATATGCGTTATGATTTTTCCCTTTTCCAACACATGCCTCAAGGCTTGGGATCTGGTTTGGATCCCCAAGCCTGAGGCATGGACCTGCACAAACACAACAAACCACGTGTTTTTGCAGAAAAATGCAAAAATCCAACTTCCGCCATGATAAATCAACATCAAATGATCGATTCGTTTAAAAAAAATTATACCACGACGTAAAGCAGAGTTTCTTCTTTGTATAAATATTATTTTCCAATTTTTCTAACAAATATAAGGTTTCCATATTATTTATTTTCTAACTATGCCTTTTTATAGCTATTTTTTGAAGTTTAAACATGTCTATCTTTTGTCGTGTATCTTTTTTTTGACTCATCGAAATTGAATAAAAGTTTTTTAGGCACAAACTAGGTGTAATTCTATACATATTAAAAAAAAACTAATTTTTGATATTTTTTGAGGTAGTTAGGGGGGGCACGGTCGGAGCTCTGTTATTTTTCAAAACATAAAATTTATGTACTAGAAAAATCATTAAAAAAATACTTGCTAAAAAAATCTAAAAAAATTCTAACACAAACTAGATGCTCCTAGCTATCTTTCTACCAAAGGGTTTTCAAAAATACTAAATGGTGCTCAAAAAATGGTGGGGGGCACGAAAGTCACTCTATTATGTTTTTTAACAAAAACAGGAGCACCTGTTGGTATTTTAGTTATTTGACCCACTTAAACTTATCCGTTTTCAATAAAATTTAGTAGCTTAGAAACTAGACTCAAAATGCTACGATTCATATTTCTACAACATCTTCCAATTTTGAGTGTAACTATTTCAAAAAACTCGTACAAGTTGAAGTTTTTTATTTTTCAGAAAAATGCATCCACTTAAGACCCCCTTTTGGCCCCCCAACTTGGTGCACTTACATTGATATTAGCAATAACTCGAAATAAGCTTGTGAATAAGTAGATTGCATCTAGCAATCCTTCAGGAAATTAAATCCAGGGTCTCAAGTACATTAGGTAGAGTCCTAATCTAGACATTTATTTAAATCTGAATATTCTGTAAATAAATAATACATGACTGCCCTTCCTTTAATAACGACTTAGGTGTGAGGATCTATGAACAACAAGTGACATATGTAGACCATCAAGATCTGATGCAATAATTACATAAAAGGGGTCTGTTGAATACATGTATTGGAATCAACTTAGAAGTAGGACCATATTTAGGCAAAGAAACCCATAGGCTATATCATATGGTGATTTTTCCATATCCAGTTGGTAAATAGGACTGTGGTCAACGGAAACCAACTTTGGGTGAGATTCCACATGATTGGGTTGCACAAAATATGATCTAGTTTGCACTTAATGTAGACATCAAAGATGATGAAAAACTTTGGTATACTGTAATGATGGAAAAATAATAGATTAGAGAGCAATTACTAGTTATTCAAGTGTTAGAAACATGACTCAATTATTTTGACCTTGAGTTTGTGATACTCAAATTTTAGTGATATGGGCTGAATAATAATTACATGGTTATGTAATATAACAATTATCCCCTTATGAATTTTTGTAATAACTTGTGTTAGAAAATGTGTGGACTTTAAAGTAATTTATATAGGAGTTGTTTAGTGAGACCAATTATAACTGTATTTTTTTTGATCTACCAAATCCCTTCTTTGCAAACAACGATGTCCAAGTAACACTCCAAAAGGGGTAAAGAAAAAATATTTGAATTCAAATTCAATGCAATGCACAATGCTCTATAACATTTCTAATATAAGACATACCTTAGAGATGTGTTCTTTGAATAAGGAGAAAATTCCCAATCTACAGATAGACTTCGAGGAAATCATGTATGAAATCTTTGAATGCAGTGACCACAGCTTGAGAAATAGAATGAGTGCATTCTTTAATCCAAAATGCATAACCCAATATGCAAAATGCCCCATTCATTGTGAAAGTAGTCCTTTGTTTGATCTTATTGTGCAATTGGAATATGGTGATAACCACTAAATCAATATCTGATAAATGAGTACACCTCATGTAAAACCTTGCTACTATTTCCACAATTTCAATAGCTTTAATGGTGTTGGAAATGGGTTGTTTACACATGCATCGTTAAGAGCTCTATAATAACCGCAAATTCTAATCTCTCTTGATTTCTTTGGTTGAGTGATTATCGGGCTAACCCAATCTGATTTTTTATGGTATAGATTAGTCTTGAGCTTCCACCATGTGGTCCAGTTTCAACCTTGACCATTTCCTTCATATTAGGATTCAATTTTTAAGTTCTCTTCTTGAATGGCTTTTCTCCTTCTTTAATTCTATGTGGGTATTTCCCCTAGTGATGGATCCATTGCTTTTATTTCACTAAATTTAGTAGGGACTTTAACGCATTTTCATAGTCTTGCAGTAATTTCAAAATCTTGTAGACATTTCTTTTTCTATCCAGTAGTATCTCCAATAGTGGCTAATTTTACTATACATGATGGACGAATGTGTTCTACCCTCTTCCACATTAAGGGGTTCACCATATATTTTAGCCTTTCCTTTATCCATGGTGTCTTCCACTATTCTTGAACTTTTTTTTCTACTATGTTTAAATTTTGCACATGTTCTTCTTATTCATTGTCCAATTCTTTGTTTTCCAAAGGTTCAATGGTTGGGTTCAAACATTCTTCTACATTAGTTCCATTATCTTCATCAACATCATGGTTCCTCATTTTCTTCTTTGTTATCTCCTACCTATGGCATACTTCCAATTTGGAATCCTTTTTAATGTTTCATATACAAAACTCAATTCCCTTGATTAATTGTGGGCTCAATCATGTTCCTCCTTCTTGAGTCAATGGCCCATACATAAGAATGTTTTAATCTTCTAGAGTGTTGCATCTACCATGGGGTTCCATATCTTCGAATGTGAAGGTTTGAAAAAAAATCTTACTACCATGTCTCCAAGTTTGTGTTTCTCTTTTCCTCTATGGAAATACCAAGCTTTTGGCAATGGAGTAAGTGTCTCCTAAAGATATGAACCCACCATTTCCTCTCAATTTGTTGTATTTTTCAGACCCATCAATACACACCCTTGAATATGAATTTTCAAACATTGGTTTGCTGCAATACCTAGGCCAATCTTTAGTTATTTTGGAAGGTAAATAAAATCTTGTGCTGCATCATACCATATTTTTTCAATCCATGCAAGGTTCTTTATTTTATGCACAACCCACCATGTAGTTGTTATTCCCTTTTTATAATCTAGTGCACTTGTCCTCATGTCTTCTTGTGGTACGTGTTCCTAAAATTCAACCAAGAATGTATCTAAACTTACTTCAAGTCCTAAAAAGCATTCTGGAATTCATTTTTCTTCCACTTGAACCATTCTCATAGAACTAATCTGGGGCCTGTGTTCTCTACGCATCTTGATGGTTCATTTTGCATCCAAATCTCCACCATTGAAGATACTAGTTCGCATGGGATATGACTTCCTCCATTGGTCTTGGTATAGTCATGGTCATTTTGCTCTAAATGCATATAATTGTGTTTCTCAAACGTCAGTAGGAAACCTAATATCATACTACAACTCTATTCTGAAAATGGATTCTTGGATTCTGTAGTAACATGAATACTCCAATTTCATAATCATTTGTATTCCTTTCCTTCCATTGGATTGTGGAGCCATTGGGTGGCATTGTGATGTTCCACCTTGAACCAAACTTTATATCATTGCAAAAGTGGAGACATGGGTTCCTTAGTAAATGTATATGGATTTAAATCTATGTTCATTGGTATGCTCTTATCAATCGAGTCAAAGGTGCACTTTCATATGATTTTTCATTAAATTGATTCATCAAGTTTCCATCATATGCCTATTTTTTTCCAGTTAGCTCAAGATAGTGCATCTCATTAGATCATGTAAATCCATTCAAAATATCCCTAAAGTAAAATTAAGTCCCCTCAAATGAATTTCTATATCCTATCAACTATTCAATTGGCTTCCATTTTACATAGTCTGTGAAGATAAGAATAAAAATGATTAAGCTAAAGTTGTTGCTCTCATGGATTCCCCTAGGTGGATCTCAACATCATGTAGAAGTACTTCCAAAATCAAATACCGCATCTCTTATTTCATTGCCTCAAGAACATAGAGCATAGATGGCTATAAGTAAAACTTTCTTATTTAAGATAGTTCGACAAACATACATGTACATCTAATACCTCCTGATAGTTGGTTACTTGCATAATAAAATTGAGTTCAATTCCTAAATCTTCCCAGTTTTGGAAATGGCTGTTGGTTATGTGCAAACTAGACTTTAGATCTGGTTGCAAGTAGGCATTTCCTAAGTGGACAACCAGATTCTTATTTATCTTAATCCTGTTTAAAGCATGTTTGCTATGGGTCCGAATTCCTTACTAATGAAGTGTATATTTGAACACTTTGTGTTCACCTTATTAAGTATAAGATTTAAAAGATCTTGTCACGTTTAGTCCAATTGAGTGTCCCATCTTATCAATTTCCTGATCTTATCCAAAGAAATCTAATGGTCTTATCTCATTCATCTATTTATCTTATCCATCATCCAATATTAAAAATTATCTAGTATGTAAATAGGGATTATCCTTTGGATTAGTACACAATACCAGTGAACCTTTGATTTGTTATTGCATGGCTACATTTTGACTGTATATAGTTTTCTTTTTTATCGTATCAATTTATGCATCTCTACAGCCCACTCTTGTAGCCAAAGATGTTTTCCTTGATCATAATACTGATCTCATCTTAATGTCCGCATTTCATCCTAGTCCATACCCAAATGGGAATCAAAAAATATCTTCCCATATTTTAAAGGATGCTTCATGGATTTTCCATGGGATGACTTTGTCATGATCCTTTTGACCATACTTGTATATTTTTATTCTTGGTACTGTCTACCTTTGACTCATTGGTATCATATATTACACATCCATTAGAGAGAATACACACCATTATACATTACCATACATACATTTGTAGTGATACATACCTTGAATCATAGGGTCTAATATGCCACATATACAATCCAATGTATGTATGTACATATGTATCTATCTGTGTGTTTCCAGGACACACCATCAGATATTTTATTTTTACTCATATCTTATCATAGTAACTTTTTACCAAAGAGGTAAGATTGTGCCTATTATATTTAGATAGTTTCCTCATTATATCCATCTATCTCTATTCAAACTTGTGTTTAATAGTTTCTTGGCATCATGTATTAACAGTACTTATCAAACATCAAAGACTCGTCTTCCTTCACCATCTAGTTTTCATCTCATGGTTGCTTCCCAATATATTTAGTGACAAAAAGGGGAAAATGTAGATCAATTTTTGGTATCGTTACCCCCTCATATTCTTATTATTTTTATTCATATGTGTGTGTGTAGTCTTAGTATCCACATAATAATATGTTGTATTAGGACATAGAATGGTTGCCTTATCAGACCTAATTTCAATTTATGTCTTAACATACTAGATAGTATAACTTCATTGTCTGTTTGATTGTATTGCTCCATTGGTTGCACTTTCTAACATAATCTTGACACACACAAAATTAGATATGTTTTGTCATGTCCTGGTGTCCTCATTGCATAGAGTTTACATATTTATTTGACTATACTTTACACACCTCCTAGGATTAGGATAAGTGGAAGAAAGTAAGTAAATTGTATCTACCTATTTGGGAGACCACAGAAAATTTACTTTGCTTCAAAATCTGCATCAAAATTTGGCTGTATAATATGCGCTTTTGCTTCCCTTGTATTCTGTCCATTGCCATCTTTGTTTTGAATTGAGTGCAACAATCCTTTGGATTCTTCTAGTAATGATTTTTCCTTCCTTGGATCAGGGTACACATCCCTATATGTGCGTCAAATTTGGGGCTCATTCGGAATCTCCACATGTTCCAAGCCTTGTTCTTTCCTTTGTGATCTAGTGACAACTCAGAGACTACCAATATCCTTGGGCACCACATTGATCATCTTGACATTACACAATTGTTTTTCTTTTCTTTTTTTCTCCAATATGGGACAATCTTTTGTATTATGTTGTGTGTGCACCCTACAATATGTGAAAAACACTTCCCACTATGGGTTTGAAGGACAATTTTGTGCAATATGATTTGGTTCTTCGCAAAGATAACAAATCACCCCTTGTCTTTGTGGTCGATGGGTCCCATCCTTCCTTTGTTGATAACCACCGTTGGTATCCTCCTTGTTGTGCACCATATTGCCTCTTTGGGGTGTTCCATCCTTGGTTTTGGCTTTGATATCCTCCATAGGGGGCTTGCGGTGGAGGTGCATTCCACCTAGGAATTGTTGTGCGGCGAAGGAGGTGCCTAACCCATATTGTTTTGTGGAAGACAATAGAGCCCAACTCAAGAATTGGTTGTGGAGATTGTGGTATCCATTGCATGTTTGATCATGATGAGGAAGGAGCCCGTTGCGCACTCAATCGAAGAGAGGACCATTTCTATTTCTAGTACAATTGATTGTGCTTTAGGGCCAATTGTGTTTGGACTGTGAAGACATTTAGTGTAACCTCCTCTTTCAAATCCATCAAAGTTTCTACAATCTTTAACTTCATGTGTAGTAGCCTTTGCAAAAAGTGCATACTACATATGTTATGAGGTTGCCTGACATAATGTTGTAGCAAGTGACAATTATTAAGTGTGTGTCCCCTTATCCTATATACTTGTAATATTCTCCTCGTCCCCGTATCTTTGTTTTTAGTACAATCATTTTTATGATTCCCTTCATCCCCATATTCTACACACCATATACTTAGTCTAGGTTTCTTTCCTTCTTGTAGTTCCTCTAATCTACACATTACTGCATCCAATTTTGCTTCTATTTTTGGCTAGACGTGTCACTTTGTCCATAATCTTCAATCTTGTCCATCCAGATATCTATTTCAATAGCCTCAACTTTAGTTTGGAATTTCATTTATGTAATTACAAAACCAATCTTATTGCACAATCCCTCTACAAACTAGGTTGCTTTGCTTGGCTCATCAAAATTGAAACTAGTTTTGTTCATTACATCAAAAAACCTCATGTCATATTCCATGACAGACTCTCTTGATTACTATTTTATTTCCTTCAAGACCTGAATAATCTCCCCTACACACTTTTTCTTTTGAATTCACGTATGTGAGGTGCATACACACTTCATGTAAAGTTTTGCGCCACTAAAATTTCTTGAGTATATAAATTCCAAAGCTCTTCCATGTAGTGCCCCTATAAGTTCACACTTCTTTGTGGTATCATATGTTACCCCCTTTTCTCCCCATCACATGTCACACATTAGTAAGTAATGTTCTAGATCAACATGCCCATCATATGGCTGCAAACTTGTATATGGGTTAGGATAATGAGCCATCTTTCCTCTTGTTCCTATCTAGCTTCCTAGATGACTTTGTGCAGTTGTGTCATGAGCTATTATGGTTGGATTCAATTGTGCACTGAGTTGATTAGTACTCACATCGGTACTTACACTAGCCTTATTAGATTCTTCTTTCTCTTCTTCTCACTCTTCAAATTTTGGAAAGTTAACTCTATATTTTAAAATCACAGAACTATTATTACTACATTCCCCACTCTTTTCATTATTTCCCCTAAATGTAAGTTTGCGCAATGGGTGCCCATGCAATGATAACTCTACTTCTTTTGAAATTTCTTCCACACCTATCTCTCGGATTTTGTATGCAACACAATTTGTATTGCGGATGACTGACTTAACCTTCTTTGCAATTCTTGTAGAATTTCAATTACTCCCAATCGTTTAGACAATCCAAGTAATTAATTCTTTGTCTAGCTCAAGGGACATACATCCTAGAAGAGGGTTACTATCATCTTCTATGGGTCTTTCTGGATCTAGATGTAGCTTCTTCATGTGGATATGTGACCACATTTTCTTTATCTTCGCAATACCATGGCTTCCATGATGGCTTCTCTGAGTTTAACACCAAATTGCTTCATGAATCTACTTCTAACTGTGTCTAATAAGTATAATTAATTAATTCATTAGAATTAATTAATACAGTGAAATCAGTGCAACCAAAATGAGTGCAACCAAATCACCTGCCTTATATAATAGGATGATCTCTTTGAGATCGGATAATAGAATTGGGAAGAAGTGAAAATTTACTTGTGTGTTGGGTAATTGTGTAACTTCCTCATTTAATATAAAAGAAAGTGTTTTTACTATGGTGGAATTTTTTACCCTTTAGTTTTCCTCACCTTAAATTCTGTTATAAATATGTTTGACTTTCTACATTCAGTTAATTTGTTATTAATTGCTTAATGATATATTTGTACATCCACTTTATATAATCCTCTAGATGAAATAATTAATCAAGAAATCAAGTCATTATTTATTTATTTAATTTAGTGTATATTTCTTGATCCCATTTGTTTTGACATTGTATCAGAGCTCTTCTAAGGTGTGTGTGCAGGTTGTCAGGGACAATTGGGTTTACTAGAGTTCGCAGGAAACTCTAGCAAAACAATACATGAAGTAAAACCACCATTGTTAGGTGCAAGAAAATAATTAGTCAAATTTACTACAATTTAAATTAACACAAGGTAATTTCATTAAATGAAAATCTTTATTATAATTTCTCTACATGCATACATCTTGGTGTGCTTGAAGCCCCTCTTGCACAATATAGAAACCCTTTTTTGGATTTGTAAACTAAAATGAAGAATTTTTTTATGGTCCTTCGGGAAGTGTGCCCCACATATTTGAAATCAAATTGAAATTAAAATACATTAGACTATATTAAAGTTACATAGAAATCTGCAACACAAATTACAGAAGAGAGATTAGGTATGTGTAAGTTGAAAAAACAAATGTGTGCAAAAGTCTAGCCGAGCTTCTAAGGCGAGATGACTTGCTACTAGTTAGTTTGACCTTCAATATCACTTGCCAAGCCCTTTGAAGAACTCCACAGTTCAGTCATATATAGCTCAACTCCGGGATTCATACTTTAATGTTCTCCCCTATTGAAGTATTTGTCATTTCAACAATTAATAGTAATTACTGTCATTAATATTAATGTATTTCAAAACTGCAAAAATATACCAAGTTATTATACTACTAGAGAATAAAATACAAGGAACAAAGAAACTCAGAAAATATGGATTCATCCCAAGCCGTTGTAGTACACTAGTTGGATGTATAGTAATTGACTAATCATCTAATGGTGGCATTTTGCATGTGTCAGGTGATGTTACTCCAAAGAGAATTCATGTCTCTATATTCAATCTTCAATTAATTTGCTTTATTGTATTACAGAGTTGAATCATAGATCTTTAACTTCTAGCATAAAAAATTCCATAATGCAATATGTGTTGACCAGTTAAACATACATAATAATACAAAATAAAGACCGAGCTTTGAGAAAATGAAACTTCATATGGAAATCAATAACGAGTACCAAAGGAAGAGAGTTTTTTCATTAAATTCCTAAAGATATAAGATTGTAAGTTCCATATGTGTTTTTGTAGTCACTAAATCACACACTTATTATATACATATAGCGCCCCCCCCCCCCCACCCGCCCCCGCCCCCCCCCTCCCCCCAAAGGTATTTTGAGAACTTAGAAACTCATTTTTTGGACTCTAGAAAATATTTGCTCAAAAAGTCATGGAACACTAGAACCTAGTCTTCCGTGGACTTCAGAAAAGTTAGTGTTCTGCAGACACTCCATGTCTGCGGAACAAAGAGAAATTGAACTCAAGGCTTAGGTGGAATTTTGGGCAAAGGAGAGGTCGTAATGCAAAGGCAACAAGGTTGAAGATGCCGCAAAAAAAAGGTAAAGACTTAGGTGGATCTTTGATCAGGAATGTCGCGGAATATTAAATCCTAGTGTTCCGCAGAATGTGTGAACTAAGTGTTCCGTGGGTTCCCTTGATTCCGCAGAACGAAGGAATGATAAGACAAGACTTAGGTTGATTTCCAAGAGAATAAAGTGTTTTTTGCGACAAACGATAAAGGTTGGAAGCACACAAGAAAGGTTGCGAAGCACTTAGAATTGTCGTGAAGGGCCGCTAAGCAAGGAGGAGGAAGTTTGGAAATGTCTAAGGGTAGAAGTCATGGAACACTATCCCAATGTTCCGCGAACTTCTCAAATGAAGTGTCCCATGGAATTTTGGACATAGAGGTCCGTAGGTGGTCTAAGACACTCCCCAGAAGCCGCAATGCACTTACAGGATGTCGTGAAAAACCGCAAAGTGAAAAGACAAGTTATGAGCATCCAAAAGTTTGGAGCCACGGAACACTAATTCAATGTTCCACAAATTTTTTTGAGGAGTGATGTTTCCGCATGTTCTCGTAACCCGTGGAATGAGAAAAATGGTATTACGCAAACTTGTCAAGTGATAGTTTTCAATGGACTTCACAAGTCCGCAGAATGAAGGATTTTGGCCACGGGTTCTAAAAGACAACAACAAAGAGGTAGACTTCCGCAGCATGCGGGAAAGGCCTAAGTCCACAGAAGACCTGCGCACATGCACTTGAAACAGTGCAAAATGCGCGCTCCAGGGCTACCTCCAACCATAAATGCGTGCTATCCCAGCAGCAAGTATTGCTGCGAACGCTGCAGGGAGGGGTGCCGACAGACCTATTAAAAACATACAGCATTTAATATAGATAAAACATTTCAATCAAATATAAATTGCCACCTGTTCTATTGTACCTATTTTTTAATTATAATATTTTTAAAAGTAAGGAGACTCTAGATAGGGCACTGCATTGCATGTGCACGAAACCAGCATTTTTGCCCTCCCATGTCAGCATTGAGAACGCTCCTATGTCTGGGCATTTTTGCTCATGTGCGAGAGCTAAGAATGTTGAGACCCGCCGAAGTCTTTAGGAGCCCACAGAATATTCGGAAGGTCACATTTCAAGACAATATGCCGCTAAACATGCAAATAGACTTGTGCGGACTTCAAGAACAATTCATGGCCTCCAAATGCCGAACAATAAGGGTTTAGTTTCCTGTGGGTTTCATGGACAATTACCGTCAATTAAACAGATTACAAAGTCTTCCGCGGATATCACGCAAATCACGGGAAAGCTGTATGATAAAGCAGAATTGATTTTTTTTTTTAGCCATATTTTTCGTGGTGGAGGTTTCAAACCATCTCTTCTAAGGCTACATTTTGGCATAGGAAACGCGGGGGATTGATGTTATTTGGGAAGGTGAACATGCAAACACGGCAATAGTGGGGAGAAAAGTTCAATTCCAGTGAAATCAAGTGTCCAACCGCCTCATCAACTCAAGTTTAATGCTAAATGGTACCCATGCTTCCGTCCACGAACCCTAATGGCATGGGATCCTTGGTGACAGAGTCTCGTTCATTGTTTAGTTAACTTGGCATTTTACCACTATTTTCTCTCTCCATGCCACATTGTTCTACAAATGTAAGTGCTTTTGCATGAAAGAAAGGGTTCTCTTCTGCGGGATTTGAAGCTCTACCTTGAGTTTTGTATTTCCATTACTTCAGGCCTTTGTAACTACATCTTGCAAGAATTTTGAAACCTTTGTTTGCAAATGCGAGTAAAAACCTTTTTAATAGTATGCAACTGTGGTTTTATTCCTTTAAATACTTTGTATTTGATATGAATCTCTAACCCTCTTGCCTTTTTTGAATTTATTCATTTGTTCCTTGCTAAACTTTGTATTTCCTTGTGGATTATTGCATAGTGGTTGTAATTATGTTTCTATAGGTTAGATCTTAACCCTATTTTCGTTTTTTGGTGCATCACCTTATTTTATTTTGCAATGTTTCCCACTTCTTTTCAACCTTAGACCTTGTGAATTTGTAGTTTAGATTTAGTTTTAGTTGCATTTTGAGGTTGTAGGTTAGTTTGTAGTGGGCTAAGATAGAAAAAACCAACCTTATCTAGAGATTTGTCTCAATTTTCAAGGTCCCACACTTGGAGAAAGATCTATGTTCACCAAAAGTGTTGATGCTCACCCATGACCATTCAAAGGGTGCTACTTTTTTGTGGCAACAATTCCTAAGCAAGAGAATTACTCATTAACAACCTCTTGTACTTTGCTTTGACAAGTGCTTTTATCCTTGTTCATCTTTATTACTTGTTCTTTTCTGGATTGACAACTTACAGTTTTGCACACTAGCCGACATCTTACTCAGCTCTTGGTTCCACTATTTTATCTTTCTGAAAACCCTGTACAGGACCATCCATTAGGGATGAGAAGCACACGGGCGCTATTGTCCCCTTTGGGTGCATGTGTCCTCTTTACCTCTTTTCCTAAGTCTTTCAAATGTTGCATTTCTTTCTTGTCTTTGTTTACTACCCTAGGTTGGTCTTTCACTTGTTAATGAAGAAACTTACGCGAAGGAATCATATATATACATTTCTTATTTAACCTCATTAGGGGCAAGCATTCAAGAGGCACATACTATTACAAGGAGCTAATATTTTCTATCTACTATATCAAGGACTGTTTTTTGGGATTGCATACTTCACTGCATAGGAGGGTCTATTTTAAATTTCATACCACACATTTTGCATTGGTACAAAGTAGTTGTAGTCTGTTATTCTTTGTGTGACTAGCACTAGGGCATCCTAGCTCAAGGGACACTATTCCAATCACACACACACAAACACACTATAACTACATTAAGTATAAAACGTAGTGTAGCGCTCAGTGACAATCACATTAGGGTGACCACTGAGGTCACTCTGACTCAAGCATATACATATTTTTATTCATATGATGTGTGCTTGAGTATTTTGCAGGTAGCTAGGGTTTCTTTTGTAGGTACAATTGTGACTAAGAAAACTTGTAGGGAACCTAAAGCAACTTACAGCGAATAAGAAGCGACAACAAGCGACACATAAAGAACTAGGACTGAAGTTACTCTGCAAACACCAACACCAAAAATAGATGCTAGCACCCAAGCGGTCTTGTCTTTTCCTAGGCATTCATGTCCCTGAGATTGTCACATTCCAATTTCTGATACAGAGCTTATACAGTCCAAAATCTGTTGTTCCATCCGTTTCATCGGTCCATAATCAGTGCAGACCTATAGTTATAAGTTGAGTTGTCTTTGTATCTCACATCTTTCACTCTTCTTATACTTCTTTAGATAGATCCAATTTTGGGTTTATAGATGGCTAATAGCATATGGGACTACCTTGTATTCCCACTATGTAGGAGGCACCTAACTGCACATATAAATACATAAATAATGTTTGATTATTATTAAATTAAATATGTAAGTAGAAGTTCTTAGCAAATTTCTACCCCTATTCACCTACCAAATTTGAGCTCATAATGGAAAATGTCGAAGTCCAAACAAATGGTTTTGGTCACTGTTAGGACCATACAGGCAGTCCCTAGTTAAGACATAAAACTTGCAATGTGAATATCTAATTTTGTACATGCATTTATGATATTTTGCCTCCCCTCTTCAATTCAAGTGCTTCAAGTTTGAGATCCCCAAAATAGGCATGTTCTACAAGTTAAAATTGATAAGGGTTTGGTTTGGGGGTTTGCATAATTACAATTATTCAAACCCCCAAAGTATACAAAGAAATTGCAAGTTGATAAACAAATAATGTGTAACATTAATAGTGTGAGCAAAGAACTCCAAGAGTACCCTCAATAAAATGCTTGAAAAATACTAGTTAAGTCTATAATGATCAAATTAACCTCATCATTTAGCAATTTATATATTATTGAGTTCAAATTTTGGCAAAATTGATGTGCGTGAATGACTACTAATGGCTAGAAATGGAAAAAATGTAGATTGGCCTTATTTTGAGGATGATGTAGATGATTGTGCCATGACCATAAGGACATTCCAAGCAATAAGTCAAGATGAACACAATGTGAATTTGGGCATTGTTGCAAGATACACAAAAGAAGTTTCAAACTTTGTAAGTCACCATAATAGTTCAATGTGTAATTTGGACCACTCACCCATACATAGACATATGGGCATAACATGAATAAAATCATGCGAAATTAATTCCAATATGTCATTTTGTAATATCTACCATTACAAAACAATTGAAGAACTTTTATTTTGGTAGATTCTAAAAACATCTGTCAATCCTTAGCCCATTATGCTATCACTTAAAAAGATTATAAATCGGAAAATCAATTTATTTATATTAAAATCCTTAAAATTTAATATCAATAAATTAGTTGGTTTAGCAATTGTTACATATGTTGCACTTCCCCAATAACTCTAGGCACACTATACACTATTTACGAGAGAGATGGTAGGTTGAACAATAGCTAGTCTTAAATTCTATGGCTAATTCAAGAACTTGTTGAGTCAAAACATTTGTCTGCATGAGCGGTTACCTTGGTTTGTGTTGTGGTATTAAAGTCCAAGCATGGTTTTTAAACATTTAGTCTACGATTTATGTTCGACATATCCATCTTATAATCAAAATGTGTATTCTTCGCAAAATCTCACATTTTTTTCCCAAGAAATTGTCTTTGGATCTGATGGTCACTCAAATTGACAAAAGGTATCCTGTGCTTTTTGAATCGAATCTAAAAAAAATCTACAATTGCTTCGCTGATGGGTTTGACGTGACCACATACTAGCACCACGAGTGTAGAAAAATAATTGGTGGAATTTTTCTCCCATTCAAATGTTCACACAATGATCCAAATTCGAAATAAAGCCAAGTAGTTATTCAATTTTCTTGTTCTAAAGTCTAAAATTCGTTTCATTTCATTTCACTGATAAATGGCATTACGGGGCTCTCTCCCCCTTTCATGGTTGCAACCATATACTCTCTCTGCTAAAGTCTTGGGTTAACTAGAAACTGATATTTTGTTCTGGTTATGATAGTTGTCTAGAAACTTATAAACGTGCCAACAGAATTTCTAATGTTGTTTTCCCAGAAACACAGGTTCGGGGCTTGTTTAGTTGATTTCTTTAAGTTTTGGGCATTACTATACAGTCCATCCAAGAGCACCAGGCCCACTGCTTCCATCTAAATTGTCTGTTGACTTTGGACTGAACAGCAAATCTGTGGTTGTAAATCAAAATTCCCTAAAGCACTCAAAACATTGGCAATTAATACTACAGGTTTTCTATTCAAACCGAAGTGTAAGAATGTCTTGTGAGCATAATAATGTGTACCGGCCATACAAGTATGTGGTCCACTCTTCATCCTTGAGGGTTTGTACGCCTCATATGATGGTAGCACAGTTTGGCGCCTCCCTGCCTGCACACCCTCGCATATAGGGAGTAGTGGGGTGATCTCATATGGGCATCCATTTGCACATTTTGGGCCTTAAAAGGACTTCTACTTGACTGACGTGTTTCAAAGTCAATGGTTCTATTTGTCTTTTCTTTGTTCAATCTCTAATGTCCTACTTCCTCCTTAAGGATTCCTCATACAAGACATCAAAGCTTAAAGCATTTAAATAAACTTGTGGAGATAATTAAAAAGCCCATCATCAATTATACAGTCCATTAAATCAGGTTAATCTAATTTATTTTGTGCAATTAAACTTTGAGGATTGCCATTTTCGCAATTCCTGCATCTCGGTTCTCCATCTGTCTGCACACTAGTTGGGCCTATGGAAATCAACTGGTATTCAATAGCATGGCAATTATTGAGCATGATAGTAAGTAGATAACCACCTTTAGACCAATGTTTTAAAAATCGGAACCAGACTCGAAACCGGTCAAGGGTTGGACCGGACCGGAACCGGAACCGGAACCGGATCGGTTCAAACTCTATGAGCCGGTTTACTATAAATCACATAAAAATTACATTTTTAAAGAAAACAATATATTTGAAAAATTAGAAACCATGATTCCAACAATTACACACAAAATATGCAAAGTTTGCTCATGTATATAGTGATAGTTGGAATGCTCGCACCCGGCAGACTTTCCAAAAAAAAAACTATCGGCAACCATTTGGCCAAAATACTGGCCGAGTTTTGGAAAGCCATCCAGTATTTTTAATAAACTAATTTGTCTACAGGCAATCAAACCTCATGATTCTTTCAGAAGATTGCAAGAAGCTGCTTGGTCCAAAAAGGTGCAAAAATAGGATTTTATGAAAATAAGAAAAATATTGCCATCATGATGCGTAGAGCTCAAGAAAATATGCACTTTTAGAGAAAACAACCCCTGAAACAGAGCCACAAAATGAAAGTTATGGCAAATGCTTCAGTTTTTGCTACTACATCTTCCCGGACCCTTTCCAAACCAATGGCAAATTTTATTCTATGCCTCGTGTTTTTATACCAAAAATCCAAAAAAGGAAAGAAATGCTATCTTTACATGACTCGGCCGGTTCAGGATGATTAACCGGACCGGTTTCACTCGGTTTTAGAATCAAACCGGTCCACCGGTCCGGTTTACTAAACGGTTTGTGCTTTAAAATGTTAAACCGGTCAAACCGGCCAGTTCCAGTTCCGGTTTGACCAGTTTTTAAAACACTACTTTAGACGTTGCACATTTTTCAAACCTGGCTTCTGGGCTACACTTTCAACATTTTTTACTACTATCTATTTATAACCTGGAATCATCTGAATGATTCAACTTGCGTTTAAACCAAACACCAGTAAACGTCACCCATTAACTACATACTCAATACTACCAAAGTCTACATTTATTGGGGTTATTTAGTTCATTCAAAGATAGTAATAAAAAATGCATTGTAAATCATAAGGTCATCATACATATATCAAAGAAATCACATCACATAATGAGCACAAAGAATAATAATTCAATCAGCTGTTACTCAAGAGGCTTTGATTAATTAGAATGACATTGAGCGCATGGAGAAACCAACAGACTATCCTCCAAATACGTTTATGTAAGAAATCCTAAGAGTCTTTGCTGTATAATCCCAAGTTGACAATTGCAACCAGCTCCATTTTGTTGCTGTGTTTGCATTATATTCTTTTATAAAATTTGCATTGTCATTTTGGAACTCCCTTGACTTGCATCCTTGCACGAACTCCATTCAGTGGTTAGCTCACAAGTTCCAATTGCAGCTCAAAATACAATTTCCTAGGCCAGCACACTGCATTCAAAATTTTATCATTGAATAGGGTAACAATTCCACAACATAAATTCTAAATTGGACACTACCAAGCAAAGATTCAAAGAAAAAGAACTAGATTTCACAATAATTTATCAACACCATTTATTCTTTGTTTCCATACAAATTAACCTTTGCAAATCACTAAATTTAATATACCAACAAAATTTCCACAAACATAGAAGTTGTACTTGATAAGAACACAACTTTGTGAAAATTTATGTATCGTTAGCAGCTAACTACTGCCCACTCTTGTACTTTGTGACCTCACGAGTAGGTAAGATCCCAAAATTGCACCTGTATTGATCCCTTTCTAGCATTATATCCTTTGGCCTCTTAAGAGTAAATGTTTACCTATCTTAAGCCAATCATTGCCTTCATTTCAATTTCTACGTGCCTCACAAGTACATGCCAATATTATCTGTACAACTATAGTAAGTTAGCACTTATAGTTCATTAATCCATGCCACTTGCTCTCTTGAATACACTTACTTTCGTAGCACCCATAACTTGTGCAAATAAGCCAACTATGCATTTAAGTTGTTATGACTAAGAGTAAAAGACAATCACGTCATTCTAGTACAATGATCTGAAAAGTACAATTCAGTAATTTGTCAGCCACTATTCATGTTAACTTTGCACTGTTTTTAAGAAGGGGGCACCATGCTATATAAGTAATCCAGAATGACAGTTGGCAGCACTAACAAGGATGGTGATGAAGTTAACTAGGGAAATGTTACCTGGATATAGTAACTCCACATTAACAAACACTTACAAACGTTTTTCTAGTCATCGTGTCACAAGGTTTAAGATAACTTGCAGTCACTACCATTTATTGACTACATACAATTGACATTTTCAAATCAAATGGCCACTATATTCGAATATCTGACTAATTCACAGCATATTAGAAAGCCAAATTACATTCAATCAAAATGGAACATACAAGAAACTTCAATATATTTTATTTACAGCAAGGTACCTTACAATATAATTACTTGTAGGTTTTAGAAAGTGTAGATATGCCACGCCCTAATTACAATTTCTATCAAACTTCAATACAATATCTTTATGGAGTACAGACAGCTTCCATTCATCCAAGGTATTCATAGTAAACATAACCACAACAGCATGCATAATACAAACCTGAATATGAGACTACTAATTCATATATTAGTTTTATCCACCTGTGAAATTACTCAGACATTGACCTGCAGAAATTCTTCACAATCTGCTCCAACTTCACTGAAGGCTGAGACAAGTTTCGGAATAAGCTTATCCAACATAATCTTGAAACCATGTGAACTGCTGCATTGAGGAACGGTCTTATAGTTTTCATGTAATGGCATCACTGGCTCACCTAAAAGACATCCAACTTGAGCACCCTTCATATATGCATTACAGGCACCAAGTATAGAACGACCATGTTTGCGAAAGTGCTCTTTAACAAATGATTCAAAATGCTGCATAGATGTCGGGATAATATCATATTTCTATGGCTATCAATGATCTGATGCCAATAGCAATAAATATTATTTGTTGAGTAGTTTTTGAAAGATTAAAAATGAGGTTTGGATAAGAAAAATGTTAACGCATCATACCTTGGGTGGTTTACGCAGCAGGTATAACATTGATTTGCATGATAGCAGGAAAGAATTTTCATTATATGCAAGAGAGTTCTTCTCTGCTTCGGCCTTGCCAATCTTTTTATTGTATCCTGCCTCATTGAAGTATGGTTTTGCATTCAATACAAGACCTTGAAGGGAAACAAGGACTTGAAGAACACTCGAATTTGCAGGGTCCCAAACCTCATTCCCTCTTCCTGTCCATGTGTTTAAAAGACTAAGACAGATCTTCCCATTTTCGTAAAGATTGGGATTTAGTCGTAGGCCACCAGAATGATAGTGTACTGACTGCAAAATTTGAGCCAATTAGCCCACAATAAAAACAAACAGAAACCAAAATAAGCAGTGATCCATGCCTACAACCAAAAGAGAATTAAGACAAAAAACTCCTTCAAATGAGTTTGTATTAAAAATATGCTTACAGGTGGTACACAAGGATACTCGGTTGGAAGATGAATATCAAAGAAAAACAGACCATCTTGATATGGAGTGCCAGTGGCTCCAGTAATTACAGCCCTAAGTAAATCCATTCGGTCTTCATAGACTCGAACATAAATAGTGTCTGTCCAGTAAAAGTAAAACTCATAAGATTTATGTAGTCATTTTGTAGAACCAAGAAAACATGAGCTAAGATCATGCCCATAAGGAATCAAATTGATTTTGATAACCAGCGCCAGATAGTAGAATATTTCTGGAGGATTGCATGAGAAGCCTCTCCGTTAATATAGAAATGGAAAGGTAATACGGAGCTTAAATGTTTCTCTATACAACCTATTAGAATTTTTAAATTCTAGTAGAAAACTAACAATGCCCAAAGGCTAATGAAATAAGGATCACAATTCAATAAAGAGACCACTTATAGGATGTAGGCTAAGATCTAGAAATGCATATGAGAAGCACCATAAATAATTTTAAAAGAATTAACCATGCATTGCTTACCAGGTAAATTGTTTTCTAGGATAGCCCATTCTTGTTGTACTTTCTTTATCCATTGACGCTGGCTGCTAGACTGCATACAAAATTCAAAGTGTTCAATATCACATATTGCTCTTCTTTTTGACATCCTCCGAACATATATGCATCTCCCTAGAAGATTGTGAAACATATTTCCAGTGAAGGACAAGAATTGTCATTAGCTAACAATACCTGGCTGGTTTTGTTAAAGAAGAAATGGTCGGTGGGATCTTCAACACTATCAAACCATTTGAAGTGTCTAATTTGATTGCTGCCAGGAGTATAAACATCATGCAAAGAAACTTCCTTTTTTACCTGCTTCTCAACAGTATTGAGTATGAACTCCCCTGATTCAGTGGAACTCTCTCTGTATCTCTGGCCCTGATCTTTAACCCTACTGTGAGTATCATAATTTAGTTCATCTTTTGAAGTCCATGCTTCTGCTTCCTCTTTCCTTCTTAGCCCGGCTACCGAACCATCCATACTGTTCAATCTATCCCCGGCATTCATGGTAACAGGCTCTGACAGATGATACTGGGAACCTCTTATGAGCTCTTTTTCCTGACAAATGTCAAGTTCAGTGCTATCAAGCATATGTTTCTGAGAAGGTTCTCCTTGAGTACTTGTATTTGGCATGTTTGAAAGCACTTTTGACCCTTGGAATCCAAGCAAACCCCTGGCAAGCCTTGCAACAAATTTAAATGCAGTTTGAGAAATTGACAGAGCACCACCGCTGTCTTGATTCAAGCTTTCTTCCGCATTAACTTCCCATTCCCTACTTGCAATACCATGATGACCATGCACATCAATCTGACCTGAAGAAGCTTCGCCAACCTGCTCCATTCCATCCATACATCAGTTGCAACAAGTATATCATAGCCCAGTAGAATTAACCAAAAGGAATTTAGAAAGACATCTACCTGCCGTTCTTTCTCATTCATGTTTACTCCATCAGAATCAGTGGGTCCCAACCTAGCTGCATTGTCATCATCATACTCAGTATCCTCTTCCAAGCTAGTCTGGGTTGAATCCATATCTTCATCTCTGGCAACAACAATAATAGCTTGTGGTCCAACCTAAAAGAAAAAAATCAGGACAAGGGTATGTGGTCATGCCACGCACCAAGAATGATCTATTTAAAGCCAAGTAAAACAGGATTGTCACAACAATAGCAAAGGAAGCACAAACTTATGTAATGGCACTACAAATGCAATCCTACCATGAAAAATAACATTTCATTAGAACTTCTTGCAATTCTGTACAAGAACCCCCCATGTGCATACTTCTAAATGTCTTTAAAATTTTGACTGAGTAGAGTAAATACTAAATACTTCTCACTACCACAAACAATAGTCGCCTCATACCAGATGCCGAAGTTGCATCACATGCATGATCTATGTTTTTGTAAACTTATCTCTATAGTGCACTACAAAAGCTGTCATGACACAGAGTTAGATATAAGGTCGTTCCACTTCCTGATCCTGTGTACCATACAAATATCAACTTTGCAATGCCTCTAGCAGATGCATCACTATCTTCAACAAAGCACAATGACATCAATCAGACATGCGTAATATTTCAAATACTGAGCTTTCAAAACTGGTAATTAAAAACACAGTACTTGCACTTAACCATCTCAAATCAAACTTGAATTCTCAAATTCATGCCCACATAGTATTCTAGCTGCAAAAAATAAGTATTACAGATATCTTAAATACATCTATCTAAAAATGACAGAAATATATCAATCTCAAAGCCCCTATCTTGAAATTTTCACATAACATATTGCTTTATAAATCCATTACCTTCTCCGCAAATTTCCCACCTACTGGTGATAAATGCTGTCAATCTAGCTACACCACTGTGTTGAACTCAATACAGTATTTTTAGGGAAAAAAAGGGCTCCGAAGTCCATTGTATGGCCAAGATATTGCAATTTTTGATTGAATTCTCCAAGCAAAAAGATAAGAACTTTTAAGTGATGGTCAAATAGACATCAAATTTGAGGTTGAAAATAATTGTTAACAACTCATGAACATTACAGTCCACCACCAGCAACCCCTCCAGCTGCCATTGTGGACAGCCCGATTGGCATAATAAACATGAAAATTCATCTCAATAATCTTAGATTATACATTACCGGGTACACCTATACAGGCTGTAGTTATGGGTACGTATGCGAGTTTGCCTGGGCATATCTACGACGTGTTGATGTCCACATGCATATCCCCTGCAAACCAACGTACCCAAATGTATCCGGGTATGTTTTGACATACATTGCGCATATCCCCCGTGAACCAACAGTCCAAAACATTTTTTTGGTCAAAATGACTTTAAGAAACATTTATATTAAAAATAAACTAAAAGACACCCCCAAACTCTTTTAATGTTACTCTACATTTACCTCTCATTGCACATTTGCTCTCTCACTTCACATGACCTGCATGGCAGAGCTAGTGGAAGCAACTGCGCTACTCCTTGCGGTTCTTCTGAACCACATGATGGTGTTGAAGCTCTTGATGAATACATTGGAGAGCATTATGATAATGAATATGCTGGTTTGTTTTGACTTTTGTGTATAAGTTGTAACACTTACATAATGTACTTGTTCTAAGTTCAACTAGTGAATATCGTGACATTTGGCATTGAACTTTCAGCAAGTTTTGTGATTTTTAGCTTATTTTATTTACACTATTCATGTTATATGGTTATTTTTGTTAATTTGGCTATATTGTTTTGTATACCCAAAGCCGTACACAAACCCCAAGAAAAATGTCGTACCGGTGTACCAGATCCATGTACCCATACCGGAACCTTGCTTAGATTGTACAAAACACCAAAGTTGTGTACCACATACCATTCTACACATCAGCAAGTTCTCTTTTAGGCACATTACAAAAACTGTCATGACACTATTACATGTATGGTCACTCCACTAGCAACTGTTGTGTGTCATAAAAAGATCAATTTTATGATGCCTCTCAGCATTGTGCTCAATAAAGAAAACCCATTTATCAGACGTTGAACATCTGCATTGATGTCCTCTCAAAGTTGGTATTTAAAAAGTAAAGACAATATTGCAATCAGCTATGGTATCATACTCAAATCCAAACTTCAAACTAACATATTCCTATTTGTACATTTTAAGAAATGAGAATTTCTCATTTCAATAAACTACAAGCAACAATCGTCGAACACATATAGCATTAATAGCTAGTGAATATGTTATAACATATGGAACAGCATGGATATAATGAATTAAACTATGGAATACCAGTTAAGTAGCCTTAGTAGTTCATGTAGATTTTTTCAATTTGGTAAAATCCCCTTGCGGGGTTACCTTGGGCTTAAGATTCCACAACGAAGGCATCTTTCTTCCATCAAATTCACACGGGACTTGCACCCAGCCTCATCTGTTGGGGTACGCCGCACCCAACGAGTTGGGTGTGGTATTTTACTAAATTCAGCATGTTATCATGTCTCCTGGAGATTTAAACCTAAAGCTTCACTTTGGAAGCCCCAATGCTTTTACCACCCTAGCTCATCCCATTAAACTAAGCAATGCACATAGTTAATCGTGCAGATTTTGTACTAAAAGAACTAAGTAGGCTATTTTGTGATCTTAATAGATCCACTCTGCATGTGCAAGATGTAGCTCTCATTATGAACTTTGAATAGATTGGTGGGAAATCTGAAAGGGATATAAATATAAAGTTGTGGAGACTAAAGGCAGCCTTGGTTATGTTTTCTGATGTCTGTGGCAACATGATCCCAATAAAATCATAGAAGATAAAGTTTTTGGGAATATGCACTAGATAAGTATGGGGGGTGTTCTCCTGCTTGTTTTGTCACACCTAATTTTTTACAGGATTCAACTCTAACGCTATTGTTCGGAAAAATATATCTATTGTTCCACAATTTGCATTTACACCATCTTCATCTTCATGCAGATACGAGCTATAATCTTCTAAGCAACAGTTGTTAAGAACATGAGTTTCTTTATGCATGGCACTATTCTTCAACCACACTATATCATGCTTAATTGCAAATGAACTATAATTGGCAGGACACTTAACATGGAAGATTAGCTATTCTTGTCTAAAAATTTTGGACTAGATTGCTTTACAAATTTATCAGCTAAGGCACACAATTGCCTTGGGCATGTTGAATAATCTCCAAAACTTTCTTGGTTTTACCCCCAAACCCCGATGCTTTCAATATCAAGTTTTCAAAATCCCAGTTCATTCGAGCTAGGATCTGAAACTCTGGCAGTGGAACTTATCTTCTTTTTATTTTTTGAAAACCCAATTCACCCCATTAAAGTAAATACTAGATTCTCAAATATATATGCCTCCATTACAAGATCTTTCTTGGCCTCACATTTTTTTGTTTTTGTTTATGTTTTTTATTAAAGATAAACATCTCAATCCTTTGCAAACTTTTAGCATCTGTTGGTATCGGGTGCACAAATAATTGACCTTTTTCAGCTTAGTGCCAAGGATTAAGGGATATCGACTCCCCCAAATTTTCAGGGACTCAATCCCAGCCTCATTCCAATTTGGTATCTCCTAGGATGTGTGCATTGGTGGATGGCATGACAATGCACTTTACCATCATCCACGCCAATTGGACTTCAGAACTTTTCTTGGCCTCACAGTTACAATAGCAATCAATAACTGTTCTAGCCCTCCTTACTGTATGACAATAAGTGCATGCCTTCAATTGTTTGCATTTTATCCTCGCATAAGGAATCATTATTTCCTGCTAATTTCCTTCTGTATAATTTAAATGCCTCATGACACATTAACTTCCAAGTGTGTGATTGGCTATATACAATTTTGCAAGAAGATCATCAATACTTAAAGATTTGATATTGTAGATTCCAGTGCATGTTCTAGCTCTTCTACCTCTAAACGAAGAATTTCATGTCCAGATTGGAAATCTGTTAGGGGATAATCACACCATACAAATGCAATGCTTATATTATCATTTCTTAATCATAAGAGTAAAGTTTATTTTAAAAGCTCAAGAATATTGTCATTAGAGACTTCAAATTTCCACAATTCATATTGTTTAAACTTTAAAGAGATGAACTTCTGAAGAAAATTGCATAGAAAAATGAGATATCAATGTTTCAGACCACAATTTGTGGCCCATCATCAAAATTTATGAAGAGATTACAGGTAGAAGCTCCTTATACCAATAACTATGATATTGACGTGATGTAGGGAATGATAGCACAATAGTTAATTATTTTCTAGGTAGCTGGTACACTCCCCAGGCACGAACCCCACCCAGGTATGTACCTAGTACCTAGTACGGATATGGTACCTCTTGCATACGTCCAGTGTACATCTTGGACAAACCAAGGAGGTACCCACAATCAAAAACAGTTTTTAAATTTTTTTACATAGAAAAGTAAATATAATTAAAAAACTATTTCTAAACCTAAAAAGTAACCCAAACACCAAAAACAAAGATAAAAGACCACAAAAGACAAAAGCAAAACACAAATGCAAAAACTATCCTCTCTTTTTCTCTTTGCATACTTAGGAATTTTGGAGCAAAAAAGCTGAGGACTTGGTCGACATACACTCGAAATTGTGCCTTATCTCCCACAAGAATCCATGATACAATGAAGGGTTGTCAAAGCACTGGGATATAAATCCCGAGGATGTTGACCTGAATTATTCCCTTTCACACCACTCATTGTTTGATATTGACTCTCCTAGGCGGCATAGTATAGTTGGCGGGAGTGATGGAGCTAGCGGGAGTGGTAGTCCTTGTGGTTGTAGTGCACCACATGATGTTGATATTGATGCTCTCAATGAAGAGCAAGACTACTCTGAATATTAAATTTGATGTAATTAATTATGATCAGCAAATGACATTTGAGATAAAAAAATAAATTGTGGTTATTTGGTGTTTTATATGCATACTATATGGTTAATGTCTCTAATTTCTGATTTATTAGGCTAGAACTTCCATATTTTTTATTTTTTACATATTTTTTGTATGGACGTACCAAGGCAAAAAAAAATGTCGTACCCACGTACCGGGTACTTAGATTATTTTTACAAACATTATTTTTCCCCTTAGCATATCAATGATGGGCTTCCAAGAAGCACTAAGTTCAAGACCCTCGTCTCTATTGAGATTATTAGGATGTTTCCCAATCTTTGTAGCCTCCTTAAGTTTCCTTTTCTTGTAGTGTTCTTCCTTAAATTTGTTCTTCAATACAAATGTAATGAGAAGAGAGATGTGCATGTTTTACAAATGTTGAGCATTTGATGAGGTCCTAATCGAAAGGATCGCCCTATTTCCCCAATGCAAGGGCGGCCAACAAGCAACCAACACAATAAACACTACAACCCAAGTTTGGTTCAAGTGGGCCTTTGGTGGATTTAATCATGCTACAAATTTTACCATATGAAATGAAACTTGATTTTATCTTGACTTCTTGAAATTCTGTCAATTTTGAAAGATATACCATCATTGAATGGGAGAAATGTTTTAAGAAGCTCCTTCTCAACACCATGTTGATGTTGTTTTCCTTCTTGCTTTCTCTATATTTAAACACCCTATAGACATGCTTCATCCTGTAGCTATTTTCCCTATAAGGAAGTTGCATACTACTTCTCTTCCTCTAGGTTCAGCAATTTTTGAGGCCCCATTTGTTAAGAGTTTTAAAAACCCTAAACTTTAGTGAAGGATGATGATGAGATAAAGCATGTAGATAGAGATCTATGCGTGCTTGTCCTATATATCTGATGAGCTAAAAACCCATTACTTTTTCTTGTTAGGAGCACCTCTAGGAAAGGAAAAGACCCGTTGTCTTGTAATGTTTTGTGAATCGAATATTGGGACATAAGTTGTTGAGATGAAAGTGAAATTCTACTAGGCTTTTTCATCCGTGCGGACAATTTACACAAGTATCATCCACATACCACTTCCACCATTTTGGTTTCAAAGCAAATAAAGCCAGACTTTGTTCCTCATATTTCTCCATATCAAGAAAAATTGGTTTCAAAGCAAATAAAGCCAGACTTTGTTCCTCATATTTCTCCATATCAAGAAAAAGTAATGGAAGTGGTATGTGGATGATACTTGTGTAAATTGGCCGCACGGATGAAAAAGCCTAGAAGAATTTCACTTTCATCTCAACAACTTATGTCCCAATATTCGATTCACAAAACATTACAAGACAATGGGTCTTTGCCTTTCCTAGAGGTACTCCTATCAAGAAAAAGTAATGGGTTTTTAGCTCATCAAATATACAAGAAAAGCACGCATAGGTCTCTATCTACATGTTTCATCTCTTCATCATCCTTATCAAAAAATTGATTTTCTTAAAATTCTAACAAATAGGTACTTTTAAAATTGTTAATAAGATCACATAGAGAAAGAGAAACAATATGTGATAAGTTTTCACGAAAAATGGCTTCAGCATGAAGCATATATCCACAGTGTTTAAATATAGAGAGAAGCGGAAAAAAACACCATCAACATGGTGTTGAGAAGGAGCTTCCTAAAGCATCTCCTGTTTAGTGAGGGTATATCTTTCAAAATTGACATTAAAAAAAATAGTTATTATTCCATAGAATAAGTTTGGTAATGTGATTAAATCCACGAAAGATCCACTAGAGCCTAATTGGTGTAGTTTTTATAGCATTGATCATGTGTGTGGCCACCTTCACATTCGGGAAATTGGGAGATCCTTTCAACCAAAGAGAAAAGAACATTTAATCGGGGGCAGGGTCGGAGGTAGGGGGAATATTTCGCCATATCCATGTATTGGATTCTTCGTATCCATAACATATCCGCAACATGATGCTTCTTTTTCTGTGTGGTACATATTCATGCCCATGGCCTTCCACCTTCTAGTATAATGTTTAAAACTTCTCAGATCCTGACCATCATATCTTCAACACGTTCCCCAAAATGTACCATCTAAGATATTCTTCTGAACAAAATCCACGCTACTTTGATGTTCCAACAATCAAGTATTGCTCCTGAAAAAACTAAAGATTTAAGTACAAGTTCTCATAAACAATACAAACATGCTTTACCAAAGAAATACCTCTCAAAATTGAAAGTTACATTTTTGTCAAGGCATTTCTCAAACAAAGTATATCAGTATTCATATCGGATTTCAAATATTGATGGATCCTATGAAGTGAAGTTCATCTTATTGTTGTGTCGAGGATAAACTCCACTAATCCAGTCTCTTCTTTTTTACGAAGAAATGTATCTTATATTACTCCATAAAGCAACTGATTAACATCCGCTGAGCATCATGATTACAGCGAAATTCTTGCCTTATATAGGCAAGGAAAGAAAGCACCTAGGCCTGCATCCCAGTGGAAAAAGTATTCACATCCTCTGGAACCACTCAAGCTTAGCTTTGCACAATTAAAGCCAAATCATGTCCAAATAGTTGCAACTTCCCCATATTGAGTGGGCATGTATCTTCCTGAAAAAGTAGCTTTGCATCTTCTCTAACAAGTTGCTACTTCCCTCTACCAAGTTGGGAGATATCTTCGTTAAAAGTAGCTTTGCATCATGTCCTGCAAAGGACACTGATCGCTGTCCATCAAATTGCATGCCAAAGTACAAGGTGTCCTCGGGAAGAGGGAGGGCAATGAAAACAGAAATTGAACTCAGCTTGTAACCAGCCACAAAATCCTCTATCTATCAGACACTTCCAGAAGATATGGTAGACTGTTGCCTCCTTCCCACAAAAAATGCAGAAATCATATGCAACGCCCACCTTATTCACCCATGATTTGACAGAAAAATCTTGATGCATTACTAGCCATCCTAGCACATTGTGTTTGAATGAGGTTCTAAATAGGATTGAGGGCAATAGCAATAGACTGTCTCCATTAATCCATTCTTGATTTGACAATTGTGACTAAACAAAGATTCCCTATTGTTTCCAAAATAAACACTAACAATGAGGAAGAGTTGAAGATCAGAAGCATTGGAATGGATAATTGAATCTCTAAATCTGCCGACTGTGACTTCTTTTCAACAATCCCAACAAGAAGGGTCTTTGCCTTAGATTTGAGGAAATAATGATCGACAATACTAACAGATATAAGAAAAATATATCTTCCCATTTCCAGATAAACAGCCAAACCCTTACTTAACCCTCTATGAATAATTCCCATTCTTCAATGATGAATTATCAAGTTTAGAGGACTTGGCAAAGGCACAAGATGAACTCTTCTTCTAAGATGAAAATGACTGATAGGGCTCTGGATATCCCTTCTATTGCTTGGCTTCCACCTTCAAAGCATGCTCCAATGAAGTGATGGTGAAAAGCTTTAACTCCATTTGGAGCTAAGAAAACATCACAGAGACAAACTTAATTTCAAAGATTTCATTAACATCCTCTACCTCTAACTTCGTGGAGAGGCCATTGAGTTTGGACAATGCACTGCTGGACCAGAATGTGCCAACAGATCCTCTTTGTACCCAAAGAACATGAAAGCACTTTCTAATAGTCTCTTTCAAGACTTTCCAGCTGCCAATGTCCGGCTGCTTTGTTGTGAGATAAGATGGGCATGAGTCTGCTACCAAGAGAGAGTGTTATCATTCATATGATGTAATGTCCCCTCTTTCCGAATGAGCTTGGGCGAAGACCTTTGGCCCTTTTTGTCTACCCAACGGCCAAAGGAGGTTTCTAGGGTGACTAAGTTTTTATTATATTATTATATTGTGCTAATGTTTTTAAAATAACATTTTAAGTTGCACATCTAATAAATAATAAAGCTTATTAATAAATTAAAATTGTCAATGTCAAAATACAATTAAAATTAATTGTATTAAAGGAGGAAAAGTGCGACTTGCTTATGGGAGTCATAAGTTGGAAAATGTGACATCAAGCCCATAGGGAAAAATGCGACCAGCATAGGGAAAAGGAAAAATGCGATTGGCTGGTTGAGAGGTGGTGGTTGGGCTGTTTTGCCTTTATATGGGCAAGTCAACTTGCTTAGAAGCATCCCAGATTTTTATTATCAAATTTTTGCATTGTTAAGAGCTCTTGCTTTTATCAGAACGAAAACCCTTGTGGATTTCATCTCTTGTGGGCGAAAACCCCAAGTGATTGAGAGGGGATTTCACTCAGAAATTTCCAGCGTTGTTAATCAGATTTCCGGTTCTTTTCAGCAGTGTTTGTGAAGAGTTTTGAAGGTATTTTCAGTGGTTTTTTGATCAGCAGTTGGGTCAATCTATTGTGGGCAGTCTTGGCAGCAATTTCAGAGGTATTTTCTTCAAAAATATTTGTCAAATATTCTCCATAATACTGTAAACCAAATCACTGTATTTTCACCATTTTCTGAAGTATATTTTGAAGGTTTCCAGGCAGAATATTAGCAGACTTCAGATCTGATTTTCTGGGTTGTTTTGGCTGCAATAAATTTAGTTTCTTGCATGGTTCAGTCTCTAAATATTTGGGTAATCATTTGAAATCAAAAATATTACTTTTTGGTGTCATTTGCATTAAGATCTATCTTAAACCCTAGTCACATTTTCTCAAATAAATTCAGATCTGCATTAGGGTAATTGCCATAACATCCATAGTTCTGCATTTGTTGTTTTTATTTGATTTAAAATTCATTGGAGTATAAGGGAAACCCATTGCAGATCTTTCAGTGGTATCAGAGCAACGATTCTCCCACATGGAGGGTTGTTTGATGCAGCCTAGAGAAGTTGGGCCACACAGGTATCATACAAGGAGGCAGACTCGCATTCTAGCCGATTTGGATACAAAGAATAGTACTGAAATCATGGCCAGGAGAGAGGGATCACACACTCCTCCACAATGTGAGCGAGTTGACCCAGATATTCTTTTCAGCGGTATGATCGGTTCCCATCAGGAAATGATTCAGACCATGAGACAGCTGATGGAGAATCTAACTATGGATAGGACAAGAAAGAGGCATAACAGAAGGAAAAGATCTGCATCCATAGCCAGTAGCCACGGAAGGCACAGTAGTCTCAGCATTGTGCTCAATAAAGAAAACCCATTTATCAGACGTTGAACATCTGCATTGATGTCCTCTCAAAGTTGGTATTTAAAAAGTAAAGACAATATTGCAATCAGCTATGGTATCATACTCAAATCCAAACTTCAAACTAACATATTCCTATTTGTACATTCTAAGAAATGAGAATTTTTCATTTCAATAAACTACAAGCAACGATTCTCCCACATGGAGGGTTGTTTGATGCAGCCTAGAGAAGTTGGGCCACACAGGTATCATACAAGGAGGCAGACTCGCATTCTAGCCGATTTGGATACAAAGAATAGTACTGAAATCATGGCCAGGAGAGAGGGATCACACACTCCTCCGCGATGTGAGTGAGTTGACCCAGATATTCTTTTCAGCGGTATGATCGGTTCCCATCAGGAAATGATTCAGACCATGAGACAGCTGATGGAGAATCTAACTATGGATAGGACAAGAAAGAGGCATAACACAAGGGAAAGATCTGCATCCATAGCCAGTAGCCACGGAAGGCATAGTAGGGCACCTATAGAGGTGGGTAGCATAAGAGGTTCCCCTCCACGTGATAGGAGACATACAGAGGAGAGGAGATCCACGAGGACTGCGGATAGACCTATGCAGCCTAGATTCCTACAGAGGGAGGAGCCACCATTAGTTAAGGACCCACTTGAGGACACAATTTTTCAGGATAATGTGATGGTAGCTCATGATGAGTGGAGAGCATTACCAGAAGAGGTACGGAATGCCTTTCCCCTTCACCAATATTGTATTCAAAAAAGAGAAAGCTTGAGAGCTAGACAAGCGTAGAGACCTAGGGCCCAGCAAAACAAAGAATTGAAGCAGGTTACCAGCAAGGTGACCCTTTCCACTTTTGATGGCAGTGGAAAGATCAGTGCCAGGGCATGGATTCACAAGCTTGATACATACCTCACTCTCAAACCTATGCAGGAATAAGAGGCTATTCAGTTTGCTACTCTACACTTGGAGGGAGTGGCATATGATTGGTGGCACCATCGGCTTATCACACAGAGACATGACTTACTGCGGTCATATAGGGCGTTTAGTGAGAAGTTGATTGCCAGATTTGATCACAAAGATGTGGAGCTTTATTACAGGGATTTGGCACAACTACGACAAAGTGGGCACGTTGATTCTTACATCAACGAATTTCAGCAGATTGCAGTAATGGTACCAGAGATGCCCGAGAGACGTGTGGTAATGCTTTTCATTGAGGGTCTGCATGGCAGGTTAAGAGGGTTGGTCAAGGCCCTTAGGCCTAGTACATTACACGATGTTATTCAGACAGCATTAGATTTGGAGACATCTCCCACTTCTTACCAACCTAGTAAGAAGCCCTTCACAAACTCCAAACCGTTTCAACGTTCCACTACTCAGCAGAAGAGTGTTCCCCCTCCTAGGATGGATCAGGAGACTCGGAATGAGTTGAGGAGGAAGAAACTTTGTTTTCATTGCAAGGACCACTGGGAGCCTGGACACAACTGCCTTGGGAAAGGCAAGGTGCATCTTATTGAGGTCATTTCAGATATAGAGGCAGAGTCTCAACCAGATACAGATATAGAGGACAGCGATGATGATCACGGTGCACATGAGGAGCAGCCCCAATTAGAGCTTGGAGAGGGAGAGACATCAGGCTCAAGTACTATTGCTTCACTTTCTGGAGTCCCTAGGTACCACCCCTTTCGTTTGAAAGGAGTACTTAAGGGGCAGCGAGTTGTCTGCCTGATTGATAGCGGCGCTACACACAATTTCCTTGATGAAGGATTTGTGATGAAGCGGGGTTTACAGGTTGAGGAGTTTGAAGGATTCAGTGTACGAGTGGCAGATGGCTTTGCTCTGAGCTGCACTAGACGGATTTCACAGCTTAGTATCCAGCTAGGGGACTACACATTAACAGATGATTTTTACATAGTTGGACTTGGAGAGATAGATGCAGTTTTGGGGATTCAGTGGCTTCAGTCTCTTGGGAGATATGTGCAGGATTTCAGACAGATGGAGCTGGAGTTTATGACAGATGGGAAGAAGATTGTGCTACGAGCTCTTTCAGATGGTGGGCCTAGAGTTGTTTCAGCACATCGGATGGAGTCTATCATCAGTCATGGAGAGGTTGCATGGGCAGCCCAATGCTTCATTTCATCCAAATCTTCTTTAGATGGTGGACAGCAGTTGCATACAGATATTCAGACCATAGTGGATAGGCATGGGCAGGTTTTTGGTGACATTCCTCCAGGTAGACCGCCAGACAGAGGGTTTGAGCATGTTATAGAGTTGGAGGAGGGTGCCAAGCTTGTGATCACTACACCTTATCGTCATCCTAAGAAATTTAAGGATGAGATAGAGAGGACCATCAGGGAGCTTCTTGATATGGGGCATATCCGTCCTAGTTCTAGCCCATTTGCTTCTTCGGTGGTGTTGGTGAAGAAGAAGGACGGGACGATGAGGATGTGTATTGACTACCGGGCCCTCAACAAGAAGACAATCAAGAACAGGTATCCCATCCCTCGTATTGATGAGCTTTTGGATGAATTGCATGGGGCCATTTACTTTTCGAAGATTGATCTTCGATCAGGATACCATCAGATTCGTGTTCGAGAGGAGGACATCCTCAAGACAACATTCAGATGTCACTACGGGCATTATGAGTTCTTGGTGATGCCATTTGGTCTCACTAATGCACCTGCCACTTTCCAGTCATGCATGAACCATCTCTTCAACAAGCAGTTGAGGAAGTTCGTGCTAGTTTTCTTTGATGATATCTTGATCTATAGCAGGACATGGGAGGATCACTTGAGGCATTTAGATGAGGTACTTGGCATTATGGAGGTTCAGTCTCTATTTGCTAAGATGTCCAAATGCGAGTTTGGACTTACTGAGATACTGTATCTTGGGCATGTCATTGGGGCCAATGGGGTCAAGGTCCATCAGGAAAAGATACAGGCTATGCAGGATTGGCCTTCACCTAGGAACATATCAGAGTTGCGGGGATTCCTAGGGCTATGCGGATATTATCAGAGATTTGTGAGAGGTTATTCAGATATTGCTGCACCATTGACAGATCTCACAAGGAAGGGGGCATTCAGATGGACAGATGAGGCACAGATGATATTTGATAAGCTCAAGGTGGTGATGAGCACATGTCCAGTCCTTGCTCTTCCGGATTTCTCTAAGCCGTTCATTTTAGAGTGTGATGCTTCGGGCTCAGGTATTGGTGCAGTTTTGATGCAGGACCGTCATCCCATTGCCTACGAGAGTAGGAAGTTGAGGGAGAACGAGAGGTTGTATTCCACCTATGACAAAGAGATGCTCGCCATCATGCATGCATTGGCGAAGTTCAGGCAGTATTTGGTGGGAGGGAAGTTCGTAGTAAGAACCGACCATAACAGCTTGAGGTACTTCTTGGAACAGAAGGAACTCAATGAGAGGCAGCAGAAGTGGGTCAGCAGGATCCAGGCATATGATTTTGACATCGAGTATGTCAAAGGGAAGAAGAATGTTGTGGCTGATGCACTTTCGAGGAGGCCCCATATTGCTGTCCTATATTCCGTGAGTGAGATTTCTGCAAATTGGAAGTCTCAATTGGTGGTCGAGTATTCAAAGAACACCTTGGCATGTGAGATCATGGATGGCAAAATTCAGGATGAGCGCTACCAGGTAATTTCTGATTTGATTTATTATAAGGGTAGAATTTATTTGGTACCTGAATCTAAGCTTAAGGGAAAGATTCTACATGCACTCCATGATGCACCATTAGCAGGACATCCAGGTTACTTCAAGACATACAGGCAGGTTAGAGAGAGATTCTCTTGGAAGGGTCTCAAGGAGGATGTTCTACAGTATATTCGAGAGTGTGTGACTTGTCAGCAAAACAAGTCCGAGCATACTTTCCCTGCAGGTTTATTACAGCCCTTACCTATTCCAGAGCAGAGATGGGAGAGTATATCTATGGATTTCATTACAGGACTACCAGTTGTGCAGGGCTATGATCGCATTTATGCGATAGTTGACAGGTTGACTAAGTATGGGCATTTCTTTGCCATTCCCACGAGTTTTAAGGCACCGCAGGTGGCTGATTTATTTTTTAGGGAGATATTCAGGTTGCATGGGCTTCCGAAGAATATTGTCAGCGATAGGGACAGCAGGTTTATGAGCACATTTTGGCAGGAACTCTTTAGATTGGCAGGCACTGAGTTGACTCCAAGCACTAGCTATCATCCGCAGACTGATGGGCAGACGGAGATTGTGAATAAGTGGATTGAGGGGTACCTACGCAACTATGTTTCAGGACAGCAGAGGGCATGGGTTAAGCAGCTTTATTTGTGCGAGTATTGTTACAATACTACGTACCATATGTCCATCGGTATGACCCCTTTCCGAGCTTTGTATGGTTATGACGCGAGATCCTTTGTGGATATGGCGTTTGGAGATAGTAGAGCTCCTAAGGCTCGAGAGTGCTTACAGGACAGCCAGGATATCCTTAAGACCCTTAAGGATAATATGCAGCATGCCCAAAATCAGCAGAAGGTGTATGCAGACAGGCACAGGATTGAGCGATCATTTGAGGTGGGAGATATGGTCTTTTTACGACTCCAGCCTTACAGACAAAGTACTCTTAAGAAGAGTGGAGCAGAGAATCTTAAGCCTCGTTTCTATGGTCCATACAGGGTGGTGAGGAGAGTTGGACAGGTAGCATATGAGTTGGAGTTACCTTCTGAAAGTAAGATACACAATGTTTTTCATGTGTCTTGCTTAAAGAAGGCATTGGGGCAGCATGTGACTTCTTCAGTAGAGTTACCACCCTTGGATGATGAGGGAAGATTGGATTTGGTCCCTGAGGAGCTTCTGGATTGGAGGGAGAGAAGGTTGCGGAACAAGGTGATTCGAGAGTATCTAGTTCGTTGGAAAGACTTACCTTTGGAGGATGCTACTTGGGAGGGTGAGTCTATTCTTCAGCACCCAGCATTACTTAGTTGCTTGTGGGCAAGCAACTCCGGGGAGGGAGGACTGTAATGTCCCCTCTTTCCGAATGAGCTTGGACGAAGACCTTTGGCCCTTTTTGTCTACCCGACGGCCAAAGGAGGTTTCTAGGGTGACTAAGTTTTTATTATTTTATTATATTGTGCTAATGTTTTTAAAATAACATTATAAGTTGCACATATAATAAATAATAAAGCTTATTAATAAATTAAAAATGTCAATATCAAAATACAATTAAAATTAATTGTATTAAAGGAGGAAAAGTGCGACTTGCTTATGGGAGTCATAAATTGGGAAATGTGACATCAAGCCCATAGGGAAAAATGCGACCAGCATAGGGAAAAGGAAAAATGTGATTGGCTGGTTGAGAGGTGGTGGTTGGGCTGTTTTGCCTTTATATGGGCAAGTCGACTTGCTTAGAAGCATTCCAGATTTTTATTATCAGATTTTTGCATTGTTAAGAGTTCTTGCTTTTATCAGAGATTCCAAGGACGAAAACCCTTGTGGATTTCATCTCTTGTGGACGAAAACCCAAGGGATTGAGAGGGGATTTCACTCAGAAATTTCCAGCGTTGTTAATCAGATTTCCGGGTTCATTTCAGCAGTGTTTGTGAAGAGTTTTGAAGGTATTTTCAGTGGTTTTTGATCAGCAGTTGGGTCGATCTATTGTGGGCAGTTTTGGCAGCAATTTCAGAGGTATTTTCCTCAAAAATATTTGTCAAATATTCTCCATAATACTGTAAACCAAATCACTGTATTTTCATCATTTTCTGAAGTATATTTTGAGGGTTTCCAGGCAGAATATTAGCAGACTTCAGATCTGATTTTCTGGGTTGTTTTGGCTGCAATAAATTCAGTTTCTTGCATGGTTCAGTCTCTAAATATTTGGGTAATCATTTGAAATCAAAAATATTACTTTTGGGTGTCATTTGCATTAAGATCTATCTTAAACCCTAGTCGCATTTTCTCAAATAAATTCAGATCTGCATTAGGGTAATTGCCATAACATCCATAAATCTGCATTTGCTGTTTTTATTTGATTTAAAACTCATTGGAGTATAAGGGAAACCCATTGGGGATCTTTCATATGAGCCTCAACAACTATATTGCATGGTGGCTTTGTAAGGGTTGTCTGACTATTGAAGTACATCTTTAGACTACAAATCTAAGCATCTAGTTTGTCCCCAACAATTTTGTCATCAACATGGGGAATGGATATCTCGGTATCCAACTTGAGAGCAGGTTGGGCAATCCACATGTCCAATGGAATAGTGTTAAAGGCATGTTGTTGTCACATAAGATGCTGGCAAATGCTCATCATTTATTACATTCGTTTGAGTTAAATCCTATTTTGTTGTTGTCACTGGTCATGCATCACACTAATTACACACAGTTTCAACAAAGGAAGGCAACACACAAAGGAACTTTTTTGCCTTGTTTTTTTTTTCAAATACAAAAAAAATTGTTACATGACAATGTAAGGATAAGAAAAGAAACCCTTGGAATATAATGCTATTTGAAATAATATTGAAAGTCCCTATTACAATAACTTGACAAAAAATGATGACCTAGATGAACTTCAATTCCTCCTTGAATTAGAGTAAAAACTTAAAAGCAATATGTAGAGATAAACAGAATACGGTTCTTTTCCCCTTGAAAAAGAAAGGTGCGATGCAAACACAGAAAGGGGTTGCCAAAAAAGTTTTGAAAAGATTATTCTCCTTTTATCTAATACTTAGAAGATTATATTTCACTGCAACACAAGTGGACAGCAAGAACAAGTCATTGTGAGAGATAAATAGGAGGTCGATATGGAGGCTGGCAGGTGAAAATTGAGATCTTGAGAAGAATGGATATTGATTGGATTCTGAAGAGTCATCCATGGACAGAATAGATGGATCTACAGAACTGCAGCCTCTGTGACTTGATAAGATACAGGGGCAAAGAAACATCATAGGAGCAGCAACAGGCTATTTGTTTGGGTTGCCATGGCAAGAAAGCATGCAAAAATTAGGGGGCTGTGTGTTGTGCCAGAAAGAGAACATGACCAAACCCAAGAAATGCGGCCTTTTTACTGTGAATGGTGTGGTTCACAGAGAGGGAAAACAAGGTTGACTGTTAATAATCGAGAATCTTAAGGGCAGGTTGGAGGAGACAATAGGTTTCAGGCCATTAGGCCTCAAGAGAGGAACTCAACAACAGTGTGGCTGTGGAGCTGTTAAGCGCACACTTGAACTTGGACATGGCACCAACTGATAGGTGCACACTTGAACTTGGACAAAAAAACAACCGATATGTCCCTCTCAGGATTCTCAGAAAAAATTAATGGAAAATGCACGACAACAAAGAGAGACAAAGGATATAGCTTCCAAAATTGTATGTTTTACATTCTCCATTAGCATGGATTAACTAGATGTACAATGATGAGGATGTTGTGCTGGTTGGATAAGGCCAAGCACATGCAGAAAGGAATAAATAAATAAAAGCTATTTAGAAAGATAAAAACATTTACGAGCGAATCTCATCACAAGCCAACTAGTGAGCAGAGCCAAGAGAAGACCTAAATCAATTGACTAGAAATGCCAAACGACAAATCGCACCAACTAAGCAATGAACCAACTTGGCCAACAGAGCCAGACTGCATCCACCAGACCAACCAATAAATTGAACCAACTTGACAGCTAATATTACCAACCAACTGGCAAACTGAACTAATTAGGCCAATGGATAGTTTCAGCCAACAAGAATGTGGCATTAAATACTAATGGTATCAACCTTATACTTTGAACCAACCCGCTCAGGAGAATTGTAAACAGCAAATCAAGATGCAAGGGAATCAAGATCTTATACACATCAAGGTGCTATGGTAAGCTTTTAGGGTCTGACAGAAACCAAGCAGAAGGGTTAGGAGTGAGGATTAGATAGGAAATGAAATCAAGTGCCAGGTTAATTGAAGTGCAGCAGTCACAGTACTTGAAAGGTGTTTGATTATATGTGAATTAAGAAACTCGGGCGAGTTTGTTCGAGGGTGTGGAAATTTGGTGGAGATTAACAAAAATTGCATGAGCTAGCAACTTGAGCAACATTCCAACTATCACCATAATTCCAGCTCGGGGAAGAAGATGTAGAGATTTGCCAATGATTAGAAGATGGTCATCTACCACTACAAATGTGTTCTTTCGATGGAGCAAATAGAATCCTCCTTAGCCAATATCCAATTCATCGCAAGTATCATTAAGAATAAGACTTGGTTCATTTTTAATTTGCAATCTATTGAATCAATTAATGCAATTACCATATTGGTGTATTTTGTGATTAAAAGTTACGTTGTCCATTACGTATTTCTGTTTTGACAGAAAATATTTTATATGTAGCTCAAGGGAGAGAAGATTGTCATGTAGTGTCATTGATCAATGCATGTGAATCTCTATCGAAGAATTATTACTGGTCAAATATCTTGAAGATTTATATAGATTGCTATCTGGCTTCATGAAATTTTTGAATTCTATGGTGTCGATGAGCGGAGATAGAGTGAAAGAGATGGCAGGTATGAAATCCCATTGTACTTTGGATTCAAGGATTTGTTGAGAACTCTAGGTCGGAGAAGGGGCAGATGAAATATGGTGCAAAAAATCTCAACCCAATGAAAAACAGAGGTAGGTTTATTCTTCTATTCACACGCGGCTCATAGCCAGCTATGAGTACTTTCTTAATAGCTAGCTAAAGACCTATTCATGATTCCATCTAGCAGGACCATTAGCTAAAGATATTGCCTGCATTAAGATCTAAAACTCGTCGCCCACTTCCGGGAAATGTTTGGAGCAAGGGAATGACGAGGATAAACACCTCATCTCCAAAAGATTAAAAAGAAAGAGAATATCTATTACAAAAAATCTGTTCTATCAAGATTAGAATAGTCAAATTACAAGCCATATGAAAGTTGTCCCTCTTTTATGGGAATCTACCTATACTGGACCCTTCCATTAGGTCACCTAAAGACAGCCACAAAAGCATGCCTGGTGGGGCCTGAACTCGGATCGTCGTCATGTCAATTGCTCCGACTTATTGCTAGACCATGGTTTATTGGACAGATCTATGAGAATTATCATTGTTGCTTAAATTGGAACTATTCAGAAAAGATCCTATAGGAACCAATCTGAATTACAAAGTCATCTTTACAAGCAATCCACAAAAAAATCTTTGTATGAATTCATGTGTAATAGAATGAAATGATATTAATGTCCAAAAACACTTGTAGACTTCCTATGGAATAGAGTTATAGATTTGAAATATTTATTGGACTAGGTGATGCAACTAATCCTCTACAAGTTAAATATTTATTATGTCTTTACTCAGAAATACTGTTTCACTACTAAAGAAAGAGCATCCACACCTTTGATACCATCCCATCTGCCCACGCAACTTCAATATCACCATCTTTAAGACCAATAATATATCCAATAAAGGAAAAATATGATTCCTTGACGCAACCACTTCTTCTAACATTCTTCATCCTCCTTAAACCTCGCTCCCCAACATTTGGCTCTAGGGATACATCATCCTTCTCTGTGTCTAAATTTTTCAGGCATTCCTTCCGCTGAAACTGGTTGACAATACCAGACCCCACTGGAGTCTCTCGAACAGATGGCAGCAGAATGACGATGTCCCCAATGCAGTAGCTGTAATCTGGATGTTCAGCTAGCTCATAGACACTTACCACTTCCTCTTTGTCAAATTCATGAGGATCTTCTGGACGTTGCATATGCTTTAGCCATTTTACCCTTACTGTTCGCTCCTTTGAATCCACACTTTTCACAACTCCTATTCGTCTGAAATCAGAAGACACTACATCCTCATCCTGACCCTTTTCCTGCACATACTGCTCAGGCCAAAAGTCGTGATCTCCCAGATTATCAACAGGAAACAAGGTCCGGGAATCTGAACAAAACGAATGAGTGCCATCCTGCCAAATCACATCCACCTTTGTCTTTGTGTTCACCACAAATAGCGCCTGTTCAATAACATCTCCCTTTTTGTGCACTTTACTATCGTGCTCCATAAGACTTTTGCAGGGTTTGGTCTGACATCTCGAATCATCGATGGTGCTTCCCGAACTAGATTTCAAGCAATCCATCTCCACATTGTCTTCCGTGTCTCGCTCTGATGCAACATCCTCCACAAGACCAGATGCCAACCCTGATAAGTCTCCATGTGAAGTAAGCAGACACCAGTCACCAAGTTGCCAATTAGCATGTGAGAAACAGGTCAATAGTGTCAATTGCTTCGGGTCCTGCTGCTCTGCAGGGATAGTTATTGACTGGGAACCACAGCCTGGCATGGCCGATGCAATCCATTTGACATGTACATATCCCACATCAACATCACTTATCATACCTTCCATGCGACCTGCTTTCCATCTTCCACGCAACCATCGAGCATTCTTGAAAACTGCAGATGAACTCGCACGAACATGCTGTCCAGGATGATAAGTATAATAACCATCTTCTAGAAGATTCTGACAAGTTGGGATAAGATATTCACGATCAGCCCTCCTTATCTTGCACTTTGCATTGTCATCAAAAAGAACAGTTACATTTACGTCTAGCTCCTCAACCCTGCCCAACCAGGGCCCAAATACAACATAATCTCCCACTGCAAAGGCACATACTCTGACAAGTTGTTTGCTATCAACATTTCTTATGATTTCTCCACTGTGCGCTTTCAAATCAACTGTAAGGTCAACATTGACTACTGTACCTGTCTGCCCTGATGGATCTGAAACAGATGCAACAATATCACCATGAAGAAATGCCCTGTCAACTACTAAAATGTCATCAATTTTCTCAATTGTTTCTGCCAGACTTGTCCAGATTACTCGAGCATGACCTTCAAATATAGATTCACTCTCATCTTGATCTTCACTGTCACTGCTGCTACTTTCAAGATCTAAATAACTTGCGATTTCCATCACCATGCCTTCCAGGTCCTCTTGTTCAAAATTTTGGACTGTCTTCTCTGTACAAATCTACAGCAGATGGTTTTCTTGTAGCATTAACTATCAAATCCAATGGCTCAGTTCCAGAGATTTCTCCCCACAGGTATAGGTTCAGATATGCAGTTTCTGTCCAAAACGATTATTACTGATGACTAATGCACTATTGCACTTTTGAATGTCCTTGGAACTGGATGCATGTCATTCTTTGTCTGAACCTCTGTATGTCATTCAAGTGCTCATCAGCTACATAAAGAGTATACACACCACCTTAAGTTTTGGAGACAATCAATATGCACTGGACACAGTAGCTCTAAACAAGCATATGGAGAAGAACCTGCAGCCATGTTTGACTTATCAAGTTTATGAAATCTTCATGACATATTTTTTTGTAAAGGAAAATTTGCAGCGAATTTTGTTCCTTACAAGCAATAAAATAACCTCAAGCAAAAATCATAAAGCTCAAACATGAAGCTCACTCTATGCCAAAAAGAGATCTAAAGAACCCTACATCTGTGTGTGAAAAGACTCGTCACACTGAAAAATGTTTACAAAATTAGCAAAGCAGTTATTGCTGCTATAAAACTCAAGTAGAATATTAAAATTCAATAAGTTACTTGGAGCTGGAGGGGGTAGACTTACCAAAAAATTATTTCAATAGACAATGCTTACAAGGAAGGACGTTTTTCATCTGCTTCATGTCACACTTGATGATGGACACCTGACTTTTCAATGTCATATTGTCAGTATATAATACCAAACAAGATTTTCTCAAGCAATATTTGGAATGGAACCCTCAATTATGAATCTTCCTTCTCAATATTGAATAGCTACTCCAAAGGCTACTTGACCTCAGCAAGCAATGACGTGGGTCATGCCAAAGATAGGTTCCCTAAGAAAGCTTCTAGACAGAATGCCAAAGGAGAATTGCCCTAAACAAACTCTAAATGCCTGAAGCTGACAGAGAAGACCTGCCAATGTTCCCAAATGTAACGTCCTTAATAAATCTTCAATATAGAACCTGCCAAAGGAGAATTGCCCGAGACAATCTTTCTAATATTAAGAACCTGCCAAAGAAGAATTGCCCAAAGCAACCTTTTTGAAATAGAATATGCCAAAGGAGAATTGCCCAAAGCAACCTTTTCAGTATAAAACATGCCAAAGGAGAATTGCCCAAAGTGACCTTTTCACTATAGAACATCCCAAGGAAGAATTGCCAGAGAAGCTTTAAAGATGTAATGTCAAACGAGAACTGCTCCAGAAAATACGTAATGATGTAACTGCCAAAGGAGAATTGCCCAAAGCAAATCTTCTATAAATAAAATTCCCGCGGTATAATTGCAAAAGATGAACTGCCCCCCTGATCTCAACCAGAATATCTAAAGGAGCAGCACAACAGCACCAATCTTTGGAACCATACGAACAGAAGAATTCACTGATACAAGCATTCCCTTCAAAAGGATAGTGTGGAATGAACAGCTGCAGAAACAAACAATGTTTCTAATCAATATAGAAGAGTATTAATATACAATTTTTTTAAATTTTCAAGCATAAACTGAACTTCTAACGTGGAAAAAACTTATGTTAAAGATTATCTACAGCAATAATTCCTCTAGAAGATGACAAAGTATACCCATATTGTTCAATACTCACATTATAGTCGTTTGCACCTTAATGAAAATCCTGCCGGCAGCATAATCAAACCTGTAGTCAGAACAACAATGTTTTAGCTTCTTGAACGTCTTGCCAAGACATGAATGATTCTAAAAAAGCTATGTTCCTCCCAAAATATGTCAAACATGCTTCAAATTGAAATTGAACTTCGATAACCAACGAGGCCAGAATTCTGCCAAAAAAATCTTCCCTCTCTCTCTCAAGTGCCATGTACATGCAAAATAAAAATGACAATTTGATGAGTGACAAGATGAAGAGTTTGTATGATCACCATGGTTTTACCTTTATATTTAATACAGATTAAAAGAACCTATGAAGTGCACTTAAATAAAATCCCTTCCAGTAATACCAATGTGAATTCTGAATCCAAAGAACTACTAAGGATGGGGAAGCGATAGAGAACAGAGGAGAGATAAGGGTGAATCTTTTTCGTCCATGATGCCTAGTATGTAAGGTTTAGTAACAAATGTTTCTATATTTGCAAAGAACAAATGGATTTAATTTATAACCTTCTTAGCTAGACTGTTTCGGTACAGGTACGGGTACGGTACGCTGAAACAGAATTTTTATAAACTTTGGGTGCTGTACGCTGTGGATACATACATATATATATATATATATATACATACATATATATATATATATATAAAGAAGCATTTGCATACTTACTGAAATTTTTAATTTAATACTCATACAATCATTCATAGAACATGAAAACAAATTTCAAATACTTAGAGAATTGAGACTTGAGTTTGTATTGATTCATAAAGTTCAAAACATAATAGTTAATAACTTAATACATTCAAGTTCTCAACTTGCTTCACTTTCAATTTCCTAGGGCTAAAAGCTTAGAACATATCATCTAGATCATCCTCAAAATCATCTTCATGGATGGCACTTGCAGCTCCACTCCCACTAGCTCCAATATCAAACCCTTGTGAAGGGCTCCCTGGAAATTCATCATCAATGCCAAGTCGTAAAATATTAGACAAACAAGCAGCAGAGGCTTCAAAGTCCTTGGTTTCAGGTTGGCTTGTAGTTGATCTTTCTCCTTCTCTCTCTCTCCTTCAAGCTCTCTTTCTCTCCTTCAAGCTCGGAATTAGCAAAATACCAAAATATGAGTGTGTGAATTAACAAGAGGGGCTAGGTGTATAAATAGGTTTGGGGGTGTCTTTTAGGTTGAAACTAGAGTTAGGTTGAGTTTTTTTTTAAGTTCGGGGTTTTTTAATTTTATTTTAATGATTTTAAGTTAAAAGTGGTGGACTTTTGCAGCAGATACGTACCCGCAGCATACCCAGGACGTATCCGTACCCATACCCATACCAGGTACGTACCAGGCCTGGTACGGGGGGGTCTAGGGCTTTTCCGGGCAGTCTAGCTTCTTAGAATTGATATTATACATCGTAAATAGACTTATCATGCATTTCATGCTGTTAAAATAAAGGGGCAAAATTTCTCTATTTGCATACTGCCAAAAGATTTTATTTCAATTTTAAAGCATTCTTAAAAACATGTGACATGTGTAAAATGCAAAACTCTAAAGAAAATTACTGAATTTTTCAAAATCAGAACAGTGTACAAAGAAATAGAAAACCACCTTCACACTGATCCTACAATTCCCATAGATCTAATAGAGCCTATTATCCTCTAGAGAGCCATTTCCAGGTAACCAGTGAGCTTGTATTGCAGATTCTTCTGATCTTCAATTCAGTTAGATGCCCGTAAAGGAATTATTATGTCTGTTATGTTTACAAGATTTTATTGCCATAAACTCTATAGAATTTGTTTCACTGGTGAGCTTGTATTGAGAATTCTTATGATCTTCAATTCAGTTAGATGCTTTACTAAATCAGTTCCCAATTCACAGGAATTGTAGACCATCATTCTTCTGTGATCAATTCCCTCTGAGAGCAGAATCAAAACTTAATACCATACACGGGTTTGGCACCGTAAAGGAATTACTATGTCTCTTATGTTTACAAGATTGTATTGCCATAAACTCTATAGAATTTGTTTCAGTTGAAAAAGGGTTAGGAAACCATGCACAAACCAACCTTTGGCAAAAAATTTGCATATGATTGGAAAAAGCTAATGGATATATCCATACACATACATATACAACATAAATATTATATAGATTTGTGTCTATGTGATTTCACATATATATAAAATTTATAGGAAAAACTAATGGATTATAAAATATACATATACATCTGATAATCACATGCACAAAAATCTGGAAAAGACATCAAATATATGAAAAATCCAATAAAACTTAAAAGACCGGGAAACAACCATACTAGTAGTAGCGCCTTTAGATGCCAAGGGTACACCCATCGCAATTATGAAGGGATAATTGTTGAACTTCAAGGAATGATATAATAAAAGCATAGAATGTTCAATTTTGTATCAAAGATACATATGCACAAGAAACTTTTATACAGTACTAACGTACATTGAATTTTTTTGTATTCCCTCAAGAAAATCGGCAACCTCAATACACAAAAAGAGCTTGCCCTCGATCTCCTTGAATTGACACAGAAGATCCTGTTTCCTCTTAGTATATCATTCCTGTGTGTGTGTGTGTGTACACACACACACACATATATATAGCTGTCAAGATGGTTGAGCTGGGATAACGGGCCAGATTAAGGTTCTCATCCAAAAGGGTGTGGATTCAAATCCCACCTTCAACGGTCAACAAACCACAGTGAGTACAGCAGAGTGTGTACTCCTTTGTAGATGGACTGGCAAAACTTGATTTACCTGTCATAAGTTCAAACGAATACAAAATTCGAAAAATATATAGATTAAAGTATGAAAGTCCCCTTGTTCCCATAAGAGAGTTTCATGCCCGAGAGGGCATGCTGGCTAGTCTGGGACCTAAAAAGTACCTTTACCTTTATGTTGAAAAGTGAATTAATAGAGAAGTTTCTGCATTATTTTTCAAAACCTGTCTTTAGAAACATCCAGTTCTTAATTTGCTTCTTCAGGTCGCCCGAGAAGGCATGCTGGCTAGTCTGGGACCTAAATGTTTTGAAGTTTCTCTCTTATTTTTCAAAACCCGTCTTTAGAAACATCCATTTCTTCATTATTTTCTTCAGGTCTAAGATACAATAACCATACAAATAAACATATAGAACCTAGTTATCTTTCAAATTTTTATCTTCCAAACAAGCGTACACGTCTATTGGCTTAAAAAGAACAGCTATCCAAGTGAATAAGACAATCAGTGCACTAAATTGAAACTCAACGATGAAAAAAATTGCATTTCTAATACAAAAATGATCTAGGCAGCCCTTGCACATTTAAATTGTAAAATAAAATCGATCCTATTTGACTTTTCCCCGGAAAACACTTAAGGTTAAAGTCTTATGTTCTTATGCCGTTTCAATTGCAATTTACCAGTCATTACATCAAAACTTAAACTAAAACAAAGAATCTAGACCATTTTTTTACCTGAACAAAGTTTAAATTCATCTGACCACTTCTCGTACTACGTATGATAAATAACGCAAAAAACCACATATTAATGTATATTTAGCTCGCTATGCAAGAAAACAATATTTGAAAAAAGCAGACCATAAACTACAGCATCAAATGTAAAGAAAAGGTTTTCGACAAAACTTACGAAGATATCAAAGAAATCTCCACCAAATTGTACAATTGAGGACTCAATCAGCTCGTCGTAGGGGGAGCGGGCGGGGTTCGATGCCCTGACCTCCCTGAAACCAGTCGTTCACGCCATTAAAGCAGCACTATAACCTCCCAAACCCCTGAATTCGAACACTGATTCAATTCACAAGAAGGCGCATTGTCCAACTTTGCAAGCCAAGGATGAACTGTGTATAGAGAAAAAAGCTCTTGGATTTGCATTATATGTTAACATTTGTAGATACTATAAATTAAATTGTGATTAGCGGTATATACGATATGCCCGGATGGGATGCTCCTCCACTAATCAGCGCCATTAAATTTTAAACATGGGTTACCAAAGTATGGATATATTATTCCTTAGTGGAGATTGGTGTGCTTTATTTTAGTTCTGTAAATAATTGAAAATGGGCGCCCATAGGTCCACACTTCTAACATGCATCTTTGTTTTCTAATGATAGTGCCGCGAATATGAGAGGGCATATCCCGTGTCCCTTTCAACTAGTATTAAAGAAAATGCAAGGTCGGTGCCATTTTGACGCCCCCTCTTTTATGGTGAAGTGTGTGACTGATTAAGCAAAATGTTTATTTATGAATAAAATATTGCCTAATCTAAGCATCTAGCCCCTGTAATAAATATGTATGCATTAAGAATAGATCTGACCCAAGTAAATTAAGCTAGGAAATAATGAAACCCTAGTTGCAAATAGGAGATAAAAGGACTTAGTTGTTTCACAATTAAATTTGGATTGTGCCACAATAACAGATTGATGAACAGAAAGGGAGAAGTGTTGCACAGGGGCCTAAAAAATTGTGTAACCGCTCGATCTGCCTGGACTAGGGCACCTAGGATGGGTCAAGGGCGTTTGTGGGCGCTATAGACTAGTTTCGGGCGCCTATGTCTACCCAAAACCTCAAAAAACCTCCTTCAAAGGGTCGTGAGATGTTTGATGTCCTTCGTTCTTGATCACTAGTAGGTCACATGATGATCGTCGATGACGTTGATAACCTGTAATAAAGATTTCACCTATAAAACCCTCAAAAGCGCATCAAATCCCAAAAATAAAAGAATGCAAATGAGGGTTCATACTGTCCTTGGTTATCAAGCAAGTGATCTTACAACTGAGTGTTGCACTACATTTCAAGCCCAATGTAGTTCTATGTGTGTGTGTGTCGAAATCGTGCCCTAGGTGGCTCTGTGTGTGTCGCACTTGATAGCGAGAAAGTAACTAGATGTAAAAGATGTAAATAGATGTGTGCACGAAAGAATGAACTTCCCCTCCTATGAAGTTTATGTAGAAAAATGTAGTCCTTTTCCTTGGTGTGGATGCTAGATGGATGCTTGAATGCTTTTGATAATGGCTTTAGATGAAACCTTAGGTGATGATATCTAGTGCTTAGTGCTTGGTCCTTTATTATGGTCACATAATTTTATATTTATATGATTCCCTTGCTTGAATTTCATAATTATCCCCGAAAAGGCCGACTACCAAGAAAATAAGATGCCCAAATGGATAGAAATGACCTGAAAGCTGTGAGCAAAATACAAAGAGTTCAGGGGCACCTAGAGAGGACGAGGGCACCTGACGTTGGTATCCTGGCTGGGCGCTAGTACCCAGGGTGATAAGTGCCAAATTATGAAAAGATAGACTAGGCTAGAAAGAGTGTAAGACCACAAGGGAAAACTAAAAGCAAGCAAAGAGGCCAAAGAAATGGGCCAATTAGTACTTTTCTTGCTTAGGAATTATATGAATAGTAGTACGTGGTCAAAACTAGATAAATTACCCAAAGTGCATGATTTAGTGTCTACACATTGCATCACTCTTAGACACTTGGTTGAAAATGTATGGGATAACCAAGGTGAAGCTATTTTTTGTTGATTTGTTGACTTTAGAAAAACATTTGACACAATACCTAGAAATAAACTCTGGACCAAGATGGAGAAGTTTGGAGTTCAAGATTAGTGTAGAGCGGTTGTTCATAGGCTATATGAGTAGGTCAAGGCCAAAATCAAAACAAGGGAGGGAATCTTTGAAAGTTTTGGGAGTGACATTGGTGTTAGAAAAATATTCCCACTTGTCACCCACTTTATTTGGGTTCTACATTGACAATCTAGAGGAGTGGATTGACAAAATGGATGTGGATGGAATTCACTTAGCCAACTATGTAATAAAATTGCTTCTTTATGTAGAAAAACTCATCCTAATTGCAAAAGTAGAACATAGTTTGAAAGAGCATTTGAGGGCACTTGAGATCTGTTGTTGAGAGGTTGGAATGCAAGTAAACATAAAAAACTAAAGTCATGATATCTTCTTTACAAGGAAAAAAGAAGCAAATCAACTTCTTTTTCGAGGAAAAACCACTAGAAATAGTGGAAGAATACAAATATCTCGAGTTGGATTTTCACAACAAGCTTAGTTGCGAAAATTGTAGGGAAAAAAGAATACAAGGGGGTGGAAGACACTATATTCATTACAAAATAGGTGCAAAAATGTAGAATTGTGGGATTGGAAAAACAAAAAAAACCTTTGTTGGCCTACTTGTTAAGCCAATGATTCTTTGTGGTTGTGAAGTTTGGGGAAACAATGTGTCTGATCTTAAGTGAAGACAAATAGAGAGAATTAAAAAACACTTAATCACATACATCTTCAAAATTAAAATGTTGATTCTATATGAGATTCTATTAGCTGAAGCGGGAACCTTCCCCTTAGAGGCATAAAAAATAACTTGGTTTTTAACTTATCTGAAGAAGGTTCAAAACATGGAAGTTCATAGGTGGGCTAGAATGGTTGTAGAAGAACACCTAGGTGGGAGGAAGAACATGCATATGAAGCAATGATTCTTTATGGTTATGAAGTTTGGGGAAACAATGTGTCTGATCTTAAGTGAAGACAAATAGAGAGAATTAAAAAACACTTAATCACGTACATCTTCAAAATTAAAATGTTGATTCTATATGAGATTCTATTAGCTGAAGCAGGAACCTTCCCCTTAGAGGCATGAAAAATAACTTGGTTTTTAACTTAATAGTAATAATAATGGTTCAAAACTTTTTTCATAGGTGGGCTAGAATGGTTGTAGAAGAACACCTCAGGTGGGAGGAAGAAATTATGAAGCTAACACATTACGATAATGAGACTTCATAATGTGATTAAGTCGCAAATACTCCATGTGAGCACCAAACCACTTAAGTGCAAAGATAATTTGAGATCAAAGATTAAAATATATGCCATTGTTGGACCACGTATAATTATAGCATTAGAATTACTTGGGGATGGGGATAACGTCATTACCCGTGATTTTAGTCACAATAAAGTCACGATTTTAATGTTGGTGAAATTTACCCGCAATCACGAACGTTTTAGATACTTTATAAATTTCATGCGATTAAAATTATGTGCATATTCGGGACAGACCATACAATGGCAAATTAATCACGCTCTTGCAATTATAATCATTACGAAAACGATAAAATGGCATGATGATAACCCAATAGTGACTAAAGGTCATGGGTGATCTAGTTCCCCAAATGGACCCATGCCTTTAAAAGATTAATTAGACAAGTTAGAAAGGGATTTACGACCAATTAATTAAATTCGAAAGCAAGGGCAACTTTATATCACTTGAGTTGAAATTAAATTTAAGGAGAGCCCTTAGATTTGAAAGGCTCTCCACCATTAGATGATAAAACCCTAAAATCTCATAAATGGACCCATGCCTTCTAAAATCTTTTTATTTTTTCACCTTCTCTCATTTCATTTGGTTTAAGTTTTATTTACACCATTTTAGGTTTGTGGGATTTAGGCAAGGAGGGTCTTTTCACATGGAGCTCAAACATTGATCAATGGTGGAATCACTCCATTTATTATTCACCCATTCTATTTTAACCCAATTTAAGGGTATGAAACAAGAGTAGGATTGGAACTGAAATCCATTGTGAGATCATTTGGTTATTATTTGATTTGAAAGGATTATGAGGATAAAAATATTTCTAAAATTTATTTTCATTTTGGCTCTTCCTTCAGCCTTTGTGCCATAATTTTCTTTTGAATTATAATTCCATATTTTTGTTCAGGGAATAGAACTCACACAAGAGCTTAAGGAATAAGAGATTTAGAGGAGGATTATCCACTCCATTTAGATTTGAATATGCACAATCTGGTTTGCACACAATTGTTGGATTTGTCAGGGTTTCAAATGCCATTATTGATCTCCTTCATTCTTTGGGACAGAACGAGGGAAGGCCATCCAAACGTGATATGTTGGGTTAGGCTTATTTGGCATATTGTTATTGTTTTTTTATCAAAACAGGAAAAGATTATAGAAACAATGGGTGGGACTCCGTAAATTCTTTCACTATATCTGTTTCTTTTATATATGAAACAAAACAATATGCTGACCGCATTTTAACAAGGGTGATTGCAGGCTTTGTCACGACCATTGTGAAGGTGAAGATGACCATAGGCCATAATAATGGCATATGTGTTGTGCATGCCACATCCCATGTGTTTTGTTTGGTAAGGAGTGTGGGGGATGGGAGGGACAACTATCCCACCCCACACCCCATAATATAATTTTTTTGTTTATTAAAACAAAACCTCCCCCGAAAATTTAAGACTTAACTGATATACTTAAACTTTAAAATAAAGTAATCTCATTCGTATATATGTGTGTGTGTGTTTATTACACTCTTTTATGATCAAAATATACAGGTAGATAGTGACCAAACAAGCAAAAATAAATTTTATTTTTTTTTCGATAGAGGAATTCTGGGATAACAAGAATACATATTTCAATAATACAAGTCTTAAGACATTTTGCTTAAAGGATAATAACTAAGCTTAAACATGATCATAGAAACTAAGTTGGAAAAAGGAGATATTACAGATTAAGTGTGTAACAACAACATTATAAGAATTTGAATCACCAAAATGTAACTTGAAAAATTATTTCATAGTGAACTTGATCAATACAACAACAATTATTATGAAATTCTAAATATGAAGTTTGCAAATGTTTTTAATTCCTTTGAAGGGAAGTTACTTTAAAGAATTCATATGAGATTTTTATGAAAAAAAGAGAGATAATTTCATTATTTATTACCATAAACATTCTAAAGTTTTTTTTATCCCTTAAATTGATTTATTTCATTTCCAAAAGAAAGGTTTAAAGAGGGAGAACAAGGATTTATACAGCAACTCATAACCTTTAAATCAAGGTGAAAATTCCATTTATAACAACAATGCAATAATGCAACTTTTGAACAACACTAAATCAATCTTTTCAAGAGTTTTAACAAACATCATTTAGAGTAACAGTTCAGATTCCATGGAGGTCTAATTCGTACTTTTTGTTTGAAATTTTAATAAGGAAAAACAACTTAAAATGCAAGTTACAAGTCCTCCACTAAGTGGAGACAACATGTCAAAATTTTTCCCAAATTTAAACAACTTTCCAACAGGTAATTTTAAACCTGCAATCTTCTCCCAAAAAAAAATCTCCACTCCAAGCTCTTCAAAACATGCCACAAAAAACTCCAAACATCCATGAGAAATAAGCTTGGTTTACCTCCCAACCAAATGGCATCATTACATGCCTCCAAGGAAACCAAGAAAGGACATGATAGCCTCCCTCCAAGCCCATGGGAAAGAGGCAAACATAGCTCCAACAACACTAAGGTAAAAAAATTTACCATTCAAACAAGGTTTCAAGGAATTGTATTCAAGTAACAAAAAATAAGGCAAAACAATCAAAGACTTGAAAAGCATTAAACTTTCATTGATGGGAAGAGGGGATAAAGAATCCAAATAAGATTGCCAAAAACCTCCAAATTAAACAGTAAACCATCTCCTTATATCTCCATGAGATTTATCACTCCATTATACTCCCTATCACTCCATTCCCCTCTCCATTAAATTTTCAAACTTCAAGTTTCCTTAAATGGATATAGGGGTTGATTTCCAAACCAAATGGAAATTATCCCCCTACTTACAAACCAAATGTAAGGGGTAAACCATAGTTCCCTCAAGCTTCTCCATCAAGCATGAGGGTGAGTAAGGAAGGAGATTCTTCCATCTTCCCAAACATGCTCAAAATCTAATTCATGCAAGATTGGATGGGAAAACAAAAGACAAACAAATTGAACAACCAATTCCATTTCCACAGCAACACAATTTTGCAACCATTTCAAACAAGAACAAAATTTGAGGTAAGATCGTACCTTCAAGATTAAGCAAGTGTTCCAATTTCAAACTTCCACAAACTCCACTTCCTTCTCCTTGTAATCTCCCAAAAGCAAACCCAAAGCAAGAAATTTTGAAACAAAGTAACCCCATCCCTTCCACAAGAGGGGATGATATAGAAAAATAACAAGCCAAAGGACCAAATGGGAGGGTGACAAGTGTCACCCTCCACCAAAACTGACCTTACTTCCAAAATTACTATCAAAACTAAAACCCACAATTTAGCATTAATCCCAATCATGGTTAAAAAGTCAGCACTCGATGGAGGTTTCTAATGACTTCCAAACACTTTCAAGTTGGATAGGGAGATCTGACACAATTGGTTGGTCTGTGTGGAACCAAAAATTTCTCATTGAACTGTACTGTATTCAGTTCACCAAGGTCTTCCAATTTAGAGGAACGATCTCGCCTTTGCAAATTATGGTGCTCTTGGCTGCCCACACGATGTGAACTTGGACTGTCACTTGGAATGCTCTCTGATACCACCATGAATTCTTAGTACTTTCACCGCAAATCACCTTGTGTCTGGATTCGGATTCATTCATTTTTTTCAAATTTGAGACCTGTTATGTTTTACCTCAAGAAATCGATTTTTCTTCCTTTTATGCCCAAGAAATTCGTTACATATCTGTCACGACTCGAGGATTTGACATGTTTTCAGAGGGGAATTTCTATTTTCGATATTGCAGAACTTAATTCTTTTTTCTTTACTAAGGGTTTAGGAGGTTGTTCAACAATTCTTGTAATAGAGATCTATGCCTATTCTCCCAATGTGCTTCTAGAGATTCAAGTCCAAGCTCAATAAATGTGGCCCTAGGAAATGGAAACAGGTTGCAAACACTTCTACGGCATTTTCAATGCCCCATGTATTGAAACGTTACGGGAAACCTGTCTGTACAATCTATTATTCTCCGCCGCATGTGTGTGCCGTCCCCGTGTGCGGTCGTGCATAGTACTCATTTTAAAATGGTATTCATACAACCATAAGTGATACAGAATAACTTTGATAAAACACATCAAGGAGTGTTTTGTATTCAGCTTGTCAACAAAGCATAGGGCTTATCATGTCATACTTATCTCTAGGAGACTAGGACGTTTCATTGGTGGATCTCGTTTCCGATGCACGGAAACGATGGGGGGAACTAGGTGTTTCCTGGTAACAAAGCTCAAAACCAGTCTACAACTTGTTCTCCAAGAATCCTTTATATCTGTTCTCATGTTTGTACTCAGTTGATTAATGAAGAGGATGCACTCACTAGTTTGCTAGGATCATTCAATGACACCAATAAGGACCTCCCTAGAAACCAGTTGAACGTAGATGATTGCTTCTCTTAACAAGGATTTTTGTGGAACACAATCTATGCTCTTCAGATTTCTAATGTACTCCTAATTTGTAGGCACATAGTCAAGCTTTTCATGTAATCTAACTAGCTTCGGCCTAGTTTGTTTGCAATCTTGGGCCATGCACGTTATTGGACCTACTCAATTAAATGATTCTTATCCTGTATCTAATCATTGCTGGTTCATATAATATAACATTATTTCCTCATAATTAATCATAAACTCAGGTTATCCTCAGCAATTCCATACAGAACATTCCACAAATTCAAATTTTCTCTGAAGAAGTGAGCTCCAAAATTATTGAACCAATAGATTTCAATGACCTTAAAACAATTACACCATAGGTCTCCTTTATAGGGCCTTTTTGCAAGGCAAATGGTCATTTTCTTGCATTTAACTGTTTTCAAAGGTCATATCTTTCCCAAGGTCACCCTATGGGAAAGATTTTCATTAACAAAAGGCTTAAGCTCACCTAATTTAAATTACATGATCTAATCTTACCTCCTGGAGAGCCCACAAGACATCCCAAGTCCATAAAATGGCCAAAATAAACAAATGTAACTGATTAACTAACTAATGTAAAATGTCCCTACACTTAATGGAATCTAAGGCCATATAAATGCACATAGAGAAGTTTTTAAATTTTGAATAGATCAAACTAATGAAAATTAAACTCCTAATGTCAAGAGGGATTTTGAAAGACCTCCTGAATAAATGTGCTCGTGGGATTGGTCACCCAAGAGATGACTGAAAAATCAGGAATGACACCATTGCAGGAGCCCTAAAAAAACTGGATTTTTGAAATGTGATTGGACTAGGAGTAGCCCTGGAGATGGATTGGAATGCCCCTGACATTCTAGTCTGTAAATCAAGATTCCTTCAAGTCTTGACCAACAAGCATTGAAAGTGATCTTATAGGTTCGGAAGATTTTGAAACCCTCGTTTCTGTCGCAAACAAGCTCCAAAATCCCCACCCCTCAAGGGTGCTGATGGATTCTAAGATGATGAACCAAGAATTCAAAAGACCAAGGAGTATCAAAACTCTATAAAAAGAAGAATGCAAATGAACGAGGTCAAGACATAACCTCAGTTGCCATAACAAGGGGCTTATCCTAACTTAAGCTAATATCCTACATTTCAACCCAAATGTAGTTCTAGTGAATGTGTACCAATTCGTGCCCTAGGTTTTCTCAAAACTAGTCCTAAACTTTGTGAAGTAGTGAGCAATAAATAGATGTAGAAAATGTAATATAATGTGTGCATGGAATAGAATAGAATCCTCCCCCTATGTTGTGTGTGATGCAAGATGACCGAGCCTTGTCCTTGTGATGGAGCTATGTGGATGCAATGCCATCTCCAATGTAAAATTGGATGCAAATCTAGATGGATTATAATTAATGACTCGTGCTAGGTCCCTCATTATGGTCTCATAATTTATATTTACAGGGTTCTCTTGATCTAATTTCGTAATTAACCTCGACATGAGTGAGACCACCAAAAAGATAAGAAGGCTTCAATGACCTAGAAAGAGCCCAAAAAGTGGTAGGAAAGATAAAAAAGGATCAGGGGCCTTTTTTCATGGCAAATGAGGTTACCAGCTTGCACCCCTGTCGAGGCTAAAATAACAAAATCTGACTAAAACATACCGGGATGTTTGTGGTGTGAGGTTAGGAATGACAATTAGAAATCAATTAAAAATGGCCAAGATTAGGGGTTAATTAGTAATTTCTTCACTCAAAAACCATCTAAATATTAGTATGAGACTAGTACTAAATAATGCCAAAAGTGCATGAAAATGTGTCTAAAGTAACAGTAAGCACTAGATAAACATTAAACAAGAGAGGGTTAAGTTTAAACCATAGAACTATAACAAGAGATGCACATTTCACATTGTTAAGAGATGAACTAACACAATCACATAGGTATGAAAGTCGAAACATAATCCAAGGTCTAAACCAGACGAATAAAGTATCGTAATCATCAAGAAGGGAAAAGTTTGACCCCTTAAGGCTTGTCGTGCTAGTTGGAGTATGTTTCTTGAATTCCATGTTTCTCACATGGCTAACACCTATCACCTGCACATTTAAGTCAACCATCATACCTATCCAATCCCAATAATCTAAGTACGATAACATCTAAATGCATCATAACAATCATTCATACACAATCACAACTAGCTAAGTAGTATATCATAGTAATGAATCATCAAACATAGCAAGAAGGTTTACGACCATGCATCTACGATGAATCCAATAAACAATACCCAATCGTGATCAAATCTAATGATAGCATCGTCTCAACTCATATTAATGATCAATAAACATAAGTATCAAATACCCCATCGATATCCTATCAACAAGAGTTAGCATCCTAGTGCTAGCAAATAACCATATCATGAAGCAATGTCACATCAAAATAGTATAACATAGTAATAATATCCCTGTCGACATAAAGAATCATGATATAATGAGTTTGTACAACTCAAAATGAGAATAAGAAAATAGGTGGGTACTACAATAATCTTCCAATCCAAACCCATGATAGCTTTCTTGTTGAATCTCTCAGCAAATTTATCGGCTCGGCCCGTCTGTTTGATAGATATGATGTGGTTGTAACAAAAAATTTATACTATAATCATTTGTTTTTGTAAATAAGGGTTTAGGAGGGTTATTAACTTTCTTATATAATATTGAGTGATATCTTGACAACATAATGGACAACTGAGTGTATTAGTAGTAGTATAGTATTAATGGCTTATGTTGATCGCTTTATTTACATGTATAGTAGGATTCTTTGTTTGGAGGGTAATAAGGCCATCGAGAGTAAAGAAAATAACAAGAATAATGCATGTGTAGATAGTGATTTATGGGTCCTCCATCTTGTGTATACATTATAAGATGAAGTTGTGGCAAAGAAAGGCTTGAAATGAAGGAATATATTTTCAGTTGATAATATAGTTTATAATTAATTTCATATTCAGGTCTAAAGTGAAAGCATATTTTTAGTGAGCATTTTCAATGGTTTTCATGGAGGTTATCCATGATGTTGAAATGCATGTTATATATTTTAATCTCATGCTATAAAATGATGTTCTAAAATATATTGATTTTTGGTTAGTGATTATGAGTGTAGAGTACAATGTTTAACACTAGACTACAAAGTGGTATATCTCATACCTCCCCACCCTTTCTCAGTTGATGATTGACCTGTTACAGTTAAAAAGTTAAAAATATCATCATAGTTTTGAATACCATTTTCTGAAATAAAAAGAGACTCAGAAAGCCTTATAACACTAACAAATATTTAATGAATCAAATATGAATTAAGTGTTCCCACTAGGAGAATCTTGGGGGGTACATCCCATTTTAGTAAGCTTATACTTGGGGTATTGGCTTCCTTCGGTAGCATAGGAAACCTTTTTATGTAAATGTTATCTAATTAATGAATCAAACTAGAAATGAAAGATTATGAATAAAGAGAAATGTCTACAAAGATTGAAGCCATAATGGAAATAAATGTAATAATCCAAGAGAAATATAATGGTGAATGCCTCTATCTAATGAATAAAAATAGAAATATTAGTTTCTAATTATGCTGATAGTTGTTTCCTCTACTTGAAGAAGGTTAGGAACTACTAACACGCATAAAAAAATGAATGGCAAAGATCAATCTCGTGTATGCGTTGAAATCCAACATTCGAAAGTGGTCCACAAGGACTCATAGGTCCAATAAGACAAAGAAAATGTTGAGATAACAGGTAGAGCAAGGATGGGTTATGTGAATCAATGGTTGATATTTATGTTTTTCTTTTCAACGATGATGCCATTAATCATGGTCGTCTGCGGACTTTTTGTGCTTTGTGTACATCTCTATAAACCATTAAATGTAATACAACTGTTGCAGGTGTTAAGGAAAAATGTCCTTGCACTTCCATTTACTAAATTGTTGTGTGATTGTGTTGTCTCATGCATGTTCAGGGAAAGGATATCTTCTATACTTATACACAATCTAATTTATTGTTTTCTAGAGACTCCCGTGCTTGTATTCAATCCGCGGTTGCAAACAAATTTCTCCTATGTAGAATGAGGATTGAACTTATCCCAACAAGGTATGGAAATTGACAGACTGTAGGTCATTTTTTATGATTTTAATTGTATATTAATGGTAAAAAAATGTATGTTGTCGTAGACAATGATAGGTTGAAAATTTAGAAAACCGTATAATTTATTAAATGTTACTCCACAGATATATATATATATATATATATATATATATATATATATATATATATATAATATACATACTATATATATGTATACATGTTCATATATCATCATAGTATATATATCTTATACATATATACTAATAAGTGATATAGCTAGGTCGTCATACATATATATATGGATATATATATGCATATATATATATATATATATAATATATATATATATATAACTATTTCATTATTTAATATCTTGTAATAAACCTTAGAAGGTGATTTATAAAAGATAAATAAATGTTATTCAAAAAAGTTATAGTAGCTTAAGTGGCACTTTGTAGATGCGGCAAAAAGTTTGTGATTTAATTAAGTTGTAACATCTACAGTTGAATTGTCCTTATTAAGGCCATTAAATATTAGTTCCTATATAATAATGATATATGATGCCAACATAAAACTAAAATTACTACATATATTTTCAGTTGTCTTACCTTAATTTATGGAAAATTTATTATATAAACAATGTTTATGAAGAGAAAAAAAAATCACCTAGAACAATAACACAACATATTTATAAGCCATATATTCTTCCACGATTGAGATGTTTAGATGATAAAGATTTATAACTATCACAACCTTCCATTTTTCCCCCTCCTCAATGTCCTCACTCATCTTTTTGTAACCCCATTGAGTTTTCCCTACTAAGATCCACATTTAAAAGGAAGAATGACCAAATCCTATCAAAAACCCCTTTGGTTGCATTTAAATTTAAGTGTATTGTCAGTTAAGTTATGTATCCAAAGTTTTATTCGATATAAAATTTTAATGGTTTTTCAACATTTTGTTTGTTTGTGATCTACACAAAAAGAGGTGGAAGGTGCTAGAGATTCACATTGCTGCCTATGCCCATTAGAAGAACACAAGGACCAAAATACTCTCTTCCTTAACATCATGAATTTATTTCTGTAGACCCACACCAAGCTCTACATTCATTATATTTGTAGATCTTTCAAGAAGCAATTTGAGTCATATATTACCTTAATATGTATGATAAGTAATTATATGGAATAAACACTCTTGTTATAATGAGTGTTATATCTATGTGGAAGGATAATTATTTTAAGGATTTGTGGAGTGCTTATATTTTTAATATAAAGTAGTCATAAAGACGTTGGTGTGAAACACAAGGGTATATTCAATGTGCTCACATCTGAGTTTGTAGTTATAATTATAGTAACACATATGTATTGAACAAAATTTGTTCTTAGTTATATATTAATGGTAATTGATACATTCTTTTTATGTTTTTAGTACTATGTTACAATGGGAAGTCAGGTGACTTGTGAAACGAAGGTCAGGGGGTCGAGTTTGGTCCAATCTATGGGATAAAAGCCTTGTTATAAGACATAAATGAAGATGATGAATTCTTTGGCCATGTACATGATAACCTTGAGCATGTTTCTTGAGGAAGACATTGCAGACATAAAAGCATCGGTGCATTTGTGGTCAAAGCAAGTCAAGGGCAAATGCAAGATAAGAGGTTTTGTAGATTATGGAAAATTGTTTTATTATACCTTTCAGCTTTAAGTTATTATATGTCACTATATTCATTAGTTTAGTAGTATAAGTCTAATGGACAATGGGATGAGAGGTAAATTTTAATCTCTGTTTGTGGATTTTTAGTCCACTGGTCAGTTAGAAAATTGATTGGAGCCTTGAGTAAATGTTGATAATGATTAATTTTTTTCTTTAACTTTCTTTATATATTTTTATAAATTTCAATCTTCTTTTGTTGTGAACTTTGAACATCTATAGAAATTGGATTTTAAATGTAGAAAGAAATACTAAGAAGATTTTCTATGGAATTTATAATATTTAGTATAAAGTAAGCTATTCTTAAACAACATTTAAGATTTCAAGGTACCATTTTACAAATATACAATTATGAAAGCTTTGAAAACAAAAGAAAGAATTAGTTCATTGGTATTTTTCAAGCATGGTGCCATCTTGAAGTGCACATATCAATGGTTCTTGGCCAGGTGGAACTCTTCAGCATAAATATTAGGACACTAAGTATGAACTTACATATTGGATGGTGATAAAACACATTACCGAAATTTTCTTTACATTTTGTTTTTTATTCATTATTATCATTTAAGAAAATTAACATTAAATCAATTTTCCATTCTTATATGTAAATACAAATAATTATGATATGCCTATACTTAATTCGTAAGGAGTGATCAAAGACATATTTCATTTAAAAGATAAAAGTATGATTCTTCATTAAATCTCTAAGACCAAGACAATGGTAGTAGTTCCAAATTATTTTACGTTAGTAAGGATTCCTTTCAAATCATTGCAAGTAAATCTATAAAGTTGAAAGATTTATGAAATGTGACTCTAATTTTTATGTTAGCTAATCATCCATATAGTAAAACCAAAATCAAATTTAGATGCCTATCTTACGTTGATAGGCATGCTTAATTTCTGATAAGAGGTTACTTACCATAGTGAGATCGTATAGTGATTGCAATAGGTGCATTGATCTATAACCTTCAAGGACATAACCATGACCTCTATCATTGATTTGGTAAGCTCCGTGGATGTGATACTTAAATCCTAGTAGCATGACCTTATACTTGTTGCATTCAAATCAACAAATTATTCATGGTTGGGTCAAACTTATTCATTGATCACCATTGCATATTTGATATTTTTTACGTCTGTGATCTCACTTCTAAAGTTTGAATCATTTTTGTGTTGTCAGTGCACAAACATTATTTATCCAAAGACTATGTTTTGATATGCAAGAAATCAAGTTTTAGTAAAGAAGTTTGACAACTCATAGCTTCAATTCCTTCCTACTAAGAATAACTCTTCTGCAACTAGTCGTTCTTTGTACTCTGTCGATAGATCTCATCTGCATCCTCTCTCTTCGGCATAAAAATCCATCTGTGTCTCAACATGGACTTCTTTCCTACAGGAAGATCAACAAGTTCCCATGTCTGATTCTGACATCACGGAGTCATATGCATCACACACACACTTCTTCCACTCTTGTACACACACACACACATCACTCACGACACAGTACACAAGTTCAATGATATCTAACTATACGCAACACATGAGTGCATGTTAACCTCACACTTTCTCACACTTACACCCACACACATGACATTCGTATACTCCTGACTTGGAGCATATGCCAGCGTTTTTGCACACTTAGAGTGGGACGTCACCTCATTATCATTTGGACCCACTTCAGCACGTTCACATGCGTTGCATGTGAAGACGCATGCTTCACAAGTTTACCAACATGGCACACGTAACATTAAACATTGCACACTATGCTACATCACGCGCGTGTGTGAAGAATCCTCATGCTGCATCATGCATGAGCGCGTGTGAGAGAAACTAATGCACACACATCCACAGCGTCAGTGCATTCCGCACCTACACCCACTACGTCCCTATCTGCATGTGCACGTACCCACACATGTGAATGCAACACACATGGTCACTATACTTTACACACATACACACGCACAATGTGGCACACAAGCACACGGTTACACTATCTGCCACACACAAACACCATGTTCATCTTTATTATAGAGATTGTGCCACAAATAAAAACATTAAGCATTGTGTTAAGTAATCTGAAAGTTTCCACGTAGCAAATTTATACAGGTTCCTTATTAACTTTTGATTATAATAAAACCATATAGACAATATAATAAAAAAATATTGGTTCAATCTCATGAGAACGTGACAAAAATCCCAAAGTAACAATAGTTAATGAATAGGGACCCAATGTTGAATGAATCGAAACATGAGATGTGTATCTAGACAAATATGTGCATACTCAACTTGCAAAAAAAATAAAAATTGGATAGATTTAAAGGGGCTATAATGAGTGCTAGGGTCACATATCCAGAGGGTAGTAATCCCTACACTATGTCAACCAAGGGTTTCCAAGGCCCGCAGTCAAGATAGAGGAGAGTACCCTCCTAGATATCGGTAAATGGGTGAGAAGAGGTATAGATGATAATGGATAAGAAAACATGCACAATATAAGTACTGAAATGTAAATAAAGGAAAGCTAAGGAGCTGATCAAATAAGAGCACTATGCTAACTAGCATCAATGTACATGTAATACTAAGCTAACATAGAGCAATGGGGAAGGGAAATGAACTAATCTATGCAAAATGAAAAAGAGAGTTAGAGCACTTACTTGTGGGGTGGTCATTGATGCATCTATCTCTCTAGAGAAGTAACACACTGAGAGAGAATCACTATTAGGTGGAGAAGGGGAACAACATTCCTGTCCTAGACTCACTATAGATGACCCAATAGTGCAAGCAATCCAACCAAGAAGAAGAGTGTCCAATCCAATCCAAGTCAAGTGCAAGATGAACCAAGAGCTGAGTGAGCAAATGAAAAGTTGGCGCAAAAGAGTAGAGCAAATGGCAAGTTCCTAAGATTATAGCTTCCTTCCTTCATGAATGTCAAGATGTGGTGTGTATATATATGATGCCATCACCCATGGGTGATGGCATCGGCTATGGAAAAACCTAAACACCAACACCATCACCCACAGATGATGGTGTCGATGGCCAGGATGGATGGTAATGTGTCATGCAAAGTGAAAATAAGTGTCATAGATCAAGAAAATGGATGAACAAGGTGCCAAATGGTGAGATGCAAGCAAGGTGTTGGGAGTGCAATGTGTATGAGACATAAAGGGACAAGGATAACTAATGCAAGGACAACTAAGGTTGGGACCACATAGTGATACTCTCTCTGTGTACTGTCTCTAACCCATAATGATTATGTGAATAATCATTCCCCATTCTTGGTAGGCCCCTTAAGGCACCCACTCAAGAAATAGATGCATCAGTGACCCTTATCTGCACAAAGGAAATTGTTAGTAACATGTATGAAAGATGAAAAGTGAAAAATTAGGTGTATACATATGCCCCAGTCATTGATCACACATGTCAATAGCAAAACATGGGGTGGTCAATGGAAACAAATAGTCTGTAACACTAAAATCAAAAGTAGATACTGAAAGTAAGGACTAGCTGAAATGAAATATACCCACCAATGTGTACCTGATAGTGTCACTCATCCTACCATGTGTGGCGCAATCAATGCTGCAAGAACCCTGAAGAAGCAAAACTGAAAGGAAACACTAGAGGATCATCAGTAAAATAAGACATAAATCACCTAGCTAGGGGCCCATGGGATGGATGTCGTGTCATAGTGTCGAGATGTCATAATGTCATGGTGGTATGGTGTCATAAATAGGTAAAAATCAAATATCGTCAAGAGTATGCATGTAATAGGTCAAAATGGGTGGCATGAGAATATGATCAAGATGCAACAAATGATGCATTTTGCAGAGTTTGGGGGAAAATGACAGTCGTTGAAGATTTAGGTTTATCGCGACCAAATTTGAATAGAAAATTTAGTTTTATATAGTGATTTGGTTTTTATTTGCTTATTGCTATTTTTGGAATTGAGAAAACTGAGCTCTGGAATTCCAAATTTGGGTGTATTTTGACGACATGACATGAGTACGAGGTGGTGATGGAGGATGATGAGGTGGATGCATGCAACGTGGGGCACGTGACCATGGGTAGGTTGTTGCATTTAATGTTGTTGGGTAGATTAGGTGTTATTTGGTTATTTTGCTTTTTCAGAGTCATTAGTGCGTCATTCTTGTCCAAACTTGTGTCATCGGGTAGGTTAGGAAAAAATACAAGTGGGTTTGGGAGGGATTTAATTTTTATTTTGTCATTTTGTATTTTGTGAGGGTCAATTTTTAGAAAGTCATGGTCACATTTTGGCTAGACGCCACTGGCCCCTTTGCAACAAGAGGGTTGATGGCATTAGGATGGGGATGAAATTTTCCAGGGGCCAATGATGTTGCCATAGGGCCGATGGTGTAAGAGAATTTTTTTCAAGGGCCAATGGAATTTTTCTAGAGGGTCGATAGTGTAGAAATGTTGTAGATGTAAGGTTGTAAATTTTTGTTTTTTCGTTTCAAATTGATTTTTCAGAATTCTAATGCTTGTTTGTTGTCATTTTGTGCGTGCAGGAAGAGTGTAGGATCTGCCTATGGAGGAGTGTGGATGTATCATGGCTTAGTGGATTGATTGTCGGATTGACTCAAGTAGAGGTGACCCAGTTACAAGGTTAGGGATTTTGGGGCATCATGCAGATGCCCACGATACCATTAGATTTGGATTTGCTACATATGTTTTTAGCCACATGGGAGACTAGGTCCAACACCTTTTGGTGGTGGATAGGACAAGAGACCATGGAGATGGAATTGACCTTAGAGGATGTTCATGGGATTTTGGGGTTACCCATTGGAGGTACCTGTATGTATTGTGATTTGAGTTCAGATGTTGCAGAGCAGAGAGCCTTAGCCATATGGGCTACTGGGAGTGAGACATATGATGAAAGTATGCTATGTGTCTGACTCAGAACAGTGTAGGCTACAGGGATTCTAGATATCCTGAAGGTGGTTATGGGGATTGTTGTGGCATGGATAGTGTGCCACAAGGAAGATGGAGCCATCCCATTGTTTCTGATAGCAGTATGCAGGGATGTGGTAGATCATGGGGTTTTTTAGTTGGGGCACCACCATATGGGTGTAAGTTAGTGCATGATTTTACAGGGTAGATGCAGAGGGTAAAGGGTCATGGGACCCATCATTTTATTGAAACTTGGATATATGAGAGGTTTCAATGTATAGGCTGACAGGGACACCATTGGAAGTAGTGGTGGATGCCCTGAGAGTACTTCAGTGGGCACAGGGGCCAACCGTGAGAGCACTTGGAGTATTTTGGCCACTAGTACAAGTGGGTCTGAATGATGTTACATGGCAGTCCTACATAGGGAATGTGGATTAGTGGCCCAATTAGCCTAGAGAAGAGTTATTAGATGCCATCACTGAGGTGACATGGCATTATGTCTATTGGGTGGAGACCCATGTGGTGAGTAGGGTCTCGAGGTAGTTTGGGTGACCAATGCCCATAGTGATACCACCATTACCACCCTACCAATGTCGTCATGCTAGAGAGGCCACATGAGTAGAGGTGAGGGTACCAACATTATGACCCTTGTAGGATATGGGCAAGTAGGCACACATGGTCAGAGGACAATGTAGGTGTGGTGGGGATGCTCAGGGCCCACCACAGATCATAGCAATCAGTTAGTGGTTCAGAGGAGGGATCCTGATAGAGGATCCCCTGATACAGGTTCATAGGTCAGGGGTGTAGGTGGAGCTGGTCCTAGCACTAAAGGAGGAGGAGTAGTAGGGAAACCAACACCATGGCTGAGGGATTATAAGATGCGGTGGCCAGGAGGAGGTTACTTAACACTGATTGGGGTCTAGCTGGTCGCGCATTCGAGGTAGAGGCCCAAACCACAACATAGAGGGGACATGATATTGGTGCCCTGAGACAGGTGGGAACAATATGTAGGAGCCATACCTCATCATGATGATGAGGAGGAGGTATTAGGTGGCCATGGAGATGGCGAGACCATTGTGGAGAGGCCCAGGTAGCCAGGTATGTGTGTCATGATGTTATTTAGATGATTTTTGAGAAATGGGTTTTGTGTTATATATGTATTGTAAGTAACATGTGTCTTTTATTTGGTTTTACAGAGTGGATGGTGGAGTGACACTCCCTGATAGAGAGTTCCCACCTTGAGATCCTGGATCCTAGTGTTGGATGTCCATAGGATACTACAGTGATGGTGGATCCAACAACACCTTGTTGGTAGGAGATTAGTGAGTGTTTCATCTGGTTGGAGAGGCATCTAGGACACTACAAAGATATAGGATATGCACAATGCATTAGAAGCTACCTGCAACATAGATGTGATGTTATAGAGCTTATTGTAGTGCATAGGTAGGCCTTGGTTCAGGAGCAGGAAACCCACCTATCAGATGCCTAGAGAGTAGGAGAGGATTACTTCATTGGAGACACAGCTGGCGAGAGCATAGGGAGAGGCCTTCTAGAGCCCTGATCTAGGGTAGAGTCCCTAGCTCACACAACCTAGAGCTACTAGCATGACCCCATGGACCCAAAGCATCTAGAGACCCCCACAGGGGGTGAGGGTGTTTAAGCCATTTTGTAGATGGGCTAGAGCCATGTATTGATTTTGTATCATTTTTTTGATGTGTAAAAATTGATTCAAGATATTAGATGATGATTTTTGTGATATTTGGATGTTTGATGTTTATTTTATATATGTTGATTTTCTTATCATTTTCCTACTTTCCACATGTATGTATGTAATGATACCATGGTACTTAGGAATAATGATAATGTGATTAGATAGGTAAATCTAGTGAGAAGGGGATCGATAGGACAACCCAAACCACATGATGTGAAGAAGAAAAGAGGTGGAACAAGGCCAAGACATCCAATGATAGGATGTCAGGGCATGATTGGGTAAATAAATCCAAGCAAGGCCATAAGCCTAATCAAGGATGCACAAAATACTGTGGTGATCCAATAGGAAATATTGAGGTGAATCGAAAGCCAAAATAGGAAAAATTGGGACCGAGGCACTCTAATGGTAGGAGAAACCAGGATGTACACGTGATGATAAATCCAAGAAGAGTAAAATAACCCAAGAAAGGATGTAACAAGATATAAGGAAGATGTGTGAAAAACCCAAGTGGGGATTGAGAGCCCAAGTGAAGGCAGAAGGTAGTGTGTAAAACCCAAGTGGGGGCCAAGAGCCCAAGAAATGGATGAGGGTTCAAGCCAAAGAAGGAAAATGAAATGTAATCAAGGTATTGTAGATAACTAGCCATGAGGGGAAAAAGATTGCAATATATTAGTGATGATGTCATCAAATTGATTCAAGATGTGACTTCTAGAATGAGTCATGAGGTCCTCAATGACATGTTGTGTAGAAGAAGCTGTGGTACATAGGATAAAGCCATAGAATATAGAAAAAATCCATAGATCAAAGACAAATAAAATAGAGCAAGACAGAAAGCTGACATAGAGGTGTGACCAAAAGAATTGTCTTTTGGATTATTTTGTAGTAAAGATATTTATTATACCTAATCAAATGTATATGGTGTGGCACATGAGACAATATATGTATGCTTCATGAGATAAGATATGTGTGCCATAAAAGAGAAATATATAAGATATAGAAAATATAGAGAGATTATATATGTGTGTATGAGACTAATGTAATTTATTTTGAGATATGAATAAAGATTGATGTTTGGAGAAAATATTGTTAATTGATTTTACATTCTTTCTGTTCACAAATTAGATTAGTTTACTTTTCCCTTGCACATCCTTAACAGAAGGGTGAACTTCTTAACCCTCACACTATTGTTGAGGCTTAAGGTCAACATTTGGTGTCTGAGCCTAAGTTCCTTTTGTTAATCGGATGTCCAGAAAAATCTCACCACCAGGGTATTGGAAACCAACACTAACAGAGATTGAGGATTGGTGGGAAAATCAAATTAATATATTTGTTAAAGGAGAAGCAAAGAGACTCAAAGCATCATATAAAGAAACTGAGGCAGAAGTATTTGGAGAATATGGAGAGGAATTTTGGTCTCAGTTCCCACATTTATTGTGGCCTTGCATATTGGCACATGCTAAAAGAACAGAGTGGTCATGGTTACATTTGAGAAAACCTTTTGAGTGGACTCAGGAGAAGTTAAATATACTTAGAAACCTTGATGAACCCTGGACCAGAGTAATTGATTATTGGTTTGAGACCACATTAGATTCTTATATAATTACTTGGGCCATACAAGGTTGGACCAACTTTGATTATAAGAAAGGTGAAGTTTTAAGTGGAGCAAGAGGCAGATTTCTCAAACAAATTCCATTTTTAATTAAAGTTTTGCTGGTAGAAAAAGGATTAATTAGAAGCGTGGAAAATGTCCTTTAGGGGACAGGCACCGTGGGATGGCGTACATGAAGGGGGGTGATCCAAGAGACATAACTGATCAAAATTAATGGGGTGATGGTTGGGATAGCAGAAATAGGATGACATGAAGAAAAGAAAAATCAGAAAAATTACATAGTTGATAAAGAAGAGATTAAGAGAATTAGGTGAGTTAGTATCTTAACAAAAGCAATCATGATGAGGAGGATGGAAGAGAGAGCCAGGATAGCTGTAGAGAAGGAGTTAGAGAAAAAGACAGAAAAATAGAGACTAGCAAGGGAGGAAAGGGAAAATAAATTAAATGAAAGGAAAGAGAAATTGAATAAAACTCAGAAAATAGAAAAAGAAAAACCCACTTCAAGTGGAGGCCAACAATTGGCTACCTCGGAGATGGAGGTAGACACACAGAGTCTTGCTATAATTCCTGCATCAGGTGGAGACCAACCTATTTTGGTTACCCCATGGAACCCCGTGGTAAGATATTCCATAGACAATCCAATTCAACAATCGATATCAAGGCAAACTATCCTGATGAGATATTTACAACAAGTTAGTAGGTGGCTTAGAACCAGATTTTAAGAGGGTAATATGAGAAAAAACTTGGGAAGAGGAAGAAAGAGAAGTCCAGTTACTAATTAAGGAAAAAGGTGAAGAGGAAGAGGAAGTAATTGGTATGAAGGAATTAATTGAAGAATTTGGAGAAAAGATAAACATAATAGAAGAAAAGAATGAAGGAGAGAGTAGTTCAGAGAAACAAGAAAGAAGAAGAAAGACAAAATAAGAAAAGAAGAAGTAATGAAGGATTAGAAGAAAACTATAGATTAAGAGATTGTAAAGGTAGGAAGTTATTTGTTGAAGAAAATGATTATGAAAAGACATCAAGAAAAGATGCGCCCCCCAACCACCACATGAGCCCAAAGGAGATGACCCCCTAGATCGGTCGTCATTCCATGTGTCACTTAACACACCTATTTGAAGGATAGAAAAAGGAGAAAGTTTGATGGAAAGATACCAACAATTACAAGAAGAAAGTAAGAAGAGAGAAGAAATTGTAAGAGAGTTCAGAGAACTATTAGGAGATTTATACTTTGATATTGAATTATCCAGAGACAAAGGGAGGAAAGTAACTTGACAAAAACTCATAACCAATCTAAGAAAGTAAAACCCTCGAAGAAACAAGCCAATTACTCAGTCAAATAAATCCCCAACCAACTAAAAAGATGGCTTAGAAAATTAAGCTACCTGTGTTTGGAAAAGACACCAAAGATGTTGAGGAACACTTATTCATCTTGGATTCATATTGGAAGAGTAACAATATCACAGATAACACCACAAAGTTATATGACTTCATAGGCACTCTGAGAGAGGACACCCTACGATGGTACATGAAAATGAATGCACAAGGATCTAAAGATTGGGATGCAATTGAGAAGGAATTTAAGACAAATTTTCACTTTCCAGAGGCACCTTCAGAGGGAGTTAGAAAAATGAGAGAACTTGTTCAGAAAGAAGATGAAATGGTCAAAGAATTCAGCCACAGATTTAAAAATGTAACTAGAAAGTTGGAGGAACCTCTCACAGACAAACAACACATTGAATGGTTTACTTCAGGACTTCTACCTTACATTAGAGCATCTTTGGATGGAAAACCCTTCAAAACCCTCTCAGAGGAAATATAGATGGCCATTAGGTTAGAGGCTCAACCTTGGCAAAGAGAAGGAGAGACTTCACTTAAAATAGAATTGGAAATGAGTACAATTAGAGTTAGCCAAACTAAAACTCCAACAAGAAATTTAGAGAAAAGAGGATCTCATAAATAGTTCACCACCAAGAAATAACATTAGACCTAAAATTTGGTGTACAGTGTGTTGTGTAGAAGGACACAGTAAAAAAATTGTCCTTACTTAGAGAAGGCAAAGAGAGTTGTGGCTGTCAGACAACACTCATCACAAAAAGCTTCCTCTAGTACCATACCTACAACAGAAAGAACTTGGTGTGGAATTTGTAGGTTATGGGATCAACATACTCAAGATACTTTCCCCTTATTAGAAGTAGCTCCACCTACCAACCAATTAATGTATTGCACAACTTGTGGATCTTATAATCATTACCACCATACCTGTCCTTCCATAGATGCACTTGAAGAATTAAAGGAGTATAACACCCAGGGTTATGATAGCTATATAGAACACAGGGCCTACCCCCACCTTCACAGCAACAACCAACACCTACACTTAACCCACCACCTTCACATCCAACAATTACTGCTCCACAATATCAAAATCAACAAGGAGGACAACCTCACTTTGGAGGTGGTTACCAAGGTAATAACTACAATCCTAACTATCAAGGATACAATGGTGGAGGATACCATGGAGGATATAGGGGAGGTTATAGAGGAGGATTTAGAGGTGGGTATAATAATTATCAAGGAGGAAGAGGATATCAAGGGTATCATGGATACCAAGGAAGAGATAACCAAAATAATTTAGGGGTTGGCTACCAAGATAGAAGACCCATGCACTGTTACAAATGTGGACAAGATGGACATTTAGCCAGAAATTGTACAGAACCTGACCCTTGTGGTTTCTTCCATGAGTGAGGACATGACTCATTTAGTTGTCCCAAAGCTGCTCAATTTTATAGAAATGGAAGTACAAAAATAGAAGCATTAGGAAGAGATGCCCCAAAAAATGTCCAACATATTACCAAGATACCATGGGATGATGAAGAGACAGGAGAAGACAAGGAGAAAGCATCTAGCTCAAGAAGCAAACCAGAAAAAGAAAAGAAGAAGGAAGAGGCCAAAGAAAACTATTTCAAAAGAAAATATTCTAAATCAAGTAAGGACCATGAAGAACCAAAATATAGAGCTGCAGTAACAACTAGAAGTGCAACCAGAAAGGAACCTACACCTGGAAAGAAGAAGATAATCAGGCTACCTACTGAGGAAGATTCCTCCAGTAGTGAAGAATGGGACTTTAAGGAAATCAGGTCAGACCTTCATGATAAAGAAGTGGAGAAAAGTAAGGCAGTAGTTAAGAAGACACAATCCTAGGAAGAAACATAAAAGAATTGTTTTATGGAAGATGAAATTATTTCTCTTAAAGAGATAACAAGATTAACCATCAAAAGTGGCCTTGTAGATAAGCTGAAATAATTTATAAAATATTGGAATAAAGAAGATAAGAACTTTCATGTCCAGAGGATTGAAGCTGGACATAACAAGAAAAGTAGAAATGTCTTTAGAACACAATGAACATGGCGTAAATCCACCATATACTTGGATGTGGACATATTTGACACTACCATTACCAAAGTACTTCTTGATCTTGACGTGGATGTAAATATGATGTCCAAAACTACCTGGGAGAAGCTAGGCAGACCTCCCTTGGAACCCACCAGATATTACATTGGATTAGCAGATGGTTCATCAAAACAACCTATAGGAGCACTGAAGAATGTAGAAGTCAATTTCATGGGAATAAAAAAGATGGTCAATTTTGAAGTTGTAGAGAATGTTGCTTTAAAACCCACATACAATGTCATTCTAGCCTTAGAATGGTTTGTTGATTGCAATGACACATTAAATTCAGAAGAAGAAGAAGTCACATTACAATCAGATGGAATTTGTGTTCATGTACCATTACATGTAGGAATGAGTGTTGCATGGTCTGAAGAATTTTGGCATGATATTGAAGAAGAATAATTTCGATGATATACAAGGGGTATATGCTCTAAATCAATTTTCCAATATCGATAGAGAATTTGAACCAAATTTTGAAGGAGAAATCTCAGTCAAAAGTGAATCTACAAATGAAATTTCTGACAATGTTGTTGAGGCATGGATATATGGTTTCCTAGAATCTAGAATAAGGAAGTTACATTACGCAAGAAGAGTGCCACCCCATGTAATCACCCTAGATGATGATAATTTTGATTCTGCAGATCCCACAAATGCCATTTTCTGGAAAGCACGAGACAAATTTGAAGAAGAAGATGGCTATTACTCCACCAATGAAGAACCAGAGGAAAAACCAATCAAATGAGTATATAGATTAAGCCATGGGGCATCCCACCAAACTTTACCAAAATACTCAGGGTTTGGAGACTTAGAAGGTTATCTAGATCAAATGGAGAGAATATTCCCAAATGAGAAAGCTAGAATGGAAGCCTTAGATGATACCCTGACAATTAATGTTGCAGGATGGTGGGAAACACACAAAACTAATATCTCTCATTGGAATTCTTTGACCACATTACTAAAAACAAGATACTTGGAGAGTGAAGGCTATTATGCGGCCATACCTGAGTACACAGGTGAAAGTGATCCACAAAGACATATTCAAACATGTGAAAGACATTGGAAAATATGTGGTGAAAATTCTCCTCTGGTATGGACTCAATTATTCATATGGACATTAGGACCCATACCTCGATCATGGTACATGCATCAAGAAATAAGAAGAGAGACAAGAAGTTGGGACCAGATTGTGAAATATTTTTTCCATACCTTTAACTTCTGGGATGTATATCTTAATATCCTTTGGGCACTACAAAAGATAAGGACCTTTTTATTCTTAACTCTAGAAGAAGCCACAAAATGATGTTCACAAAAGATACCAGAACCTAAAGAACCAAAAACAAGAACATCCAAATAAAATTCCAAAGATGGCTTACTGTTTTGCAGTAAAGAAACAAGAAAGAGATGAAAAACCTGAAAACTTGAGATACAAGACAATAGAAGGAGAAAGAGAAGTAGTAGAGACCAAAATAGAAGAGGAAAATACTATTATCATCCTCAGAAGATAAGGAGTGAAAATATTGGTATAAATGGAGATGAGAAGTTTGCTAAGATAGGAGACTATTGGTCAGAGGAAGAAGTGGCCAAAGTAGTAGAACTTCTTCAAGAATTCCAGGATATATTCCCCAAATATTTTAAGGAGTTGTGAGGTATAAAAGAAGAAATTGGAACCATGAAAATTCAAATCAAGGATGGAATCAAACCATTAAAGAAGAGGCCTTATAGATTAAACCCTAACCTCAAGGTTAAGGTAAAAATAGAGATAGATAAAATGTTGAATGCAGGTATCATCAAACCTGTTGAAGATTCAGATTGGGTAAGTCCTATGGTCATCCAGAACAAGAAAACAAGGGGAAATTTGAATATGTGTGGATTATAGAGAACTAAATAAAGCCTATGTGCATGACCCATTCCCTACTCCATTCACAGAAGAGGTTTAGAAAATGTAGTAGGAAGAGAGGTCTATTCCTTCACTGATGGGTTCTCTGGTTACCATCAGGTCCAGATTTCCCCAGAAGATCAACCTAAAACCACATTTTCTATAGAATGGGGATCTTTCATGTACATTGTCATGCCATTCAGATTAAAGAATGCACTAATTGTATTCAACAGAATAATGATTAATGCATTCAAAGAATTTATCCATGATTTCCTGGAAGTATATCTAGATGATTGGACCATATATGGATTATTGAAGAACCATATCCAAGTATTGAGACTCATGTTCCACAAATGTAGAGTATTGCAGATATCCCTCAACTTGAAGAAATGTATATTTTTGACCCCATTTGGTACACTTTTGGGTCATGTGATTTGCAAAGGTTTATTAATTGATCCAGTCAAAACTTAGTTATTGTCAACTTACCTCCTCCCAAGACACAAAAAGAGGTGAGGAAAATTCTTGGGTATACAGACTATCATATAAAATTCATAAGAAAATATGCTGAGATCAATGCACCTTTGGAAGAACTGTTAAATAAAAGAACAAATAAACAAATACAATGGACTAAACCATGTGTGGATGCTTTTGAGGTTCTTAAGGATAAAATCTTACATGCACCAATCCTAATATTTCCAGATTGGAAATTTCCTTTCCATGTACATGTAGATGCATCAGGCATTTCCATTGGTGCAGTTTTGACACAACCAAGAGAGAAAATGGATCATCCAATAGCCTTTGCAAGTCATAAATTAACCAAATTTGAAAGGAATTACTCTACTACAAAAAGAGAGGCATTGAGCATGGTATATGCCCTACAAAAGTATAGACATTATCTACTGGCTACATCATTTGTGTTCTACACAGACCATGAACCACTAAAATATTTACTAAACAGACCAGTACTACAAGGTAGAATATGTCATTGGTTAATGTTGTTTCAAGAATTTGACTTTACTATTGTATTCAAATCGGGTAAATTGAATAATGGACCAGATTATCTGTCAAGAATAGAAATAGGGGAAGATGAAGGACCTATTGATGATGACTTCCCTTATGCACATCTATTTAGAGTTGAGGCCATCCCAAAATAATTTGATGACATAACACAATTACTGGCTACAGGAGAATTCCCTAGTGAATATACAAAACAACAAAAGAAGAACTTTCTAATTCAGGATTTTCCCATCACCATTCAAGGAAAGTTATACAAGAAAGGACAAGATGATGTCCTTAGAAGGGTTTCCCTAGAACATGAAAGAAAGAACATACTAGCAGAAGCTCATGAAGGTATATCCAGAGTACACAATGGAGGAGAACAAACAACCAGGAAAGTAATGATGGTAGGACTATGGTGGCCTACACTATTCAAGGATGCACACAAACATGCAAGGTCTTGTGACATATGTCAATGGGTGGGAAAACCAAATGCAAGAGATGAGATGCCTTTAAGACCAGTCCTAGCACTAGCCCCATTTGAGAAGTGGGCCATAGACTTCATTGGACCTATTAAACCCACCGCAAAGCATTCTCGGGCTAGATTCATCATTACAGGGACAAAATATCTAACAAGATGGGAAGAATCCATTCCAACTAAAGATTGCACTGCCAAGACAACAACAAGATTAATCTATGAACACATAATTACTCGGTTTGGATGTCCCCTAAGCATTACAAGTGATCAAGGAAAACATTTTGTGAATGCCACTATTAAGGAATTGTTAAGCCAATTTTTGATAAATCATAACCACAGTACACCATATCATCCACAAGTGAATGGGCCAGTTGAAGCATTCAACAAGGTCTTGGAGAAGGTACTCACAAAAATATGTTCACTCCAAAAATAGATTGGGACCTAAAGATACCAGCAACACTATGGGCTTACCACACTACCTACAAAAGGCTGACCAAATACTCCCCATTTCAATTAGTATATGGACTTGAAGCCATGGTCCCCATAGAATTCATCCTCCCAAGCTTAAGAGTGGTAGTAACATTCAGAATGAATGAAGATTCTTCAGTACATGAAAGACTTATTGAATTAGAAAAATTGGATGAAAAAATATTTATAGCAACATACAATCAAACTCAGGAGAAAAGGAGACAAAAAGCATGGCATGACCGCCATATAAAAAGGAAAGAATTTGACATAGGAGACCAGGTACTATTATATGATATCAAATGGAAGCATCTTGGAAAACTTAAAGTTTGATGGTTAGAACCTTATATCATCAAGGACATGTTACCCTTAGGAAAAACAAAACTTCAAACCTTGCAACTCAAAGAAATACCAGGCTATGTCTATAGAGCAAGGCTACAACAATCCATAATTAAAAAAATGATAAAAAAAATAAAATTGGCCTATCTGAAAACTGGAAATTCAGTGGATAGGACGAGTAGTAGGATGAATACCCATAAGGGCATCCTTACTCTAATAAAAACAAGAAAAAGAAAAATCAAGAAAGCAAAGAAAAAATCCACGGAGGAAGAATACCATGGAATAAAAAGAAAAATCCACATGGAGGAAGAATATTTGCGTAATAAGGAAAAATCCATGGAGGAAGAATACCCACGTAATAAAGGAAAATTGTAGAGGAAGCATACTTGCATAACAAAGGAAAAATTTGCAGAAGAAGAATACCCGCGTAACAAAGATGGAAAATTCCCAGAACAAAAAAATCCGTGCAAAAATACCAAGTCGAACAAAGGAAAATTGGAAAAAGAACCATAAAAACAAAAAAAATCGGAACATAGGAAAAAGGAAAAAATATGGAAAACCCAAGAGACATAGTCAAAAAATGCATAACTAACAAAAGGAAAACATGCTAATAAAAACAACAAAATGCTGACATAGCTTCCCACCAAAAAGACAATAAATGTGGTAGGTGAAGAATTCAGAATGATATAAAAGCATTGACCCATAAGGGATTAATGGCATCAAAGAGAAAAGAAAAGAAAAATAAAAGAACTATTTGATGAAATCATGAAGAAGAAACAAACTAGGGCACACCAAGGAGAATTACGAAAGATGGATACCCCAATTATTCTTGCACAAGAAGATCTTCCAAACCCAAAGTATAAAAACACTCCATGAAATCTACTAAGCATGATCCAAGGGGGAATTTTCACACATTCCATTCAAGGTTACACATACACGTGACCTTCAAAAATACATTCATTCCAGATTGCATAATATGATCACACACAGTTAGAAATGGATAGACAGTTGCTCCTTCAAGAGAACCCTACTACCAAAGAACAAGATTATAAACAGACCACAAAATTCATAAGTGAGCTAAAGATAGACACATGGAGCCCTATCCCTTATTTTATCAATACCGACAACATAATTAGGGTTCTCCTTAGCTGGCTACATAACCAAATGTTATATTTGGATCAGCCATATCCAATTAAACAGAATTCATTGCTAGGGTTACAGGATTATTGGTGACAGGATGCTCAGCAATCACAAAGAAGAAGACCCCCATGAAAGATACACAACATGGTGATGGGAGTCAGAAAGACCAAAAGAGGAGTATGAATTGTAGATATTTCAAATCATACCCTCAGGTATGCCGCCAAGGCCATTTGTTTAAAAATTTATCATACAAATCATGAAGATGGAGATTATGGACTTAGTGTCCAGAATGCACTAGATATGGTGAATTCACATTCAAAATACAATCTTTGTGAACTATTGGGCTCTACATTTCATGAGAACACTAGGAAAAATCAAGGAGGGAAAACATACCTTTTGTTATGGGTCTCTTTTATTATGTTTAGCCATGTATTTCACTAAAACCCTCCCATCGAAAACAAAACTTGTTGAATGGTGGCTAGATACACCTATTATCGAAAAAATTTGGGAACATGTGAACACATTGGATGAGGTTGTCCAAATTACATCCTTGATAGGATGGACAAACAGGATCAGGCAGATAGTAGCAAATAAAGCTAGGGTATATGAACAAATTGTGGCAAGATACAAACATGAAGAAATTTTCATTGCTGACATAGATTATACCTTCCTTAGACCCTTATTCCATGTATATCACATATACCTCCACTACCATATGAAGCTTCAGATGAATTAGTGGCTACATCCATATACAAGCAATAAGGAATCTTCCTATGGACCCTAGAAAACCAGTGGCACCAAAAATTTAATAAAATAATTGAAGAAACATGGGAAGAATACAAGAAAATACCCAACCACAAGTATGAAAAGGAAAAAACAAACCTAAAGTGCAGGACCCAAAACATACAAAATAAGGCCAAATAAAGGGAAGTTCTTCAAGCCCCATTACCAAATGCCAAAAGGACAATGACATCAAAAAAAATAATGAAAGAAACACAAATCAGTGAAGTGAAGAAGAAGAAGACTCACAAGAAATAGAAACAAATTTCTGAATCTGAAGAAGAAGAAACTCCCTCTACCCCACTTCATCACCAACATTACCAGGAGGAATCAGGACCACAATTTTAAGAAGAACCAAACCTTGGGAAGAAACACAACTATCCAAACTTGCTTATGGATACTACAAGATATGTTAACTAATACAGGAATTTCTCCAGGTAGCACAACAATATGAGGTGAGTACATGTATAGAAAATATGGCTATAGTAGAGGCTATAGTTCACTACATGGAAAATTTTACTTTGGTAGTAGGGGATATCATTCACCTCCTCCCCCCTGAATTAGTAAAATAAATCCAAGAACAAGTAGAGATGGAAGAGGAAAATGAACTATTATCCCTTCAAGAAGAAATAACCGAGTTAAAACAAAAGAAAAATAAGACTAACAAGGACCAAAATCACATTGAAGAGGTAGAAGAATTAATTGGGCTAATTACCAAAATAATGAAAGAAAAATAAGAAGAAGAAGCCAAGAAAGAGTGCACAACAAACCTAGGTAAGAATAGAAAATAAAAGAGGGACAAATAAAAGAAAAAAAAATATAGAAGAAACTAAGGAGGTAGAAACAAGGAAGTGAAAAAAATAAAAGGAGAAAAAATAGAGGATGCAGATAAACAAAAAAATAAAAATTAGGAGGAAGAAATAAATAAAAAGGAAATAGAAGAAAAGAAAAGGAAGATGAATAAGAAGGAAAAGGGAAAGAAGAAGAAAAGAAAAGGAAAATAAGAGAAGAAGAAGAATAAAAGAAATCAGAAGAAGAAAAAAGAACAAGAGAAAAAAGAAAAGGAAGAAGATGGAAAAGAAGAAACAAAAGAAAGAAAAGGAAGGAAAAGGAGAGGAAGAAGATGGAAGAAGAAAAAAGGAAAGAAAAGAAGAAAAAAGATGGAAAAGGAGGAAAAAGAAGAAGAAAAAAAAGATAAGAAGGAAAAAAAGAGAGGAAGGAAATAAGGAGAAAGGAAAAAGAAGAAGAAAAGGAGAAGAAGAGAGAAGAAAGAAAAGAAAGATGAAGAAGAAAGGGAAAAAAAAAGAAATGAAGAAGAAAGGAAAAGAAAAGAAAGAAGAAAGAAGAGAAAAATAAGAAGAAAGAAAGAAAAAGGAAAGAAGAAAAGAAACTAAAGAAAGAAGAAGAAGAGAAAAAAAGAAAGAAAGAAGAAGAAGAACAGAGAGAGAGAAAGAAAAGAGAAGAAGAAGAGACAAAAAGAAAACAACAAGAAAAAGAAGAAAAGGAGGAAAAAATAAAAACAAGAACAAGAAGAGAAAAAATAAAAAGTAGCAAAAGAACAAATAAAGAAATAGGAGGAAGAAAACAAAAAGAAAAAAGAGGAAGAAGAAAGAACGAGTTAGAAAAGAGACAAAAATAGAAAATCAGATAAGGAAATTCAGCCACAGGTACCACCATCAACATCACCAAAAGGAACTTCTACTGGCATAGTAACTGTACAAGCCCCTCGGGACTCATTAACAAAAATCAAGTAGGTCACTCCAACAATGGAAGAAGGATGAATCCATCCAGCTACAACAAGGGGGGGTAGAAAAAACTTAAGAAGTATTCATAATACATTTAAATAAACTCTCCCCTCTTCACAAGACTTCTTGTAGCTAGGTATTAGATCAAAGTGCAAAACAGGATTGGATGCAATGGTGTGTAGATATGGAAGAATCAATGCATAGAATACTCTCATCAATTCCGGCAGTAAACTTACATACCAAAAAAGATTATATTCTATAGATAGAAGTGACAACAAAACATGATGTCAAATAAATACTAAAGGAAAATAAAGCCATCCAGGAACTGGAAAAGAAGAAGATTCATGAAGAAGTTGTTAAAGAATATAAGGAACGAATTTTACAACCACAAGTCCTAGAAAATAAAAAATGAAGGAAGGTGATTCAAACCACTTTCAATAAATTGGAGATAGAGCTAAACAATGCCACGACGTACTATGAATACATAATAGGGTGGCCCAATGTACCTCAACAAGTAAAAGAAGAACTAGAAAAATTAGAACAACAATTGCATCTAGAGTCTACAGAAGTATGATATCAGCAAAGACAAGGATGGATCTCCGAGAAGCAAACTTGCAGAACTCATAGAACAATATCAAACCAAACAATGGATGCAGACAAAAAAAAGATCACAGACATGAAATATTGCAACACCACCATGGATAGGGCACTAATAAGAATGCAACAAGAGTTCACAATTGCACAACAAAGATTTTATCAAATACAAGCAAAGCCACCACCTTCAGATATCCTTCCTTTGATCCAAGAAAATTCACAGCTTCAGGAATGGATACAACAAATTAACATCCATTTAGATTTATGGTATACATTTGAAAAGAACATCACTCCACAGATTACAAAATACATTCCCCAAACTCCACCATGAAGAAGAATAGTAGGAAAATTTTGCAAGGAAACCATGGCGTCCCATAATTCCAGTCGGGTGAATCGAGCGAGGGAACCTTTCCTTATGCCAAACATATAAGTTCCTAGGGATTAATTCCTATATTTCCTCAAGGTGGCATCCCGTAAATCCAATCATATGAGTCAAGTGAGGGAACCTTTCCTTATGCCAGACGTCTAAGTTCTGGGGGTTGATGCCTATGTTGCATTGAGATCAAATCAACAATTTTGGGAAAATTTTCTAGAAGAAGACATGGTTCTTCATCTTTTAGTTGTCTAGAGGAAGAGACAACATTTTAAGTTGGGGGATGATGTTGAAAGGGTTATTCATCAAGTTTTGGAATAAACCACAACCATAAAGGAAACCCATAGACAAAGGAAACCACCAAAGGATAGAAGGAATCCACGAAGATAATGTTGAGTTTTAAGAAATCCATGATAGATAAAAGAATCAAAATATTATAGTACATAGGATAAAAATCCACAGAACATAGGACAAATTGTGGTATGGATCAAAGAAAATAGAAATAGAACAAGATAGAAGCCGACATAGAGGCATGACCAAAAGAAGTGTCTTTTGATTATTTTGTATGAAACATATTTATTGTACTTAATCAAATGTATATGGTGTGCCACATGAACAATAGATGTATACTTGAGATAAGATATGTGTGTGCCTAGATGAGAAATATATAAGATATAGAGAATAGAGAGAATCTATATGTGTGTATGAGACTAATGTAATATATTTTGAGATATGAATAAAGATTGATGTTTGGAGAAAATATTGTTAATTGATTTTACATTCACAAATTAGATTAGTTTACTTTTCCCTTGCACATCCTTAACAAAAATTCCAACTTCTTAACCCTCACACTATTTTTGAGGCTTAAGGTCAACATTTTGGGCCTCTTTTACCTTTCGGGCCTCTTTTTCACTTATGGGTTGGCCTTCCAGTTGTCAATTATGAAATTCAAACAAGGGAATTATATAAATACATAGACATGTTTTCAAAATAAAGGACCAAGCACTAAGCATTACTATTACCACCTAAGCTTACATTCAAAGGCACCTAAAGCACTTCAAAGGCATCCATCTAGAACACTCATTAAAGGGAAAAATGGTTACATCACTTTTGCATACACAACATAGGAAGGGGAATTTTCATTTTATTCCATCCCACACATTCTATATATCGTTATACATTCTAGATCTAGCCCGCTATCATTGTGTAACTTGCACAAGGGCATCTTAGGGCACATTTCTACACACACACATAAAAGAACTACATGGATTTTGAGATGTAGTGCAGTGCTCATTTATAAGTTAACTCTTCTGGTGATCGTTGAGGTCAGTCTGACTCCCCATTTGCATTTTCCTTTTTAGGTTTGATGTGGTTTGTGGGTATGTGCAAGTGAACTTCTCTTCTTACAGGTTACAGGTACCTTCGGCGATCATAGTGAGAACATCATATCAAGGACATAACATGAACTTAACACAAAAAAACCCATATCACAGAAGCATCTAAATCAGTCTGATGCATTTAGGATGGCCACCAGCGCCCAGGTGCCCTTGTCCATGCTATGGGTGCCCCTGTCCTACACTATTTCTGAGTTCCAAAATTTCCAACAAGCATCAATGATGACACCATTTACATCTTATTTTCAGTATTTCACCTTCCCAGATCACTTTCATTTTGATCAGAAATCAACTAAGTCTTCCTATCTCACTCTCTTTCTTAGGGTTTCACATTTTACATGCTTAGTTTTCTTGTGTCATTTATTGTATTTTATTCATTTATAATTCATTTAGTTATTTGTTACTCTACAATTAGATTTAATTCAATTTATTTAATTAAATCATTTAGTGAACCAAAAATGTGATTTAACACTTTTAGAAAATCAACGTTTGAGTCTTTCTTGTCGAGAAAATTTTTATCCAACATCTATGGGTTTCTTTCCAATGCCTTCTTGTAAGTCCCTCTACTTAATGTGCATTCAACAAAATTCATGCATTTGAGTAAAATGGACTTTTATTGGTGGCCTAACACCTGGGGATCCAAAGGGGCACTCCATAGACCCTGTTACAAAGCATCAACTTCTTTTAGAGAGGACTTTACTTTTACATCTACTGGGAAAGGGGAGTGAGAAATGAGATAATGAGAACTAATTTTATCCAAGGTAAAAATAACATTCTTGCACACACTAGTTAGAAATTTCAACACATGCATTTTTCATCTAGAATTCTTTCAGCAAATAAACTTTAGAATTGATGAGCAAGTATCAATGAAATCCTTAAAACTCCTCCTTCTTGTATTGATTGCTTAAAAAAATTGTACATAAAGGAATGGAGGAAATCACACTTGAGGGGAAATTGAAGAAAATGGCTATCTCCTTTGTTCCTATCTCAAAGTAATGCCAATACACTCTTGAGTTTACAAAATCAATCACCAACCCCTTGAAATGGGAATGCATTTATAATTTAACCCTTCACAATGATATGAAATTCATCATATACCAATGTGGTCTTTCATAGGTCTTGGCAAATCCCTCCCCATTTGACTTATTGCAACACTTTTCCATTCCTAGGAACCCATACTTAACCCACCCCTTTTATAATTTAAAGGTGACTTCCTTACATTAGTAAACATTAAGACATATGAAAAAGTGCATGCAACCCATACACCAAGATTAGAACATTGAGGAGAGAGAAAGTTGGGGGGAAGAAGAGAGAGATTGAAAGAGCCTCTTTTCTGATGAAGAAGAATCCTTGTTACTGGCCTCGAATATCTCCCTCTCTTGCTCCTTGAATCCCTTCCACTTCCTGAGATGACTTCTTCACATCTCATGTGATGGTTTATACTGTTTTAATGACTTACTCACCATAAAAACAAAAATTCCTAATTGGATCAATACATGTACAGCTTACTTTGGAAAAAAACACTAACACCCATGAATCCTAACACCCATCCACCACCAATGTCTCTCTTCCATACTCATGAGATCTCCATCACTATCACTCGTGAAGATCCATTCTATGAAGGGACTGAAGCCTTGGAAAAAATCTTCTCCATCACTCCCTATTGGACTGAATCAACACTGCTGTAGCTATGGATTAGTCACATGATTCTAATGAACAATTTGAACAAATCCATGACTACTTGTAATATACACATCTATTGCATACAATTGAAGCATGTAAATAGTTTAGCGGAACTTTGAGATCTTATATACAGATGAGACACTTCATACATGGTTCCCCCTCCTGAATCTGAACTTCATTTTTTACTCATGCTTACTTATGGATTTCTAAAGGATACACTATTATTTTAGTAAGTGATGAAATTTTGCCTCCTTTTGTGCATCCAACATACTGATGGCATGAATTCTTAACTCAGAATGCTCCCTCTATGAAATTTCACCCTTTTGATAACTTACTATTTTTAGTAACACCGAAAAAGAAACTTACTATTTTTTCAATGTGAAAAATTGGCTTCCTTTGATCCTTGACTGGTTGTGATTACTGAGAATCTCCTTCCTTGGTTTCTTTAAGCGCTCCTCTCACTTTTGGACCAATTTTCTATTTTTGGAAGGTGCTCGCAAGACCACTTACTATTTTTAGTAAGTGTAGTAATTTGGACCAAAATTACCACTTCTGATGAACTTTCAACTGCAGTGCATCCTCGTATCATACGTCTCCTTAGGAGAAACAGGTTCTATATGTTGATGACTTTCCCAAAATAGTAGTCCTCTATGTAGAAGACCTGACTATTTTTAGAAACCAAAACTTTCTGGAGGTTGGATTTAGTGGAACAACTCAATGATTTTTTATATGGGTTTTTTCCAAATATATCCCTTTGAAATTTTGTGCTTACATAAAGATCAATAGTTTAGGAGATTTTAAATTATTTTAATAATTTTTGACCTAGCAGTGTTCATGGGAAGAAACCATTGATGGACCTGAAAAATAATCAGGTATGGTTTTATCCTCCATTTTTGATGAAATTTACTTTTTTGATATAGGTTTTTTCTTCTTATCTTACTAGTGAAATTTCTCCACGATCATAGTTGATCACACTTTGATACACCTACATACACAAATTCAATAATTCCATCTTTCACTTCCAGGAAATTGAGGCTTTTTCACCGGAAGATTCGTAAGAAGTACAATAGTCTGAGAATCTCAGTAGTCAGAGGATTTCATTCATCTACTTATAGTCACTAAATCAAAAAAATTTATTAAATATTTAATCCTAGTCTCATACTATGATTCATAAGGTGTGTTTCTTGATGGTTTTGAAAAGAGTAATGAATTAAAAAAGTCCTTGGATCATTTTTTACATTGTTTTATTTTTCATATTTTCAATCTTAAACCTACACTGGCGTTTTCTGTTTTCTTCATTCTTTGTTCTTCGTACTTCTAAATATTCTCAATACCCAACCTATTCCTCTGGGTGCCCATATGCACATGTTCCCATTCTAGGATTTTCCTGATCCTTTTAGGGACTTTTAGGTTTGCACCTTTTGGGTACTTTCTAGCCGATTAGAGGTTTCTAAAGGAGTGGCAAATCATCCTGTTCAGGGAATGTTATGAAATTAGAACAAGAGAAACCCTATACCTTTACAAAGTCATGAACCATAATGAGGGAGATGAGGTGAATTAACAAATCATCTATCCTATCACCATCTGAGAATAACATCCATCAAAGGCACCGAAAGCTACAATTGAGTTCATCTAGCTCCATCATAAGGCACACAAGGATGGTTCATCTACTAGCATCACACATTATGGAAGGGGGTCTATGGGTTTCCATGCACACATTTATTACATTCTACATCTAGTTATTTCTCATTATTTCATAAAGTCCATTAACTGACTCAAGGCAACATAGGGAACATTTGCATAACACACGGCAATCCATCGGGTATGACATGTGTGCAAATCATTTAGTAAGTCCACCATTGATGGCTATTGAGTCAGTCAAACCACTTCATATGCATTTTTGGGGGTTTGATGCTTGTCTTAGGTTCTTGTAGGTCACTCATCATCTCCAGTTTACAGGACATCCATATGTTCAATGAATTTAGTGCAACAGGAAACAAACTAAAAGAAAACATCCAATGACACTTCAGGGAGGGTTTAAGACTAAAATAGACCAGGGAACCTGGATCTCACACCATGTCCACCCAAAGTTTGTCCCTAACTCCAGGCACCCCAATCAAGAGAGAGCAAGTTGAAACTTTCAATAGGATTTTGCTCCCAATGGAATTTCCTAATGAAATTTTATAGTTCACACTGTGACACAGTATTACACCTTCATTGAATCATCTAAGGTTCTTACCCCTCTTACAAATTAGGGTTTTATTTCTATTTCCTTAGTTGCATTATTCATTTCCTTTATTTAATTAGATGTTATTTACTACTTTGAATATCCATCTGTGCATAAGCTAAAAATTTGCAACCCAATTAGCCAAAGTTTTGGTGAACCAGTGATCGGTCTTCATGATCTTAGGATTGGAATTGATTGTCTGAAATAGTTTTCTTTCTCATAACTCCATTTGGATCCTAGAGTATCACCTTTAGCTTCAAGGGTATTTCTCTGTGCACTGATTAGGCTTGTGTAGACCACAATTTTATGAAACTTTAGACAATATTTTAGTCACAGTCTTATGTTACTTTTGGAATCACTTCATGAGTAAAGCAAGTACTAATTCACCCCCATATTGTGGCCATCTTGTTTTATTTTATTTCGTCATTACATGAAATCTGCTCCACCCATATGGAAGCTAATGATTGTCCTTCCCATTATTTTAGCCTTGAATGGGGCATATTTGTAATGGGCACCCTGGTCCCACTAGGGGCACCCCAATCCTTTTTACATTTTCCCACTACTTTTTGGGATCTTTTTAGCCATTTGAGATCTTTATCTTTCTTGTGGGTCGGCCATTTCAATGATAAAAGTAGGAAATTATACAGGGGTAGATTTCCCTATAAATATAAAGTTATGAGACCATAATGAGGGACTTAGCATCATTCACCTCTATCATCTATCTAGAGTTGGATCCATATATTTTAATTGGAGGTCACTTACATCCACATAGCTCCATCATCAAGGCACAAGGCTAGGACATCTACATCATACACTTCATAGGGGGAGGATTATATTATACTCCATGCACAAATGTTATTACATTTTCTACAATTAGTTATTGCTCGCTACTTCACAAACTGTGACTAGCACAAGAGTTGGGGATGGGTCTATGCGGAAACATTTGCAACTATAGAATATCAAATCCAAAACATGCAAATACGGATCTAACAATCCCCACAAAATCTACAAGCAGTGGAAGTATAAACAAGAATAATCCAAATCACACAAAAGTACACACACATAACACAACATGTACCATGGTTCACCCAATGTGGGCTACGTCCACCAAAGATAGAGATCTCATATATATAATATAACAAGAGATTACAAACCAACTCTTCTGCACAAGAGTACATGTATCTCTACAAGAGTATCTCTTCCTCCTAGATCTCCAACTGGATCTTCCTGAGTACACTAAACCGTGCCTCCATACCACCACCTGTGTCTCCTCCAGATCTCTAACTGGATCTACCTGAGTGCACTACAACTGTGCCTCTGAAACACCACCAGATCTCACATACCTGAAGCTACCCTACATCTGCCACTTGTGCAACCAAGCTCTCACTGTACTGTGAATCTACAAACAAGACCTCTAGAAGGGTCTACCAATGTGCAACCGTAACCATGCACCAAGAAGTAAGTCTCTCCTCCATCACTGCATCAACCTGTGCAAACATGAAGACAACTTCCTCTACAATACTAGATTCCTATGGATCAACAATACATCATGATCTCATGGATCTGTAATACAAGATCTCACAACATGTGGATCTACAAGAATGAGCAATAACAAGATCTCACAACAACCTGTGGATCTAACAAGAAGAAACACTAAGTGCTTTGCATACTATGCAAGCCATTACATGAGACTAAATAATACAAAGGAAATACAGTAGAAGATAATACCATCTTCTCACCAACAGTGTACCTGCACTTTCCTTCTGTTCAACTTCTCTCTATGAAAGCTCGTGTCTTCATGCAATCTATTTTTTTTTTTTTTCTTCTTCTTCTTCATCCTTTCAACCAAGGATAGCTCTTCTTCTCATTATTAACATGTTCTAACCCTAGTTTTCTAGCTTATATAAGCTTAGACAAACTTAGGGCACCTTAGCTATGCATTTACAACCTTTAAATCAGCTTTAAAACAAAATCTAGATTAAATTCCTGTGAGTTAAATATAAACTTTCACGCACAGGTAAGGTGACCTGATGTTGGTTATCTATTGACTGATGGCGGTTAATCACTGCTGACCGATGATGGTTAATATCACTGATTGATGATGGTTAATATGCTGACTGATGCCAGTTACTGTGTAAACCAGCCACATGTAATGCATGCTTATTGTGAAGCAATCTAGCTCCACAACCTAACAATCTCCCACTTGGAGATAAATTTTGAACCTCTGTACCTGTACCTGTACATCACCATCCTCTACACACCGTGAAGACCATCTATTCTTTCCTTCAACAATTCTCTCAAAAATAAAACCAGGAAGATCAAACCATCTTCTCAAACCAAGAAGATAAAACCATGACTTACCAAACCTGCACGAAGCTACAACTGATCTGTGACACCAAGCCTCAAGCTCCCACTGAATCATAACACCATACCAATTGTTGGTATCAGTTAAACAAGCCAACCAAGCTCCTCATGCAATAAGCCATCATGACTAACACACCTGCAAGAGCTCCCACTCAAACTGAAATACTGAGCTTCAACTGCAACCATAGCCATACCTGTAAAACCAACCATGTTCTCCATCCATCTATCCATGTCTCCATGCAACCACCAATGCAACTGACCAAGACAAGTCAAACTGGAATATGTGAAAGCAAAACAAGATCCTGGGTAAAGACAACCCAAATGAGTTCTACCTGCAACAGTGGGTGATCAATCCACAAAACCTGCATAACTCAAAGAATCCAAACACTACAATCTACAAATCCAACCCTGCATAAACAACTAGCATGTCCAAGACAATCATCTGTAGATAACATCTCCCATGGAGTAACATAGTAATCAAGAGGAAATACAAACATCCCCTACTCATGCTCAAGGCATCCATGTGCAAATCAAACATCTGCATCATCATAGACTCACAAAACTGAATCTATCCACATGTACAAACTCACCATGTACATCCATCCATATCACCAAGCTCTCTAGAAGCTCCAAGTCTGCCACCGACTAACTCCAAAGCCGAATATGAATCTTGTGCTCATCAATGTCAATAAAAAACAACCATGCTAAACCATGCAACTAATACCAAGTGCAAATACCAGCAAACATGTCATCAACATACTCTGCACAAATCAACCAAGATGAAAGAAAAACAAGGGCACCATCTAAAAATGGTAAATAAACACTGTTGTCAAACCTGTGACCAAACCGACCATGGTTTCCTAACCGACCTGGTCACACTGACTCGACCACCTGTTACCAAATGACCGACCATGGTTAACCCTAACTGACACCGGTCTCTGTAACTAGCAGATTTTCTCCTTTTTCACCCTTCAAACTCTAAAAATTTCTCTATCATCTAAAACCAGCTGAATCAACCATCAACTTCCTTCCCTAAGGAATATCCAGGCACCACAAAATAAACCAGAAGTGACATCACAAAGCAATAAACTCAAAATACCTGCAAAGCCGTGACTGCCCTCCAAAACCAACTTGTGCCTCCTGCCACTCTGAATAGTAGCAATCTCCTCTCACTCTGCATGTGCATCATGTATCCAATCCTGCAATGCCAACAACCATGGCTTGCTCCCACTGAACACAAAATCCCCTGCACTGCCTCTAACACCAAGCTCAAAAGCTAATATGTCAGTGAGAAATAAAACCAGATGAAAGAACTATAAAATTGATTCCCTTTCTTCTCTGAGAATACTTCTACATCACAGAAGTTTGGACTTCTTGTGAAGTAGGTGAATCACCTTCTTTCCATCCATGTGTACTCAACATCTCTCATTACCTGCAACTGTGTCTAATCATGAATTTTCATTGAGGATCTCATCCTTAGACTAGAAACCCTTGTCCTCAAGATTCCACACAACCTGGGAAATAAAAGTCAAACAACACCAAAAAACCATGGTGTAAATCTGTGCACACTATCCAAACATAATATCAGTTGCTCCAAATGAAAGAAATAAAACATGAATCATATAGAGATACCTGACTCAAAGTCTCAATGGACTAACCGAGCCAACTCTGTCCTCTTTCTGATCTAAACCATGAAGTGATCTACACCATCTCTGCCATGTACACTCTGTGCAAGAAACTCGATCCTCCAAACAAAAACAAAAAACCATCTGCCCTCTCCTGCTACAAAAAACCCTGTACAGATAAGTTTCCATAGAGACCGACCATGGTCATCTCCTAACCGACCATAGTTAGCTGACCGATACCGGTTCCTCTGTGACCGACCTTGGTTCTCAGACCGATGTCGATGCTGCTGGAATGAACCCAATGCCACACAATTTGGCATAGAACACCACACCAGGTGCCTACTTCGACCGAAGCTGATAGTTGAGTTGAGCCAGTCATTTCAAGAAGCATCCAAAATCGTACAAACCACTACAACAATAAACCATGCAATAAATTGCATCAAGATGAAATAGATCACCTTACCAACACCAAGATACTCAACCACATCTTCAACTGAACTGAAGTACATGCTTCTCTGATGGAAGCCCCATCTTCATTTATGCTACAACCTCTCTACTGAAGCCTGTGCATCTAACTGCACCAAGGATGCATACCTACTCCTTTTCTCTATCTAGATCTGCAATCCAAAACCATGCATGTGCAAAAAAAATACAAGCACTGCAAAACCAAGATAAAACCATACCTCAATAACCTGGATCTAATCTGACCACCATGCTTGTGCCTCTAAGAACCAGGGACACCTCAGCAAACAAGATACATTCCATGCATCTCTCCATTTCTTCAGATCTGTGATTTTCTGTTTAAAACTAGGCTCCCAGTAACCGACCATGGTCACCCTGTAACTAACCATGGTCACCCACGATGTTGGTTGCCACTTAACTGATGCCGGTCACTGTAATTTCCAGCAACCTTACTCTTCTAGCTCCCACTTGAGATTCAATCTCTTCCTATGATTTTCACATCAGGAAAAACAAACCCTGCTCTCATACATGTCAGTAATAACCACTAACAAAACCATGAAGCAAACCCTTGCTCTGAAATAACCAAATTGTTGGTATCAAATAAGATAACAAACCAGGCTCTGATACCAGTTGTTGGGGATGGGTCTATGCGGAAACATTTGCAACTATAGAATATCAAATCCAAAACATGCAAATATGGATCTAACAATCCCCACAAAATCTACAGCAGTGGAAGTATAAACAAGAATAATCCAAATCACACAAAAGTACACACACATAACACAACATGTACCATGGTTCACCCAATGTGGGCTACGTCCACCAAAGATAGAGATCTCATATATATATATAACAAGAGATTACAAACCAACTCTTCTGCACAAGAGTACATGTATCTCTACAAGAGTATCTCTTCCTCCCAGATCTCCAACTAGATCTTCTTGAGTACACTAAACCGTGCCTCCATACCACCACATGTGTCTCCTCCAGATCTCTAACAGATCTACCTGAGTGCACTACAACCATGCCTCTAAAACACCACCAGATCTCACATACCTGAAGCTACCCTGCATCTGCCACTATGCAACCAAGCTCTCACTGTACTGTGAATCTGCAAACAAGACCTCTAGAAGGGTCTACCAATGTGCAACTGTAACCATGCACCAAGAAGTAAGTCTCTCCTCCATCACTGCATCAACCTGTGCAAACATGAAGACAACTTCCTCTACAATACTAGATTCCTATGGATCAACAATACATCATGATCTCATGGATCTGTAATACAAGATCTCACAACATGTGGATCTACAAGAATGAGCAATAACAAGATCTCACAACAACCTGTGGATCTAACAAGAAGAAACACTAAGTGCTTTGCATACTATGCAAGCCATTACATGAGACTAAATAATACAAAGGAAATACAGTAGAAGATAATACCATCTTCTCACCAACAATGTACCTGCACTTTCCTTCTGTTCAGCTTCTCTCTATGAAAGCTCTATCTTCACGCAATCTTCTTTTTCTTCTTCTTCTTCATCCTTTCAACCAAGGATAGCTCAATTCTTCTCATCTTATTCCACCTCTAACCCTAGTTTTCTAGCTTATATAAGCTTATAAAAATGTAGGGCACCTTAGCTATGCATTTACAACCTTTAAATCAGCTTTAAAACAAAAACTAGATTAAATTCCCATGAGTTAAATAAAAACTTCCATGCACAGGTAACCGATGCTGGTTACCTTACCGATGGTGGATTCATCTTCTGACCCACTCACCAGTTGATGAACTTTCCAAATACTCATTTCTATCCTCCTTATCGGCTTGTCAAATACCAAGGTCTCTTGTTTTGCAATTATCATAGAGTTAATGGACATAATGACAATGATTAATTAAGGACCTTGAGCATCAGGGTTTTATTTCATTTGCTTCACAACCTCCTGCGACATATCCAATTGCTAAATCCCATTGAGCTCCCAAATCAAATCCATCTGTGTCTGGTGAGAATCATTCCATCATCACTAATGTTCCGTCTTTGGTAAGTCAAGAGCCATCTATCCAATCCATTCCTACTAAGTAATCTCCTCTAAAAATCAATCCATCCCCTCCTCCTCTCAATCATTCTACAATGATACCAACTCCTGCTAAAAAACCTCCTCTAAAAATCAGCCCATCCCCTCCTCCTCTCAAGCCTTCTACATCGATACCAATTCTTATTAAGTAATCTCCTCTAAAAATCAGTCCACCCCCTCCTCCTCTCAAGTATTCCATGGCATTACCAATTCTAAATAAGAAATCACTCTCTAAGCAAGTCCAATAAACTCTACATAACCTCTTTAAAATACCTACTATCAACCTAAAATACAACCCTAGTTCTACTCTTGCTCCTACCTACCATTGTGATGACAATATACTTTCTTATGATACATTCTAAGACCCATCACCATCGTAATCTATTTATTTCATCATCACATAGTTCTCCATCATCGACACACTTGGGGGGCATCACCTCTTCTTTCCTCCCTTTTTTCATTACTCTCAAAGTTTCCACTTCTACACTTCATGCTCCACGATTAATGTATAAATATTTCCTAGCATTCACACATCTCCTTTGATACATGCATTATATCGTCATTACCCTACTGGTGTAATCTAGTTCCACGGCTCATAGTCGACTGTTGAGGGTCTAAATTTGAAATGAAACTCACCACATCCACTTTTAATTCTCTATGCTTCATGATCTATCTTTATAGCACACATTTTCAAGCTGTTTCTTGATGACACACTCTTATTCTATGGTTCATTCTTGATTATTGAGGGGTATTTTATAAACAAACCTCATCTCATGCACATCCGCTGGGGTACACGCTACTCCTATCACATTCACACTCTACATACCACTCCATTCCACTCATGTACTGCATTTGCATATCTTGGTTGTACTTAATCTTGCTTGCTTATACTACTTACGACGTTACATTTTTCTTACTATGCTAGCCAGCTATTAAATATGTCATTATCTTTATCATATACACATGTGCATTCACTTGGTATCTATTTATAACGATGGTTATCTGATACACTTTGCTTGCTATTATTTTCTATTATATGTGTTATTGTTTGTGGGCTATGCCCTATGTATTGTTTGATCATTATATGATTTTGGCCGCTTCGGTCTTGATTGTCTTGTGACATTGTGAACAATGTCCCATGTCAAAAACCCACTTTTCACGGTCTATCTTCTTTGCACACTTGATTGTTACATTGTCTTCTACTTGCATACTAGCTTCATTTGGACTAACACATGTTACTAGCCTACTTTTTTTACATGCGCCTTGGTTTCTACCAAGCACATCCCCTACCCCATGTAGGTATCTATTTCAGCTTAGTTTCAGGTCATCTCCTTTGGACTACACGCTCCTACATTCGTCACATGAACCCAAACGAGGGGGCATACATTGGGTGAATAAATCACCCTTACAACATCTCACAGCTACAACACATATCTAAATAGTATAGGAACATAACAAAAATATAGTCACAAAATGGCTCAAAATTTGACTTGGGTCTTCAACACATCACAGACACCAGCACCCAATATAAGACAATAGCGCTTGAGTGCCTGTGTCCTCCTCCAGGTGCTAATTTCATGGGGTCACATACAGTCCATCTTATCATATCAACATAATTCACAGAAGCCTTCAAATAAGTTCTGACAATTACATGCATAGTCCTTTAGTCACAAAATTCACTGCTATGTCTCCATTCACTGGAAGGTATATGGACTAAAAACTTTTAGAATAATCGAGACGATGGGAACAAATGTGGAGTTTTTTGTGACCATTTGTAGTGGTGCTTATCAAGGAGTGATTTTCTCATGCCTAAGGAGGTACTATACCTCTCTTTTTTCTTTCTGTGGGAGCCCAATGGAGTTAACTTGGTGTGGATCGCCCCAAACTTGAATATTAGTGAGGCAAATTTCCCAAATTTTAATTTATGTTACTCATGAGATCTCCCTGATTATCATTCTCCATAGCATTTCAGAGAATCTTTCTATTTTACACTCTTATACATCATGGTAAGATGTTTTATCCATTTTGACCCTACTGTATGCATACTTATGGTTAATTGAGTTGCATAACACCTTTGTATGTGCTTGTTGTTATAGTATGCTTTTTACATGCCCGTATTTTGTGTACCCATACAAGTGACAAACTACTATCAACAAATATGGAACAATAATAGGTATAATGCAATCCATTGCTGTGGTTAGGTTCACTTTCCTTTCCTAGTCTCCATGCTTCATTTTTGTAATCACTCATGCTTCATTGTCCACTTGAGACGCTATTAGTGTTCTGTTTGGGATCATGTAGGTACACATCTTCTATCTACTTTATGTTATTGAGTATTCACTCAAGAACATAAAATTGAGGATTTTAAAAATGTAGATACCAAATCACACACTTGGGTACATTTCTAGGTCTTAAAGCATATTAGATGTATACATGATTCATAAAGTAAAAGAAAACTAGTGGTTGACATAACATTAAAGTTTGGAAATCTTTTCTCTACTTTCTTACTTTCTCTTGTTAGGTGTTCTAAAAACATTATTAATCCCTATGTGTAACTTGCCATCATTGAGCTTTCCTTCATTGTTTAGTCCCTTTTTCACCCTTGAGTTATAACACATGTTTGTTATGGAGATGCTATTATAACTCAGAGGGAGATTAATTATTTGTTCTATGGAGTTCTTTACCTTCCTTTTTTGAATATTATAAACAATTAAGAAATTAAAAAAATAAAAATGTAATCCCAGATAAATGAAATACAAAGCAATATATATTATTAAGAAAAAAAATGCAAATTGCTTAATACCCTTAACATTTAAAGAAATAAAACTAGAGCAAAATTCTAAATGTGTGGACTATTTGGAGAAATGATTATGCATGAAAAGGGAAGTGTATGTGCATGGCTTGTCAAATGTCAGTTAAAGGGTAGAAGGAAGAACTAGGATTCTATTTGGTAATATTTATATTAATTTACTCATTCCTCTTCTAGCAACATTGAGATCGACACATTTGTATAACGTCCTTCAAACCAGGTCATTTCCCTAGCACAAGAATACAACCACTTTATTTCAGATCAAAGGTGTTGACGAGCACAAACCCAAGACATTGTATCATGGCGTCATGGAAATTAGTGTGGCAATGAGTGTTGAAGTACTCATAATTATGCGCCTTGGCACAGGAAAGTTGTATATCAGAACTGGATGTCGACCGGGTATAGGATGCAAACAGCGCATGGAATCAAAGCGCACAACAATATTTGTTGCATCACCAACATGCCATGCACACAGGCGCATGGAGGTGGTGCAACAGAAATGGATGTTGACATGAAAAACGGATTCGCACCCTTGGTGCATGGAAGTGGTGCACAACACATGAGTGTCGGACACTAAAATGTCATGCGCCTTGGCGCACAGTTGGAGGCGCATAGAAATGCAGAGTGTCGACAGGGAAAAAATTCGCGCCCTTGGTGCAGGTTGAAATGGCGCACAACACAGAGTGTCAATAGGGAAAAAGTTCATGCCCTTGGCACAGTTGTAAGAGGATGTAGACACAAGGATGGATGTGCCTGAGGTGCACCTTCGGGAGGCTCAACATTTTGAGCGTTTGACACCCCGGAAGCAAACCCTGGCATAGATATTCAGACGGCCATAACTTTTCACAGGGAGCTCGGATTCACGCATGGTTGGAATTTTTGGAAAGCTTACGAGGTCCTCTTCAAACTACAAGGATCCTCTTTAATTGGGTGAGAAAAAATTCTTAAAAATGCAAAATACATGCTTCGCCACTTTTTGGTTTGCTGGGGTCCTCACCTACCACCATAATGAGATGAATTAAATGCAACTTGGAGGTGGTTGGGGTAGATTTGGAATTCCTCACTCTTTTCTCTCTCATTCTTCTTATAAATTGTAAGGAGGGGCTTATTTCTAAAGGTTGGACATTCTTGTTTTGCCCCTCCCTTCTTCTCTTTGGCAAGTGAATTTGTGAGGAGTTCAAACCTCCCATTTGAAACTGTAATGCAGCTTTGCCTCTTGGCATTTTGCAGTGTGTTGTATCAATCTTTGGAGCAAATTAATGCATGTATGTGGATGATTCTCAACCCTCTCTGTGTTCATTTTCATCCTCCTGATCTTTCACTGTGAATCTGGTTATCTATGCATGATCTTGCATTGCGTTTTTTATGGTTTGTGTTTATTGGCAAGACAACTGTTCTTCATTCCTCAGTGCATCACCTTTGTAGTTTAGGTTTTATTTTATGCATTTTCTTACCCTGTCTCCTTGGCAAGTTAGATTAGGTTTTTTAGTAAACCCTCTGCATTTTCTATGTGTGCATCTGAACAGAGGAATAGGAACCGGCCTTCATCCGGAGAGCTTTTCTGATTTTGCAAGGTCCCACACTTGGGAAAAGCTCCATGTTATGCAATCGCACTGAGAGTCTCAACCCATTGTGTTGCAGACATTCAGGGGTGCTACGATTCGCCATCAACAGGGATCACCTTTGTAATCCATTGTCTTCTTATTTTGGACATATTACGTTATTCTTTCATATTTCATTTGAAAGGAAGTTCAGGTATAGAGAAATTGGCTCTGATAGACCCATGACATTGAATACTTGGATCCATTGGTGAAGATAATAGTTGTTATCACTATTTGAAGGTATGTGCATTCAGTCCATTTTTTGAAAAGATAGTGGAGTGTTTGTGTGTTTAAGGAGCAATGTGAGTGACATTTCAAATTTGTGCATTGGTGGAGATTGTGCATTGAATGTTCGAAGTTATTCCACTCAAATTCAAAGACATTCATCTTTGGGCGACTCTTCCTATTGGAAATTGACTCTGACATCGTGATATATCTCTTACCTTCATTGATTTCTAATTTCTCCGAGGCACTGTCACATTTTACTATCTACAACATCACATATTTCATACTGGCATGTTTTATTGTCCCTATTGCATGATTTGAGGAGCAATGGTATTGACTACAATCACATTTGTTTAGAGTGACAACTCATTCTTGGCTTCAAGGAGCTAGATTGATGGATTGGAGGTGCATTAGTGATCAACATACTGATAAATCAGTTGCTATTGGTGGGTACATTTTTCAATTTCATTATGCATGTTGAGCACATCTAGTAATATGGAGTATTCCATAATAAACATACACATGGATATTGCATTTTGGAGCCTGATCAAATCGAATTCTATGTTGATCGGGTACATCAATATCAAGCTAGTAGTTTTACATGTCTCCATGTAAAGTGGTTTTGGTGACACGTGTATCTAAGGAGTACTATTTCTATGTGGTCTAATCCTCCAAGTCTTGTTTTCATAGTTTTTTTCCCTTTTAGTTATTACATGGGCCGAACTGTAATTCATACATATTTACAGATTGGTGTTTGGTTTTTTGACTTGTATTTAGTGGTCATATGTAGGTTCAAGTCATGTCCTTCCATTGGTCAAAAGACAAAAGTATTTGTTAATAATAGTGTCCTTAGTTATGTCCACAAGTGTATTTGTATCGATAAAGTCTCATATTAAGAGCTATTGTCATTTGTAAACATCAATTTTGTGCATTGTCCTTTATAGTTATTTGGTCAAAGTTAAAGTGTTGTGTTATTCAAATTGTTGTTCTACAATATAAAGTGTCAAAGTCAAAAATTGAAGTTGAGTCTAAGTTTTGAGTCATATAGGTGATTTTAAGTTTTATTTTTAATAGTTATTTTGTAAGTTGTCATCATGAGTCAGAGTCAAAATATTGTCAAAATAAAAAAAAATTGCCTCATGGACACATTTTTCGCTGGAACGTGACATCCAATATGTAAACTTGAGATTCATATTCATATTATCTTGAGTTAGCAGTGTCACACTGGAGGATGGAGGCACATTAGAGGTTAGAGGTCAGAACAATGACCTCTCATCAGTCGCCAACGACAAGGCTACATTAATGGTTTGGTGGAATTGTTTTTAGTTGTGTGTGTTTCAGTATGCTTTTATTTTTCAGTGTTCCTATTTGTAGTGTGATGGTTTGCTGAATAAACCCCTTTCCAGAATTTTGGGGAAGATTCATGTTTTCAAAAGACTCACTTTTGGGGAGTAGGAGAAGATTTCAGGTAGACTCAAGGGATGGTTATCTAGCTAGTGTGAAGCTTGTGGATCTTGGAGATTCAGAATTCGGGCACCCAAGGAGGAAGGGAAAGTCCCACAGGAACCCAAAGAGGAAGGGAACATTCCTGCATAATTCAACTCGACACTACACCTTTACGAGGGTAAAGTGATATTCTATGGAGTTTATACCTATGCTATGCAGTGCTTTCAGGAGGTGGTTCAATTTCTTTGAATATGGTTCTTCATCGTGTCCACATTAAGGGGCTGAAAATTAGAAATTAATAATGTTAACAATAAGGGGTGAATGTTGGAAATTTATAGTGGTGACATTATTAATTATGTGTGGATTATAATAATGTGAGATTTACTCATGTATATAGTAAAAGTCAATGTGAGTTATAACAACTCATATAACAATGTTGTGTGTGAGTTATAAAAACTCACGTATATTATTATAGAGTTATTATAGGAGTTGTTTATGGAGATTCACTCTCCTTAAATATAGGAACAACTTCTCCTATATATTATGTAATCATGGATAAATGAAATACAAAGAGTATAGATTATTGTGTGTAAATTTATCGTACACTTCATCTCTTTAGTCTTACACACCCTACAACCTAGTCAAAAATTTACTTGTTTATCTTTCATGAGTTTGGACACCAACACCTAGCCAAGACAATAGCACCTAGACTCTCCTATCCCTTTGGGAACCCTTGCCCCTTTTTTTATCTTACTCACCCCTTTTGGGTCTCTTTTATCTTTTGGGAATATTTTTCACTTGTGGTTTAACATTCCATTTGTCAATAATGAAATTCAAATAAGGGAATCATATAAATACGTAGTTATGTGTTCAAAATGAGAGACCAAACACTAAGAATTACTATTACCACCTAAGATTGCATTCAAAAGACACCTAAATCACTTCAAAGCATCCATCTAACATCCATTCAAGGGAAAAGGGAATGCCTACCATGCATAAAAAACATAGGAAGGGGAAGTTCATTTTATTCCATCCACACATTCTACTACATTGATACATTCTAGCTACATTCCACTATCAAGTGTAACTTGCACAAGGGCATCCTAGGGCACTATTTCTACACAAAATCACAAGAAATACATGGATCATGAGATGTAGTGAAGTGATCAGTCATAATTTTACTCTTGGGGTGACCGTCAAGGTTAGTCTGACTCCCCATTATGTATTTTCCTTTTTCAGGTTTGATGTGGTTTATGGGATTATGCAAGTGAACTTCTCTTTTGTAGGTTACATGTACCTTCGAAGATCATAGTATGAACATAAAGTGATCAAGAGAGAATAACTAGGACACCCTTATGACACAATAGAAACCATATCCAGAAGTTCTACATAGTCACAAGCACCTAGATCCAGTCATAAGTGCCCAGGTGCCCCTATCTTTCCATGGGTGCCCCTACCCATCATTGTTCATGAGTTGCAAAATTTACATAGATTAATTACAATACTATGTGCATCCTATTCATCACTTCTCCCTACTCAGATTAGTTCCAAATTACATGTATATCAACTAAGTCCTCTTATCTCATCTTCTTGCTTAGGGTTTCATATTTTAAATCTTAGTTTTCTTGTGTCATTTTTGTATTTTATCATTTATACATCAATCATTCTAAAATACTTGGATTTAATTCAAATTAATTAAATCATCGGTATATGCATGATACCCATGACGAGAGTAAAATAAGGGAGCTAAAGTGGATGGTTGTGTAGCCTTTCTAGTCTTTTTACATTTGACCTCAGCTTCAAGCTTCTTCATATGGTGTCTATAGGATCTACAGTTAGAAACATCATGCCCTAGAGCCTCGTGCCATGTGCAATATGACTCGGTCGTAGAGGACTAAGGATCCATAAGGGAAAGAGGTAGGCAGAGAAGTCTCATGGGATGTAGAGGGATAATGAGAGTATCTGAGGATGGCATCGATGCAATGGGTGAATATGGTGTTGATGGAGCAACATGTCACCTAGTCATAAAGGAAAAATAGATAGGATCATCACCCATGAGATCATCATCTTCATAGTCAAAACCAACGACCTTATCATATGCTTCCATAAGGGAAATTGGGTTAGCTAGGTCAATGGTAGTAAGTGGAAATGTAGTTGGTGGAGCAATATGAGGCTCATGCACTAGTTAGAAGAATTAACAACTATATTTGAAGATTCCTCTTATATTAGGATGATGCTCATGTCATGAGTGAATTTGGTGAGAAGGTTTTTTGGGAAACGCAAGAATTCCCTATCACTAATTTGGGAATAGCTAGCTAGGTGAGGGTCATATAGAGCATAACCGTCATCATAATTTGATGTGGAAGCATCCATCGCAAAAGAATAAATTATGGTCTCTATTTAGACCACATGCTCTAGTGGGGGCTCCAGTGTACATGAGATGACTGTGAGAACTGAAGGCTCCTTCTTGTGAGGCCACAAGGAAGGAGGTAGCTGGGATGTGATAAACTTAGGAAGATTAGATGTATTGATTCTAAGCCTAACCTCATTAGGCTCATCATCATACAAATCCAAGAGATTGAGAGGCAAGCACCTGACCAATTCAAGATGACTGAAATTTTCATGAAGAGAATCTATAGGATAGTTAAAACGTCAGTATTATCAAAAGGGAATAAGGGATAATTTGTCTACTGTGTTGGCATGTGTATGCTAGTGTTTTCATTGATGTAAAATGTGCAATAGGAATTAATGAAAAAGGATGATGACAAGAAGTGCAAGAGATTTTTTTAGTGATGATGTCATGGGAAAACAAGAAGTGGCATGACTCCAAGAGTGGAAATGGTGAGAGTTGCTTGGTCTAGTAGGCCTAATTAGGAGGTCTAGTCAGCATGGATGATGACATATGAAGAAAAAATAATCATGAAGGCTTGTGAAGCATGGAAGAGGCATGGAGAGCATGTTGGTAGTGTGATGAGACTCTTATATAGGTCTTAAAAGGTGAATGCATGGTTGGAGTATGGTTTGTAGGTCTTCATATAGACCTAATCTAGGTGCTTGGTGGTTTAATGAAGCCCGAGGGATAGTTGTAGAGGTATGTGGGCCCATGAGGGAATGCATAAGAGTGAGACATGTTGTCTCAAAGGTGTTAGGGTACTTTGAAGAGATTTGAAACACATACGTAGTGTTAGCCTACCCTATCTTGGTGTTTGATGAGATTTCCTGCTCATGTTACAAGTTAATGGAAAGGATATAAGAGATTAGTAGATAAGATGGTGGGTTACCTGACAAGGTCAGTCCTGAGAAGTGATAACTTCCTAGGGATGGATGTCAACCCACTTTGATAAAAAGATCGATAAATGATAATGGATAAATGGATGCAATGGATAATAAAAATAAAATAGAGATCTAAGATATGATAGAGATGCTAAAATAAAGATATGATAATGTAAATGATGATAAAGAAAAATCAAACCTGGTTGGTTTGATGGTGACCTGAGACTGACTGGTATGATCGACAATGACCACTACAGAGTTGATCAATAAATAATGCAGAAAACAAGATCTTGAAAGAACCTACTCTGGGATGTTGGATATCTGATGTTGGGATGGTGAGGAGAAAGAAAGGATGCAAAAAAGGTAGATCTAATGAAGATGATGATAGGTCAATGGTGATGGGCCTGGGTCAATGACGGTGACTGGGGGCTAAGAAGACAAGATCTGGGATATCAAGAAGATGGTGGAAGATAAAAAGGAAGGTTCTGGATGATGGGGGAGCTTGAAAAGAGGATAGATGATGAAGCAAGGATAAAAAATAGGGCTAACACAGATTGGGTCGACATGACTAGGATGGGTCTTTGATGGTGACCAAGGGAAGGATTTAGGATTTTGATGAGCTAAATGATGGAAAAAGGGCTATGAAGAGGATCAAAGAAGGACTGATGAAATTGGAAGCTCCAAGATGACCTATAGACCTACAAGAAGAGGTAATACAAATGTAAAAAATGATGAAAAAAAGGACTCCAAAGAACTTAAAATCTTCAAACCTCCATGGATAACATGCAAAGATCCTAAGAAAGCTCCAAATTGATGATTATAGCTCACAAGAAGAGAAAGAACACAACTCAAAGAAGAAGCTCACAAGATAGATCAGAAAACCCAAAATTTTTCATTATCCTTTTGAGAGAGGAGGGGGTAGAGGTATATTAATAGGGTCAATGTGACCTGGATGGGTCACCGTGACTATGGTAGACCATCCACTTGGTAGGAGGTGGAGATGATGAGAATCTTAAAAATGGGGGCCTTAAAGGGCTAAAATTAGGTTTTAGCCATTTTGGATGAGTTAATGGTTGCATGGGGAGATAAATGGTAGTTGGAGGATAAGGGGATATTAAATGAGGGTAATGGGAATCTAGGGATGATAAATGGGGGTATTTATGGGGGGTAATTAGGAAATGATGGATAGGTTTAATGGGTAATTAAATATAATTAGGGGTGGATAAATAATAATAATATTAGGAAATGGGATTAGGATATGATAATGGGTAGTAATTAGATGGGGATAAATGGGATTAGGGAAGAGGGAAAAGGAAATGGGATTTAAGATGGAGGAATTAAGGGAATGGGGGAGGGAAAATAGAAATTTGAATAGGAAGGGGTATGAATGTGCAAGGTGATAACGAAGGGGAGAAAATGTGGGATGGGGGACAAGGGTACCAAAAATTGGTGTCTACATTTGCCCCTTTTTGTCAAGTGGTTTGTGTTAAGCAAGCCACGAGACAAAAACTAGAAGTGATGAAAGATGATGGTTGAGGTGCTCCCCCTCAAACTAGGGATGATGACATGAAGGGGAATCGATTAATAGTTTGAAAGAGATAGATGTAGAAAGGAAAGGAAAGAATGGAATGGATGAGAAAAGAGATAGAAAGATGCCCCAAGTTAAAGGGGATGACCATGATAGGATAGGATAAAAAAAAAAAAAAAAATACGGTGGTGACATTGGAAAAACATCGGTAGGGATATAACACGGTCTAGGATGGAGGAAATGTTAATGTCCTACAGACCCTGTGAGTCAGAAAAGATCACTACGAGATGGAGGGAATCCAATGGGAATCCACTTGGATGGATGTGCAAGCCATGGGACCAATGGGTCAAAGGTAGACATCAAAATATGCGTAAATAAATGTGAGGATGGTCAAGACAATGGTCTGACAGAAATAGGAAAACAAAGTATGGGCAAAAAAGAGTATGTATCATTATCCTACATGAGGAAGAAGTGAAAAATATGCATCCTGGTGGGATGGAGATGAAAAAATAGCCACAAAGGTGGAATTTAAGATAATTTATGGTGCCTCGAGAGGGGACACAAAGATGGCCACAGAGTGGGCTGCAAGATATGATGAAAGATTTACAAGATAAATAGATAGGTGAAAAGATAGAAAAATGAGCTATGCAAGATAAGCCAAGGTGTGTTATGGGTGACACACAAGTTGGAGTGGAAGAAAAGATAATTTAATGAGGGATATGGATGAACGAGGGGATAAAAAAGATAAAAATAGGGTTGGGTCGATGGTGACTGGGTGGTTGATGATGATTTGGCTTGGGTCGATGATGACTAGGTGAAGTGATGATGACTAGGGTGGACACATGCCTATATAAGTGACAAAGATGGCTAATAAGGATCATTTGAACGACATGAGTTTGATGATTGAGAGCTCTGAGAGAGATAAAAGTGTGAGATTTGAGTGAGATGGAAGCCAAAGGAGGAGAGAGGAAGTGCCAGAGGACCCAGAGAGTGGTAAGAGTCAAAAACCTAGCTTAGTTTTTAATTTTTAGTTTTTTTTTTTTAATTTTTTTGAATTTTTTTGGATTTTGATGGGTGTCAAGGGTTGGTCGGTGACAATGGACATGGTGACTGGGTAGGGTCATCCATCGAATGGGTATAAGGTTGGCATCGACCAAAAGGGGGTGATGTCGACTGGGTAGGATATTAGATAGTTAAATGATAATTTTAGATGAAAAATGATAATTTTTTTATGATTGGATGTTGATGGGTGCTTGTTTAATTGGGTTTTTATAGGCCAGAGACACTTTATATTTGAGAGATAGAGTCCCAACCATGTTTGAGAGGATTAGGGGGGATGTTATAGATGCAGAGTGGGATCATCTAGAGGTAGTGGGATTGGGTAGATTCCACCACTATCAGAGGGTTCCTATAGATACAGGTCTTATGATAGCATTGATTGATAGATGGGATCTGAGGACCAAGTACCTTTTGGTTCAGGACTGGAGAGATGGTGATTACATTGGAGGATGTGTATCATATCTTGAGATTACCAATTTAGGGGCACCGATAGTGCTGATTACAATTGAGGGGAGGATGGATGCAATGACATGGTTGTTTGGAGTAGAGGCCCCACATATTGCATTTTGTTTCAGGGGATTTTCCATATTGAGGACATGATATCAGCTAGCACATGCTAGGGAACTAGCTTGATATGTTTGATTATGATGGTGATTTCATGTTATGATTACTAGATTCAGGTGGGGCTAGATTCCCATGGGTCATTAGCAGGGGTGTTGGAAGATATAGTGGAGCACAGGATAATGTTTTCATTTTGGGATGCAACTCTACTAGCACAGGTATACTATGAGTTATGGATGTATGTATGGAGGAGGAGGATCAGGATGGATGTGGGCTTTCTACTACACATTGTTGGGCATATGAGCACATAGTTGTGGTGAGGTTGTCAGGGCTTCCATGGGTCACAGAGATCATATAGAGCTTGTAGTTGGATTTTGAGATGGAGAGCTGATGAGGCTCATGGAGATAGGGTGAGAGGGGAGAGGATTGGTATGAGGAGAGGTTGGGGAGCTTAGAGGTGGATGATGTGAGATGGAGGCCATATAGAGGGTTCCTACATGGCTGGGGAAATACATGTAACTTATTGGGGATGAGGAGGGTTAGATGGGTGCAGGGTGGAGGCAGAGATGGTGGAGGTAGTCAATTTACATGGGTGATGAGACAGTTTGGATTGGTGTAGATGGTGCCTAGAGCACCGATTAGATATAGGTGAGATGAGACAGAGAGGGACCTTCCTAGTCCTGTGATGAAGACCCATTGGTGGAGGAGGGGGGGAGCCATGGGATATGATGATGATGATGATGATGTGGGAGTTTGGAGAGGGATTTGTAGAGTGGATGATGCAACAGTGGGAAGCCCAGGATAGTTGAGGAGGAGGTAACATGTAGGAGGAGGAGAGGTAGCAGTGCCTAGCAGGAGGAGGAAGTACACCTATAGGTGGAGAGGGTGGAGATGGAGGGTGATGGTTACAGAGATAGCCCTGATTATAGGTGGAGTTAGATGCTACTCACTAGGAGTGAGAGATACTGATGACAGGAGCTAGAGAGGGATGATGCCAGGAGAGGGACCTGGCTATACAACAATGAGATAGATATAGGAGATAGAGAGAGGCCCTATGGGCCAAATATGGAGATCTTGGGTACTACATCTGAGGTGATAGGGGTGAGATCAGGGAGCCTCACAGGGAGCTAGATAGATGGCTCCACCTAGTTAATCACTGGAGTAGTACAAGGAACTAGGTGAGGAGGTGCACTACTACGAGCACATTGTTATGATGAGATTACCTGATGTACCACATTATGTGGACATATTTTAGTTGAGGAGAGGAGATCAGGGAGATCAACATGACAAGAAGCATCAGGGAGCACAACCAGTGTAGCATAACAAAACTGTAGATGATGGGGTCTAGATGATGGAGTAGATGGACATGGAAGGGAGGGACATAGCCCATACTCTAGGAGGATAGGGTTTGGACTTAGAGCATTTGATCTGTGTTCACCAGTAGTGGGTGAAATGATTGTATATAGATATATTGATTTTGATGTATAGATTTTGAGATAGATCCCAGTTAGAGGCCTATCATGGATGTATAAACACTTTGATGATATATATATATATATATATATATGATTTTTGTCATGATTTATGATGAGTATATTAGATGTGATGATTTGATGATTTGATGATTTTGATATTTGATTAGATAGATGATGATGTTTGATTAGATGATTGATGTGATGCATATGTGATGTGATGTGATATATTGATTGATGTGATTATGATTGATGATTTGATATGATTAGATATGATTTGATGATTAGATATGATGATGATGTATGGATTATATGTAGATGATGATGTGACATGATTTGATGTGAGGGATTTGATGATGATATGGATTAGATAATGATATGATGATGGATTTAGATAGATTTATGTGATGTTAGATAGATATGATGGATGATAATGATTATATTATGATATGATTAATGATTTGATAGATGTATGATTGATATGGATATTGATGTGATGTGATTGATATTATATTAGATTGATGATATTGATTAGATATATGATATCTTAGATGTGATATGATTAGATGATAGATAATATGATGGATTTGATAGAGAGAAAATGATATGATTTAGATGATTATATTATGGATGATTTATGATTAGAATGGATGTGATGTAGATACAATAGAAATGATGATGAGAATGTTTAGATAGATTGTGATATTGGATTAGATTTAAAATGGATATAAGATGGTGAAATTGGATAAGGGATGCGATAGATAAGGGTGACCAGGAAGTGACCTAAATAGAAGAAGTACACTTCATCATAGTAAGGAGTGCCTGTAGGATATATGCTTTTAGACTGGATTGGAGGTAAAATGTGAAAGGGAACATGAACAAAGCAATGCACTTGCAGCCTATGGACATAGGTGTTAACACATAACTAATGATAGTTAGTCACATTTAAGATCACGAGGGGAAAGATGGAAGGTGTGCTTATACACCTACTGTAGACATGACAAGGGGTTAATATGTAGCTTGTATGGGGGAAATAGGTTCTCCTTAGGTGGTTGTCCTAGGTCTATGCCCCATATCTGAGAAATATGGCACAAACTGATCAATGTGGGAAGTTTTCTTTAGATGGGAAAGTTGATCGATGTGGGAAGCTTTCTTAGGATGCTTGCTTTTGGATTTTTATTTTTCTTTTGATATTTAGAAGGCTGATCAGTTTGGGAAGCCTTTACTACCATGATATAAGAAAGTAGCCATCCTTTGAGGGAGTGGTCTACAATTAGGATTTTTTCTTTGGATTTTTGATTTTGATTTTTTAGATGGCAGGATAAGATGCATGATAGTTGTCCTTCGAGGGATCAGTCTATACTTTTGATAATTTTTCTTTATATGAACAATTTTCCTTCGAGGGAGCAGTCTATTTTTGGATAAGATAGCTTTTGATATGAGCATCCATAATTTTTGACTTTTAGGATAGAGTTGAGGATAGCCAAGTAGACCACTTGGGGAGGGGAAAATAAGATGTACAAGCTACACCTATGGACCCTTATCATGGTTCCAGTAGGTAGATAAGAAGGAGATGGATGTAATGATTGTGGGGTTCCCACCTAGAAGGAGGAACTTGTCCATAAGGAATATGCTATGAGAAGAGCCATGGTGCCCATATTCAAGGTCATAGATAGGATAGTGATGGAAGACCACATAATTCCAAATCATTATGATGGAAGGTGGGGAAGGCTAATGATGGAAATGAGATCATTAAAGAGACTAAGGTCATGTTGGTATGTGTGTTAACAGTAGAAAGGTTACAAGTGCAAGGCATTGAGAGGTTCCATTTCCAGTTTACCATCAAGGGAGGCTAAATGATAGGCTCCAGACCCATACTTATGTGTGATAATATATGGTCCAATCTAGTTGGGAGAAAACTTTCCATGTTGGCTCCTTTCTAGAGTAGTGACATTCTGATTTTCTTTTAAGACAAGGTCACCGATGTTAAAGTTGTGTTGCTTAAGATGCTTATTATAGGCACATTTGATTCGATCTTGATAGACATGATGATGTTGAAGGGAGATTAAGTGACGTTTCATCTAACAATTCAAGTTGTGCTAGATGCTTCTTGACGATAGTCCTTGTCAGAGAGATGAAGTCATGAAGAGAAACACACAAAGATGGAATTTGAACTTCAAGAGGAAGAATGGATTCAGAGCTGTAGACATGAGAGAAGGGAGTAGCACCCATATAGGTTTGGATTCTAGTATGATAAGCCCAAAGAGTAAAGGGGATGTGAAGATGCCAATTTGACCTCCTTTATCAAATAGTTTTGGCAAGAATGTTGTGAAGAGTCTTGTTAGTGGATTGGCTTGGCCGTTAGCTTGAGGATAATAAGGAGATGAGAAGCTAAGCTTGATATTGAAAGAGTCACAAATCATCTTAAGATATTTGTTTTTGAAGGACTTTCCATTGTCCATGATGATTTTATGAGGAATGTTGAAGTGACAGATGATGTGTTGATAGATGAAATCAATGATTTTGTTAGCTTTGGTAGATGTGAGTGGAATGGATTCCACCCACTTGGTGAAGTATTCAGTAGTGGTGATGATGGAATGATGACATTGAGAAGAGCATGTGGATTGATGAGGCCAATGAGGTCAAGTCCCCATTATGAGAAAGGAAAAATATCTTGAGCCGACTATAAGGCCTGGCTAGGGATACATGGATGAGATTGGAATGTTGTTGGCATTTATGCACACTTTTAAACATATTCATAGTAGTCTTGGTTGAGTTTGGGAAAATATTATCCCATCCAAAGAATGCATTTGGTGATGGCAAAACCGCTAAAGTGTCCACCACAGATGTCATCATGGACTTCTTGGATAGTGCAGATAGATTCATGGGATTTAAGGCATCGTAGAAGAATACCATCAAACCCACATTTGTAGAGGATGCCACCAAGGATAACATAGTGGTTAGCACATTGAAGAAATGACCTCCTACCATTTTTGGATAGGTGGGAGGGGATTTTGGATTGAGATAGATAGTCAAAGATCTGAGTATACCAGAGATCAGATTGATTGGTGTCGATGAGATTGATATGAGGAAGCTCATGGGTATGAGATGGTTGATCAATGTGATGGAAAACAATGAAGAGTTTGGATTCTTTGGTTTTCCATGGGATGAGAGATGTGAGGGATGCCATAGTGTCTACAAAATGATTGGATGAATGAGGGATGGTTTGGATGGTATATTAGTCAAAGGCCTCGAGGAGAAAGTTGATGGTGTCCTTGTATTTTGAAGGACTTCATTTTTACATTGATATATTCCCTTGATTTGATTGATGATGAGTTGAGAATCACCATAGATGTCAAGGATTTTGAACGCCAAGCATGATAACAGTTTGGAGACCCAAGATGAGGGCTTCATATTCAGCCATGTTGTTAGTACACTCAAAGTTAAGCTTATAAGAAACGATGGGGATAGGAGTTTCCCAAGGAGGAATGATGATGATGCCAACACCTCCCCCTTTCTGACACTTAGATCCATCAAATAAAAGTGTCATTTTGAGGGGAGAATACTCATGATCGATGGTATGGATAGATTCATCAAGAAATTTCTCATGAGGAAGATGATTATCAGGAAGAGGGGATTCAACAAGTTGATCAGTGATAGCTGGCCCTTGATTGATTTTTGAGAGATGAACTCTAGGTTAAACTCAGTCATGAGCATGAGCCATCGAGTGATGTGATCATTGTGATAAGGCTTGGAATGCATGGTTTTGAGAGATTGAAGCTAGTGATGACATAGGTTTTGTGATTAAGAAGATAATGATGAAGTTTGGAAGTGGAAAAGAAAAGAGTGCAACATATATTTTGATTCAATGTAGTAGGTTTCCTAATCATGGAGAGTGTAGCTAATATAATAATCAAATTTCTCCCTACCTAACTCATCGTGGTGTGCCAACATGGCACCTAGAGCATGATCAGAGGTAGAGATGTAAAGATAGAAAGGATCCCCCTCATGTGGAGGTGTGAGCACAGGGTGGAGATAGAAGATAATGCTTGAGATCATCAAAGGCCTTTTGGAAATTGGCATCACACTTGAAATGAGTTTCCTTTCAAAGAAGGTGATGAAAAGGTTTGCAATGATCAGAAAGTTGTGAGATGAAATGACAAACTGATTGAAGTCATCCTTGAAGACTACGTGAAATTTCTTTAGATTATAAGAGGGAGGAATCTCAAGGATGGCTTTAATTTTGGTGGGGTCAACTTCAATACCCCTGATAGAAATGATGAAGCCAAGGAGTTTTCCAGTTAAGAACTCCAAAAACACACACTTGGTGGGATTAAGATGAAGGAAGAAATGGATAAGATACATGCAAAGAGGATTTCAAGGATGGTCCTGTCGATGCTTGGATTTACCCAAGAGGTCATTGACATAATCCTCTATAGTTTTATGGATGAGATCATGGAAGATATAGGTCATGGCATGTTGATAGGTGGCCCCTACATTTTTCAAACCAAAGGGCATGACGCAATAGCAAAAGGTTCCCCAAGGGGTGATGAAAGATGTCTTATGTTGGTCTTCTAGTGTGATGAGGATTTGATTATAACCAGAAAAACCATCCATAAGAGAAAGCATATCATGGCCTGGTTGTTAGGTTGATAAGTTGATCGATGTTAGGAAGGGGAAAGTCATCTTTAGGGAAAGAAAGATTCAAATCTTGAAATTCGGCACAAATGTGGAGATTTCTAGAGGATTTGGAAATGGGTATGATGTTAGAAACCCATTATGGATAGTCGATGGGTTGGATGAAGTTAGTGGAAAGAAGACATTGCAATTCCTCTTTGACAAGGAGGGAAACATGAGGATGCATGTGATGTAAGCTTTTTCTTAACTGGCTTGGCATCAGGGATGGTGACGATGATGTTATGGACAATGATGTTAGGATCAAGGCCTAGCATGTTAGTGTACAACCATGCAAAGGCCTGGATATGCTTAGATAGGAAAGGAGGTGAAGGCTTCTGACTCTTGTGGATCAAGAGATTGGCCAACTTTGAGGATGTGGGGCTCTTGTGGAGTCCCTATATTGATGTCGATGGTGGATTCATTGAGAAGGGTGGATGTGTCAGGAGGTAAGGACTTATGAAGATGAGAATCTTCTACCCCCATGTAGGAAATAATGGAGTCATCATCACTGCATTGGAGAATGTTGATGGTAGGGGAATCCTCCTCTATCATCTCAGGGAATTTAAGAGGAAAGGACCTAGTTTCACCTTCAGTTTGATAAGTGAGTAGTCCTAAAGTGATGGTGGAGAATTAAAAAATTATAAGAAAGGGACATGGTGTCATCCATGTCCATGGGATCGTTGGATGGAGAAGGATTGGATGATGGTTCAATGTTGATGGAGGAGATGAGAAGAAGAAGTAGGTGGAGAAGAAGTGGTGGTTGTTCTTTGAAATCCCAATCTAAAATTCTCGTGAGGTTTGTAGGATTGGTCAAGGATGAGATCATGCATGCCTTGTTCATAACATCCAAGACCAAATCCCTTCCATGCACAATGGTGGAGATAGGTATAGGAAAAGGATTTTTTGTAGAGGAATTCAAATCCATTGGTGTATGGCTTGGTGTGAGGTTGATTGTCAATGTGAGAGGAAGGGTGATCAATGCCACCATAGATGAGATTGGTTTTTAGATGAGGTGGACCAAAGGAAATGATATCCCTGACATTTGGTTGATACATAGGAATTTTTTGGGTCTACCAAGTCGATTGAGTGTGGGAAGAGAATTGAGAGTGAGGAGTTGATACTCCCCCAGTGAGAGATGTTACATCACATTATCAAGAGATTCATCATTAGGTAATTTAGATGCAGGTATAGAAGAACTAGTGGATGTTTTGAAGGATGGGTCTTTCTTAGGATGAGCACATCATTTTATTGATAGGTCATATGACATGTTTTGAATGGAGGAAGGTCAGAAGGGAGAGTATGGATTTTCCCCTCATGTTCATACTTGATACAATGATGGAGAGTGGATGGGATGCAACACATGGCATGAATCCATGGGCATCCAAGAAAGACATTATATTGAAAATCTCCCTAAACAATGTAGAATACTTTATGGTGGATTTTTTCACCAACACAGATGGGGAGGATAATTATGCCCAAAGTGGGGAAACAACATCATTGAAGGCTTAGAGGACCATGGGTGATTGGGTGATAATGGTGTAAGGAAGCTTAAGTTGGTCAAAGGTATGGGATGAGATGATATTGATGTTGGCACCATTGTCAATCATTGATTCGATGGATGAAGGTGTCATTGATGTGGATAGTGATGAAAAGAGGAAGGTCATGATCTTCAGGTAAGATGTCTAGGATTTCATAATCGTCAAAGGAGATGGTAGTGGAAGTGGTAAGATCTCCAAAAAGGGCTGTGCAGGGTTGGGTCTCATCAGATGAGTGATGGGATATGTTACAAGGCTTCAATGAGATCTTGTTGATGATTAGGAGAGCTTTGGATGAGCTCATAGAGAGACATCTTAATAAGAGCCTGATGTAAGTATTTTATGATGTTTTGTTTGATGGTAGCAGGCCTTTGTGTTTATGATGTGGCTAGGATGGACACCTTTGCCTTGGATGAAGAAGGGGATGGAGTGGGCTCATTGGAAGGAGTAGTGATGAAAACTTTGGTTTGGATTGGGTAGATGGTTGAGAATCATGAGGTTGAGAATGAGTGGTGATACGAATGACATATATATAAAGAGGGGGACCATCCTTAAGAAGGTAGAAGTTTGGTGGGATGGTGAAATGAAAGGATTTGGATGAGGAAGGACTAGATTTAGAGGTTTTTAAGGTTGTGGATTTTATTGGAGGGTTGGGTTTAGATGTGGATGGGCTGTTAGATGGGAGAGGGTGGTCTTCTTCGATGAGAAGATCATCATCTTCTATGAGATTGTTGATGAGGGTTTGGAGGGCCCTACAATGTTCTGTGTCATGTCTAGGGACACGATGGTAGGCACATATGGTGTTGGAGTCAAATCATGTGGATTTTTTGTGCATGGGTCAAAGGGATTTGATAGGGGGAAGGGTGATTGTGGATGCTTGAATGAGATGCTAAAGGAATTGAGTATAAGATCCAACAGGGGTTTGTGAAGATGAGTTATCTTATGGAATTGAGGGATAGATGGATTTGGATTGAGATTGGGTGGTGATGGGTGATTTGGATGAAGGGAATGGTCCTAAAATAGAAGGTGGAGGCCCTAATATAGATGTTTGGATGTTCGATGACTTAGATTGATGGGGCTTTGAGGGAGGAAGCTCCAATTTCTTATGCGGGTGAGTGGGGGATTTTTAGATGGGAGCAACAAGGTTCTTAGGTTTTTTGTGAGGTTTTACCTTTGGCGGGGATCACGATGATTTCAACAACAGAGTCATCCTTAGAGGTGGATTTAGATGGTGAGGAAGTGAATTTTGTTGAAGATGCGGGGATCGAAGAGGGAAGTGGTTTGTGGATGATACATTTGATGAGATCGAGAGGGGTCACAAATTGTGTGGGCTTTGAAGGTGTTGGTATAGAAGTGGTGGTATTTGTTGGAGATGAAGATGGGATTGAGAAATCCTTTGAGGTTGTATCAAGTGAGGATATTTTCTTAGTAGATGTTTGAAGGGATGATGTGGATATGGGATTGGATTCAGGCATTGATGTAGGCATAGATGATAATTAGAGGCATGGGTGTAGAAGAGTTGTAGGCATAGGTGTAGAAATAGATGTTGAGATAGATGTGTGGGTATGATATGACATATATGGGTAAAAGATGTGGATATAACAGATGTAGATGTAGTGGATGTAGATGTGAAAAATGTGGATACAAGAGATGTGGGCATGGTAGATGTGGATGTGGTGGATGTAGGCACGATAGATGTAGACATGGCTATGGATGGTCCTTTCATGTGAATTTATATGAGTATGTAGGTGTATTTTATTTTGGTATGACCTAATATTAATGGTCATGGCCTACCTAAGGTGTTTAGGAGTTGATTCATGTATATAAAGTGATTGTATTTTCTCATTTGAGCTAGTGTAGTGGAGAAATGATGTGCGAGCTAGAGAAGGAGGTGAAAGAAAGTATAGAGGGATAAAGAATAGACCTTGTGAAGTGGGTTCTTCACTAAACAAATCTTGTGTGATGTGTCATATTCATGCAAGTATTTTGGATTGAGTAATATATTCAAAAGTTTTAGTGGGTTTTCTTCCCCTTGAGGGTTTCCCACTTCATATATTGTGTTCTTGTTTACTCTCTTGGTTTATGCTCTTATGAATGGTTGTTTCATGTTAATTAAGCTCACATTAATGCATGGTTGAATGGTTAATGGTTTATACAAGTTAAATATAATTAAGTGAAAGTTTTGAAGGACTGATTCACCCCCCCTCTCAGTCCATTGTGCTTCTAACAATTGGTATCAGAGCTATGTCCTTTTGAAGAAGTTTAATCACTTGAAGGAGATCCTTTGAAGCACAGGTATGGCAGGAAGTCTAGTTCAAATGGGAAACAATTTTTCTCAAAATAAGAGAGTTTGCTTAAAACCTTGATGTTTTGACATATGGGATTCATCCTTGATGTATCTCCACTATCTCCAAATACATCTTCTTTGAAGATTTATGAAGTTGAAAAAGAAGACAAGAAGGACATCTATGGTGTTAAGTCTGAATGATAAGAAGAACAAGGAAAAAAGAAGGATGTCAAATTTCTCAAACTATTTTCACACTCAAAGATGAAGGTTTGATATGGTACATTGATAGTGGGTTTCTCTGGCCACATGACTGGTGAAAAGGGTAAGTTTATCTCACTTGAAAAATATGCATTTGGTTCAATAAGATTCAGAGACAATATAACTATAATCATTGCTGGCATAGGCACATTAAGCTTAGAAAATGGAAATACTGTAACTAAGAATGTTCTATATGTTGAGGGACTGAAATGCAATATGTTTAGTGTGATTCAAATGTGAAAACAATGGTACATTCTAACATTTGATGATAATCGGTGTAAGATCATAAAAAAGGAAATAGGTAAGCTTGTAGCCAAAGCCAAGAGGACTGAAAACAACATGTACATTTTGAAAGAGATCAACAAGGAGAAATGCCTTATGAGCAAGTTAGATGACAGTTGGTTGTGGCATAGGAGGATTAGGACATGTAAATTTTGATAATTTGTGAAGATAAGCTCCAAAAAATTGTGTGAAGAACATGCAAAAATCAGTAAACCAGAAGAAAATATATGCAAAGAATGCTTACATCAAAATAAAACAAGGAGATAATTCAAGTCCAAAGAACATCATTCTACCACAAGGCCTTTACAATTGATTCACACTGATATTTGTGGACCTATAAGGACTGAAAGTACATCAGTGAGTATTATTTTATGTTGCTAATAGATGATTATACTAGATTACTTGGGTTTCCTTGTTTAAGGAAAAAATCAGAAGCACTTGATGTATTCAAGTCATTCAAGGACACTTGTTGAGAATGAGAAGAATGGAAGGATAAAAAATTAGATCAGATAGAGGAGGTGAATTTTGGTATGATCTATTTGATGATTTTTGTGAAACTCATGGTATTAGGAGGCAATTCTCAACTTCTAGAACACCTCAACAAAATGGTGTAATGGAAAGAAAGAATAAGACTATTATGGAGATGGATAAGACCATTCTAAATGAATCCAAATTACCTGATTGTTATTGGAAAGAGGAAATTTTCAACACTATTGTACTATACTCAATAGATGTCAGATAAGGATAAATAGTGATAAGACTCCATATGAGTTATGGAAAGGTAAACCTACAAATGTAGAACATTTTAGAGTTTTTGGAAGTGCAGGTGCTTCATCAAGAGGACTGAAGAGAATTTAGGAAAATTTGACTCTACATTTGATGAGGGGATATTATTAGGATATTTCTCAAAAATTTCAGCTTACATATGTTACAATAAAATACTGCAGACAATAGTTGAGAGTGCAAGTCTAAAGTTTGATGAGTCTTATCCTATGAGATCCAAATCTAGGTCAAAATACACACCACAAGTGAAAAATTCCAAAGAGGAAGAAGAAGAGACAATTGAAGCAGTTGAAGAAGAAGAAGAAGAAGAAGAAGAGAGACAAGACACCAAGGCCCCTTCAAGGAAAATTAGAAGAGATCATCCTGAAGATCAAATCCTAGGAAAGAAGGATGCAGGAATAACAATAAGAAGAAATATGGTAAGTCTTCAAAACCAAGAAAATATTTCTCTTTTATCTAAGTTTGAGCCTAAAAATGTTGAAGAAGAAAGAAAAGATGAATGTTGGATCAATGTTATGAATGAAGAGCTTGATCAGATTGAGAAAAAAAAATACTTGGGAATTAGTCCCTAGACCTAAAGACAAAAATGTCATTGGAATTAAGTGGGTGTTTAGGAACAAACTTAATGAGGATGGAGAAGTTACAAGAAACAAAGCTAGGATGGTTTGTAAAGGATATGCACAGGTTGAGGGAGTTGATTTTGATGAAACTTTTTCACCAGTAGCTAGAATGGAAGCCATTAGATTGTTTCTAGCATATGCAGGGTATAAAGGTTTTAAACTGTACCAAATGGATGTCAAATCTGCCTTTTTGAATGGAAATATAGAAGAAGAAGTGTACATTGAGTAGCTTGATGGTTTTTCTTTGACAGATGAGAAATATTATGTATGCAAACTTAAAAATGAACTTTATGGACTAAAGCAAGCCCTAGGGCTTGGTATGGAAGACTAGATAAGTATTTGACTGAACAAGGTTTCAAGAAAGGAGTAGTTGATAGTAATTTATACATCAAGAATGAAGGAGGACATCTATTGATTGTAGTAGTGTATGTGGATGACATCATATTTGGAGGAAACAATGAACATATGACTCATGAATTGTTGATGTCATGAAAAAGGAATTTGAGATGTCAATTCTTGGTGAATTGTCTTTCTTTCTAAGACTACAAGTCAATCAATCAAAGGATGGTATATTCATATCACAAGAAAAATACATAAAGGAAATGTTGAAAAAGTTTCAAATGGAGGATTGCAAGCCTGTTGGGACTCCTATGATTACAGGATGCAAATTAAGCAAGGATGAAAACTCTCCCAAAGTGAATCAAATAAAGTATAGATCCATGATTGGTAGTTTATTATATGTTACTACTTCTAGACCTGACATTTTATAGGTTGTAGGTCTAGTAGGAAGGTTTCAAGAGGATCCAAAGGAGACGAAATTGAAAGCAATGAAAAGAATTTTTAGATATCTTAAGGGGATTGCAGAGTATGGTTTATGGTACCCAAGGAGTGAGAAGTTTGAATTGAGAGATTTTTTATGATGTTGATTGGGTAGGAAATCTTGATGACAGAAGAAGTACTAGTGGAGGATCCTTTTTTGTTGGTAAGTGTCTTGTTTCTTGGTTGAGTAAAAATAAATCTTTAGTATCTCTTTCCACATGTGAAGTTGAATACATAGGAGTTGCATTATGTTGTGCACAAGTTTTCTGGATGAGACAGACCTTAGAAGACTATAAGGTGGAGTGTGATGGACCTACTCCTATCTATTGTGATAGTACAAGTGCTATAAGTGTGTCTAAGAACCATGTATTACATTCTAAAACCAAGCACATTCCAATCAAATATCATTTCTTGAGGGATCAGGTAAGTGAGAAAAGGATCAAGTTGGAACATGTGTCCACCAAGGAGGAAATTATAGATATCTTGACCAAACCACTCCAAAAGCATTATTTGAGTTTCTAAGGCTAAACTTGGGTGTGATTCCTACCCCTGAAGTCACTAAAAGGCCAAGACATTGAGGGGGAGCAAGGAAAATGAACAATATGCTCCAAGAAACTATGAAAAGTGTCAAAAGGGAATTCTTGCTTAATAAAGGTCAGTAGTTTGAGTATATGTTGTGCACAGCTTCAAATGTCAAGGTTTGTTTTTGAAGGTTTTTATCCTTGAGGTAATGGTTGTGTAATTCAGTATGTTTCTAATCTTGTCTTTTAGGTAGTTTGTAGTAGATATTTCAATGTTTTCATGTGTATTTATGTTTACATGAGTTGAGGGGGATCTTGAGTGCTCATTATTATCTTTGATGTGAAGCTAGAATTGTTACAATCAAGGATATGAGTGAATATTGCATCATGATAAGGGTACAATATGTTGTGTACTATAATGGTGTACAGGTGTTATGAAGACTTCATAAAAGGAGAGCTGATAATTGATCTTCAAAGGTGTACTAAGGTGTCAAGAAGGATAGTTAGGTAGAGATGTTGATTGTTTGTAAGTATAGTTATAGGGGGAGCTATTCATATGGTCAAACAAGTTGTGATAGACATGAAAAGAAGACAGTTGAAAGAACACTGAAAAATTTGCTTTAGGTAGGACTGTGGTGTTGGTTTTGACCTATCTCCATGGCATTTGGTCAAGGTATGTGCTTTGTGTTTGCATAGGCATAGTTAGAGGATGATGGTATGTTTTTCAAGGGGAGAAATAATTGATGTTTCATGTGTTAGTATGCTCCTGTAGCAAGGACAATTTTGACATTTTTGGTCTAAAAGGAGAGCTTTAGGGATCTTGGTCCTAAAAGTTGTTCTCAGTATGTGTATAAAAGTTCAAGTCTTGTTTGTGGGTGTTTTAGCTGAGATAGGTTTGAGTAAGGAGTTAAGCATGATGTTTTTCTCAAAATAGGTATGTAGCATGTGTGTGTTATGATATGCTTTTGTCTAGGGGGAGCTACAATGCTCTCATGAAGCCAAAAAAGAGTCAAGAGAAGAAGTAACATGACTTGAGATTTTGTTTGATGTTTTTGGTTGATGTTTTCCAACCAAGAGGTGTTCCTAATATGTTGATGAAGATGGATACTATGTGCTACAGGTATGTTCTTTTTCATTAATGTAAAAGGGGGAGAAGTATCAGGTTGTTTTCCATCAATGAAAAAGGGGGAGATTGTTGGCATGTGTGTGCTAGTGTTGTCATTGATGTAAAAGGTGCAAGTACGATAATGAAAAAGGATGATGATAAGGAGTAAAAGAGGAATTTTTTAGTTATGATGACATGGGAAGATAGTTAGTGTCATGGTTGCAAGGATGAAGAAGATGAGATTTTCTTTGCCAAGTAGGCCTAATCATGAGGTCTAGTCAGCATAGGTGATGACATCATGAAGGATAAGAGATGCATGGAGGCTTGTGAAGCATGGTAGAGGCATGGAGACATGTTGGAGAGTGTGTTGAGACACTCATATAGGTCTCAGAGAGGTGATTGCAAGGTGAGAGTAGGGTTTATAGGTCTTCATCTAGACCTAGTCTAGGTTCTTGGTGGTTTAATGGTGCATGAAGATCAGTAGTAGAGGTATGTGGGCCCATGAGGGAATGTAGTGGTGTGAGACATGTTTTCTCAAGGATGTTAGGACATTTTTAATATCTTTGAAGTGAAGGTATGGTATTTATCTACTTTGTCTAGGTCTAAATTAGACCTATTCCTATGACCTAGCTAGGAAAGTCATGGTGGTTGAGAAGATGCAAGAGCTAAGTATGATTAGGTGAGAATTGGGGAAGTTGAGAGAGGTTTTCCTAAAGTTGTGGGAAAAATTTCAGGTTTGTATGATAAGAATTTTGCATGATATGATGTTTTTAGTCCTACTGAGCTCAAGAAGGTGAGTTTCCTAGCTCGATATGAGATATTTCATGTTAGTTGGCATGTGAAAAGTTTACATGGGGACCTGATCCTTTTAAGGATGTTTTTCATGGAGCTAAGAATATTCAGATTTGGAATGACATCAAATGAGGTTCTATGCTTTATGAATGATTGTTAAGAAGCCAAGGAGGTCAAAAACCCTACCTAAACCCTAGTTCATGAGTGATGGAGGAAATATTGATGGTGTGAGCTCAAAATGCATTAAATCATTAAATGTGATGATTGGAGGATGGAAAGGACTCTCCCATATTTCAGATGGTGGTGGTTTGGAGTCTTGATTGTAGGTGGAGCCCACTCAAATTTTCATGTTTTGAGGAAAGTTTGGTTTTCTCTCAGGTTTTCCATTTGACCTATGATCTAAATTGATGTTATGAGTATATGGGGAGATATGATATATTTTTTAGGTGATTTTAGATCTTGGTGAAGCCATTTGGAGGTCTACATAGGTCCAAAAGTGAAGACTGGTTTTTAGGCCTAATAGGTAGTTTTTACAGTCATGGTGAAGGGTGGTTCTTGGGCATGTGTGGCCTAAGATGAAGTGTATAATGACTATGAGGTGTTTTACACATACAATGTGAAATGTTTCATTATTTTGTTGAGTCCTATGGGTCAGATTGGTTGGCAAGAATGAGGTCACAAGTTGACCTACTTGACAGGGTTTAAGGACAATAAGGTTCTTTTGATGAAATTGGTTTGAAAGACCAATATATTGGATTGTTTCTTGATTCATAACCATTAGAGAGTGATGAGGGGTTAAATTTTATTTTATTCCATGAATTTATATGTCTTGAAAGTGTCATCACATGTGTGAGAAGGTTAAGTTTCCAAGACTAGTTTTTAGGAAGCATATGTAGCTTGAAGGACAAAGTTGTTTTGATGACTCTATGGATGAGTCATGATGTATAAATGGTTTGAAGTGTTCCTTGGGTCATTTTATTTACAATGAGTGGTTTTGTTCCATATTTAAGGTGATTTGTTGAAGCTTGGTCTTCATCTTTGAAGACTGGTCTGCTGGAGGTGCTCAAAATGAGTAGGAAACAATCCTACTTGATGGTGTCATGAAGAAAATGGATGATGTAGAGGTTTCTGAGCCTATGAAAGATGTTGATAGGATGTAATTGACATGTTGAATTTTTTGGAGGTATATATGGAGCTTGGTATTGTGCCCTTGGAGTCCATGAAGTGCCTGGTGGAGATGAAACTAGTCTTTTAGGCCTAATTGTGAATGATGAGTGTATTGGCCTAATGTCGACCTATATGGTCTCATTTTATGTGATTTTATATGAGTGTGTAGATGTATTTTTTTTGGTATGACTGACCTTAATGGTCATGGCTGACCTATATGTGTTTAGGAGTTGAGTCATGTATATAAAGTGATTGTATTTGCTCATTTGAGCTAGTGGAGTGAGAGGAAAAGTGTGAGCGAGCTAAGAGGAGGTGAAAGAGGTATGAGGGATTAAGGAGAGTTTAATGAAAGAATGTATGAAGGTGAGAAGAGATAGATAGATAATATTCAAGGTCATTAGACCTAATCAACTTATGAAAAAGAAATATTGAGTGAAGTAGGAGAGAGTGTGTTTGAGAGGGTTTTGAGGAGTTGGAGTTGAAATTGTGATCACATTCTATTATAGGAGCAACATTACTTAAGTGGTCTTCATCATCAGGTGGTTGAGTTGGTGCTTGATCATCTTGGGGGGGTTTTATCCTTCTTGTAGGGTTGGTGCCTTACTAAATAGGGGTTTGTGCTCCTTGTGAAGTGGGTGCTTCACTAAACAAATCTTGTGTGATGTGTCATATTCATGCAAGTATTTTGAATTGAGTAATATATTCATTACGATGAGTCCAAGGTCACCCTAGGAGAATGTTATAAGATAGAGGAAAATTGAAGACCATGATTTTGACACGTAAATTCCTAGGATGGATGGTAATGGGTAATCAAATACACCCCATAGGAGGCATCTGTCAGAGATCATATCAATGACATGTGGTTTGTGTAGATTTTAGTTTATCGATAGAATATCCAAGAGCCTTAATATATTCTAATGAGGCCACACACATTCCTGCTCCTTCATAAATGAAATAAAGTTTGACCATAGTATGACCTATCTAAGTTGAAATGAAGAGGGGCAGATCATCTTCATGAAGAAAGATATCATCTGAGATAATAGAAGAAAGTGTGATTAAGGAGACCTTTAAATAGGTTTTTTCTGAGTCCTTACATGATCAACCCTATAAACATAATTTGTACAAGGGCCTATAATGTACGTGGCCAGTAAAACAGATCCAAACACCATCAAACCTATATAAGAATTTCCACTGGGGCTGATGGTGAGTAGAGGAGGTAGATTTTTGCTTTGAGAATCCTAGTTTTGAGGTACAGAGGGATATATTAATGAATTTGGATTGATTTTACACAGGAAAACTCAATATTATTCATGGAATAATGATATTCTTATTAATTCATTCTGGATGTTTATACAACATATTCCACTCCATATAAATAGGTATTTACATCCCTATTGTTTAGGAAACTACTTTCCCAACAATATCTCCATAATCCTATTTAATTGTGATTGTTACTCAGGTAACAATACACAACTCAAATCATACGAGTTGTTAAAACAACTCCAATAATATATTATTGTTTATATAACAATAATATAACTAACTACTAACATGTGAACATTACTTTTCCTAACATTCCCCCCTTAATGTTTACATGGTAGAAAAAGAACTTTCACACTTCCTTTGCAGCCTACCACCCGTGCTTGCTCATGATCTTGGTACAACACTTGAACTGAAGGTAGAAGAAGGAACACATCAAATTCTTATCAACCATGCACTGTTGGGAACGCATATGACTGACAAGGATGGGAACACGCTCAGGAATCATCTGCTTATCAACTAGTCACTCTAGGGAACACATCTGACCTAGCAGTGTGGGAACTCAAGCAGGAACACATCTGAACAACCTTCAATGGTTTTCCAGAGGCTAACCACAAACCTAGGTATGAACAGGAACACATCTGACTATTCAACCTCTTCAAGACTCATGATGCTGCATTTCATTGTGCTATCTGTTCTTCACTATGTTATTACATTGGGGAATTATGTAGGAATAACCACATATACAAGTGAATAGGAACATACATTTGTTCTTATTTCTTGCACACAAACAAAATGTCACCATAAAGCTTCATCTAAAAACGGCCCCGTCACATTGGTGACAAATGAGTGAAGAGCCTGCTCGTTGGAACTGACGAGAGGTCTCTGGTTGCCTCCAGCCTCCAATGAATGCCTGCTCCTCCAGTCAATTGGATAACTATGTGATGCTCGAACTATTTCCACATTTGTTTTCACATTGAGCTTATTATCTAATATCCCTCCACAATGTGAAACGACTTATTTTCTAGATGTCGGGTAACACCGAAAATGCATCTGTGAGGCAATTTTTTAAATTTGTTTTCCTTCTTTGGACTTTTTACAACTTTGACACAATATTTTGACTAGAAAATAATCAAATATCCTAAAATCACCTGATACAATGACAAAAACACTTGACAACACAAAATAAGTTTACAAAATTATTTGACTTTTTATAGAAAAATGACACTTGACTAAACATGACAAAATAACATGACAACTATTATTTAACGATAATACTAAAAAACTGACATAAAACACAAACCTCAACAAAATTATAGATTGGAATTAATAAACTAATTGTCTATGACATTAAAAAATATGAGACCCTTACAAGACTATACCAAATTTACGAAATTTGATATTGAAACTTGACTCATTATAACATTAACAAATACAATATTTGATAACTTTTTAACTTATTCCTTGACATGAAATGACAAAAAACAATGTCATAAATTATTAACTCTTATAAAAAAGTACGTAAACAAAAAACTCAACTATATTAAGATACTAATCTTATACCTATTGAAGTTATGGAAAATTCTGACGGAATGACTGAAGCATTTCTTTGGAGGAAATTGAGATATCTTCTATCAATTAGATGAATAATGTACATGCATCATCTGCCATGTTTGCAGCTGTAGCAGCGATATGACTGCAGCCAATACAAAGGATTGAGATCCTCGAGGCTAAAATTCAACCAATACAGCAACTTGTCATAAAATTCAGCATGTGGAGCATCAACATAGAATACAAGTCTGATACCATGTCACGTTGGGAGAATCAAGGCACAAACGAGATTGATCAGATCTGAAATGTCAAAAAATCCGTCTCTGAGCAATGACTTACCTTCCTAATAAGGTCTGATCCAATCCTCCAAATCTTTCCCTGGGATCCTAATCTAAAAAAATATTAAAATTATTTTGAAGTCAATTTACAGTCAGCATAATGTTTGTAAATAACAAGAAGTTACTGACAAAAGTGTAAATCAGAAGGATTGAGTTACAATTGACAAGACACATGGTTATTAAAAAAAAAAAATGCATTGGGAGATGGAGATGCTATAATAAAAGATGTTCTGAAAACTTTAGTAGCAAATAATATGATATGGAGGCAATGCCAAGGAGAATGAATGCTATGTTAAATTATTCCTGCGACTATGAATGTGTTGTTAGCTTCCTATATCCATATTAATGCACACACGTCGAATGAATCTTGATACTTAGATGAAATCAAGATTATTGCTACAATAAACACTATGCCAGATGATATTCCCTCTCAAAATACACTCATGGGGATAGATTTTTCTTTGATACCAAATAATGAATTTGGATTAGTTTTACACAGGAAAATTCAATATTATTCACGGAATAATGATCTTCTTATTCAATTCATTCTAGATGTTTATACAACATATTCCACTCCATATAAATAGGTATTTACATCCCTATTGTTTAGGAAACTACTTTCCCAACAATATCTCCATGATCCTATTTAGCTATGATTGTTACTCACGTAACAATACACAATTCAAATCATACGAGTTGTTAAAATAACTCCAATAATATATTATTGTTTATATAATAATAATATAACTAACTACTAACATGTGAACATTACTTTTCCTAACATATACAACCCTGTTATTTTGAGGTTAGAATGCTATAGGATATTTAGGTTCTACATAGGCTATGCCACACTTTACATCATTAATTGCAACTATATTTTTAGGAGGATAATTCATGTTGACTATGTTAGTCGTATTGTTTTATTGATTCTTGGAACTTTCAACAACATTTTGATTATGCATGGGATTTGAGAAAATCTATAGCTTCTCATTAGCTTAGTTAATAGTTTCATGATGATCCTTTTGTTGATCCGCATCACATGATTTGACCGCTTTGATAAAAAACTTTTGAGTGATGGCATCATTGTAAAATTAGGGACCTAAGAAAAATTTAATGGAACCCATTCATAGTGCACAATATTTTTCATGAGAGTGACTCCAATTTGCATGCCACCAACATAGCTTACTTTCATGATGCCAATGAGAAATAAGTCGAGAAGGATCTAAGATCGTGGTAAATAGATTAGGTAAGTGATGTTTTAACTCTTCCTTATGATAGATCATTGTGTAACCAGTCATTTAACCAACTCATAGACAATTTGGTGTCATTATAACCAAGGTGGTGTATAAAGCTGTATGTAAATGGAGAAAGAAAATCTTGTTCGATAGTACTTCTTCCTAAGAAAACAAACTAAAATTAAACACGCATAAAAATGAAAAAACATCAAATAAATTAACGAAAATAAATCTGCAGTAAATAAACTATGCTAGGAAGTAAAAAAAATCCTCCTCCTTGGGGAAGAGTGGCTTTTGGCCATTCTCTTCCCTTCGGATTTGGAGCAACTACAAGGAAAGTTTTAGAACTGTACTTGTATTGATTCAAAACTGATTTACAAAATATGCCCCCCTTTCCAAGTATATGGAAGAGGTATTTATAGGCATCTCTCCTAGTTTACTTAGTCCACACACCAAGAACTAACTACCTATTCTTGGGTGGATTTATTCAAAACAATAAATCCTAAACAAACTTGACTACAACAGTCCACTTATCATGGAGAATATTTCTACAACTCATCCCTTTAATCTAGGAACACAAAGTGGGAGAGTACTTATTCAACATTCCTAATACTATTCCACTATTTTCTCATCCTTGAAACATGGAGAGAAAATGGAGGAGTGCTAAGTCCATGACTTTGAATTCTTCTTGGAACGCCACATGCATGCATGACTTTAGATTGCCACATGTTTGGATTTGTATTTTTGGTTGATGAAGTGGAAGCAAAAAGTGGGCTGAATAGTTCGGTGCTCCTTTACATTAGCTGGGCCTTTCAGTAGCTATGTGGAAGTTTTTAGTAGAAACAATCTATGAACTTGGAGTAGAGTTACTTATGACCTATTTTCTACACACTATTGCATTCCAATTTTGAAGAAATATCAGGAAATAACAACAATTAGATTGTAAATATATTTCTAAAGAGATGATAAGATAAATCCTATATTCTACCTTAAATATTCTATCCATTATTAAAACTACATCTAAATTCAATTGAAATCTTGATTTTAAGAGAGAGAATAAGAGTGCTATTTGGTGATATAATGAGATATATTTTAGTCTCATCATTTCCCCACACTTAACTTCTTGCATGCCCTCATACAAGCTACTGATCTTCCTGTAGAATTTGATTTTTTCAAGAATTATGCATCTTTCAAATTGTCTTCTCCTCTTTTTTCATGATAATAACAAACTGAGATTCTAGAAGTAAATTATTTTTACTTCTTTCTTATTCATGCTCTCATGAGTTTTTTCTTAAATAACGTAGAGAGATTTTTTGCCCCAACACTTAGCTCTTTGTTTTTCATGCATTCTTCAAAATATTTGGAAGAGAGTGAGTCTCCTCAACACTTATTTCTATGTATGCCCTCATGTAAACTATTTTTTTATTGAGCATCTGATAGATCCCAACTGCTACAAACCGGAAAGACTTCATCTGCATCATCTACCTTGGCACTTGACTTGATCAACACATGTAGATTTTGAAAAATTTCTCTCTCATTTTTTTTAAAGCTTTCTAGAAGTGAATCTATTTGTAATTAAAACAATAAATATCAATATTTGAGAATAGGAAAATAGAAGTTATCATACCATACTCAGTACTTATCCTTGCTTTCATCATGTTGTATAACCTTGATTTCCATCTGCAACTAAACAAAGAAAATAGATATGAAGTCAAGACCTCTGCAACATAGAAATTTTTTAGTATAAAATAATTTCATCGACTAAGTTGGCATAAAAAAATCAATCATATGTATCCAAGAAAGACTTTGAAGTGCAATTTTTTTTGGAAAAAGCAACCATTTGCTAGTTTTCAACTCCCCCCCCCATTTTTTAAGTAATTGGCCAGCCACTAAACTGGTTTTCTAACCAATCACTATCCTTTTGAGAAATGCCAACATGATAGAAAATAAGGAAGCAATCTTCCAAAGTTTCTGTAGTATCCAACCAACTGAGAAAGTTGATTATAGTCTTTTGAGAAACAATGGTAAACTGTTCTGGGAAATGGGATGGTTCAGGGAATTCTTCATTTATTGGTAATGGATGGTTTATTATGAGAGGTTGTGGTTATGATCAATGAATAAAAATGGTATGATGGCATTTCAATTACCATATACTGGTTGAGCCAGTATTTTTCTACAGTCATGAGAAGAATTAACATTGACTACTAAGTATCGGAGGAATTTTTGGTGGTTCCGATACTTGGGAAAATGATTTTAGAAAAAAATCAACAAAAACTGAGACATATAGGGTAGCATGGAATGAATCCGGTACTGAAAATGAGGAGTATTAGCAAAATAATCACATGCAACATAAGATTTTTTTTTGTAAACAAAAAAAGTCTTCAACATGTTATTTTTTGAGCTGCATGCATTAAAACTACAATATCTTGGGCATTTATATAAAAAAAGAGAAATTCAAAATGATATGGAAATATTAGAGCATTTATATAAAAACCCATAAAACGTTTGAGCTATTTATTTGCGAGCTACGAGAACTTTGCATCAGAAAAAGGCTTTCACACAAGAACTCCTTATTAGCTAAATATTTTTCTTTGACCTCCTCTGTAATGCTCCATTTCTGTTGATTTTGCACTTTCCTATAGTAATTATGTCATTTAAAAAATAGATTCTTGCAACATATAATTAGCTCTTTAAAATTTGAATCTCTAATAATTATTGAAAATAATTTAGAACACGTCTCTCTCATTAAATAAATTGAGTTAATTTAGGAGCATTCTTTGCATGAGACTTAATTGATTAAAATATATGCAACCTGGATAATTCATTACATGTAAATTTATTTCTTCTTTATATGCAAAATATATTTCTAAATCAATTAGGTCGACATGCAAAGAAAAACTTTTTAAAATTTGACTAATTCATTAAATAAAAGAGATAAAATAGGGATGCATGCTATTTGAATTTTTCTAAAACTGCATGAGTCGTTGCATGCAAAAAGGAATGTCTCACTTCATCAAATGTAAGAGTTAAAAATAGAATTCTCTTCTTGCATGTTTGGACTCTTCAACCAAACAAATTGTTATATGAGAGAATAATGTATACATTTTTACATTTTTCTACTATTTTCTAATAGCTTTCATTATTTCTGTAGATTCATTTTTTATTACAGGTTAAGGAATTCAAGTTGTAGAGATGGATGCATGCAAAATAATTTTCCAAAACATATGCCAAGTGTTTTAGCCTGTAGGGAAAGAGCCACAAATGAAAGGATGCAAGCATGAAGGCATCCTCCATCTTTTCCTTCAACATGGCGTTTCTTCCCTCTGTGATAGAAACAACTCAACTTTTCATTCAACTCCAATCTGTTTGCAAAAATATTCCACAGAAATCTATCTTTGCTAGCCTGCACAAAGTTAGTTTTTTTTTTATTTTTGTATTTCTTGCATGCGTGAAATGTTATTTAATCTTTGCAGAAGTAACAATACATGTGAACAAGAAATATTTTAGAAAAGGAAACCCTCATTGCATGAAAATAGTAGTATAAATCAGAGTATTCATTTAAATCATTCATTATTCTACCAGATCAATTTATACCCTGCATAAATATATTCTTTTACAATTTTTATAAAGATTAAGAAAAATTATCATCAGATTCCTATTGTATCCATTCCATCACACCAAAATACATGGGTAACTAGCCATTGTAATTGTTGTGTATATAGGAAATGGAACTAGATATGAGTTTTATTTGATGACAATGCATATTTCTATTATGAATTTTCATCCATATGTTGATTAAGGTAGTCAATCTTATCAACAAGCTACAATATCATATTGAAATGATCAATATGAATATAATAGAAATATTTCTTAACAAAATAAATAATTGCATAAACACATGTCTGATGGACTAATATAAACATGAAATAATGTTTCCATTTTATTGAGGGGGGGTTTTCTTTTGGTAATCTCTGACAGGTTTCTAAATCTAATTGCAGAAATAAAATTTAATCTATTTGCAAAAAACAAAATGTTGAAAATAAAATTGATAGGAAAAAAAATTTGCAGGAAAAGAAAAACCTGAAAGAAAATTCTAAAGAAGCTATTGAATAAGAATATCCTATCACAAATCTTGCTAAGAGGTATTCTAATATCACCAGAATATTATTTTAGAAATTTTGAGTCTCCTAATAACACCATGATCCCCAACAATGACGGGTCGTTGTATTACCAATCATTTAACCAACTCATAGACAAGTTGGTGTCATTATAACCAAGGCGGTGTCTAAAGCTGTATGCAAAAGGAGAAATAAAATCTTGTTCAACAATACTTCTTCCTAAGAAAACTAAACTGAAATTAAACATGCATAAAAAGGAAACACACAACAAATAAATTACTGAAAAAATTAATAAAAATAAATCTGTAGTAAATAAACTATGCTAGGAAATAAAAAAATCCTCCTCCTTAGGGAAGAGTGGATTTTGGTCACTCTCTTCCCTTTGAATTTTGAACAACTACAAGGAACTTTTTAGAACTGCACTTGTATTGATTCAAAACTAGTTTATAAAATATATGCTCCCATTTCCGAGTATATGGAAGAGGTATTTATAGGCATATCTCCTATTTACTTATTCCACACACCAAGAACTAACTACATATTCTTGGGCAGATTTATTCAAAGCAATAAATCCTAAACAAACTTAACTACAACAATCCACTTATCATGGAGAATATTTCTACAACTCATCCCTTTAATCTAGGAACACAAAGTGGGAGAGTACTTATTCAACATTCCTAATACTATTCCACAATTTCCTCATCCTTGAAATATGGAGAGAAAATGGAGGAGTGCTAAGTCCATGACTCGGAATTCTTCATAGAATGTCACATGCATGCATGACTTTGGATTGCCACATGTTTATATTTATATTCTTTTTTGACGACGTGGAAGAAAAGAGTGTGATGAATAGTTTGGTGCTCCTTTACATTACTTTGGGCCTTTCAATAGCTGTGTGGAATTTTTAGTAGCAGTAGTCTATGAACTTGGTGTAGGTAGCTAGGCCTTTCAGTAGCTACATGGAAGTTTTTAGTAGCAATAATCTATGACCTTGGAGTAGAGTTGCTTATGACCTATTCTCTACACACTATTGCATTCCAACTTTAGAAGAAATATTATGAAATAACAAAAATTAGATTGCAAATAGATTTCTAAAGAGATGATAAGATAAATCCTATATTCTACTTTAAATATGCTATTCATTATTAAAAATACATATAAATTCATTTGAAAGATTTATTTTAAAAGAAATAATCAGAGTGTTATTTGGTGATATAATGAGACATCTTTTGGTCTCATCACAATTACTCAATGGTTGATGAAAGTTAGGATGAATTTTGTTGATATTAGGTTGTTGATCAATGTTAAACAACAATGAATCTTATTTGAAGAAGTAAGATATGAGGAAAAGTATTAGAGACTCCACCATATATCATGTTCTTGTTCTGAGAAAATTGGATTCTACCGATATTGTATTAAGAGGATATTTCTAAAATTCCCTCATGAGATGATCTTGGATTTTGGTTACAAATCAAATTCATTTCTATGGAGATGTTCATCATCCTAAGATCTCTCCAATACTAAATGAAGTGTTACATTAGCACATACCACTGAGAGGGACATGGAATTAGTGTCCATTACAAATTTTATTTCTACATCACTTAGATAAGTCTTCCATTCATTGTAATTCATACTGGTTCAGCCATCATAGAGTTGAAACACTCCCAATAACATTGATACATTATAAAAATATCACCCATATAAACTGACCATATGTGTTCTCCAGGGATCACCTAGGACTCTAGACTCAAGGCGGTCTATGGAATCATGGGGAAAAGCTTTCCTTCCCTTATGACAACCAAAGCATTGAGCTATATCATAGTGAAAGTTTTAGCTAAGCCTTTTCGTGCCCAACACCATGAATTGGTTTTGATCTGCAATCTTTGGCAACAGTCATCTCAGCTCATGAAGAGCCTTGATAATCAAGGGTATGCATAAACAATCACCCTTTCACTATTTAACTAGAAAGAGAAATAAACTAATAACTATGCTCAGTCAATGCACACATACATAAAGGATCTTATAGTGTGAATACTATAAGATTGAAATTGGATATGACACTCAAGGTAATGGGCACCAATAATGCAAACCATGCTATAAAGAAAGAACGTTATGCACCTCTAAAAGCATTACTAGGGTGTTGACCCAAACTCAACTCCATATTGGATTGCATTTCCTAAGCAAACTGAATCTGCCATAGTATGTCACATTTACCTCCTTGAACTCGTACCTATCTGAAAAAGTTGGACAGAATCAAAATACAAATGAATTAATAAATTAGGAATTAGAGGTCAAATATAAAATGAACACTGCTTTACAAGATAAACTAAAGATTTCATAAACTTTGGTTCTTCCCAATGGGTGGGGCCCACATAATACCAAACTCAACAAGATCACACCTATAAAATTTCTCCTGAGGATTCATTTTTACAACATCCAAATTGAGAGAGATATTTATCAATCAATCAATTTTGGTCATACATCAAAAGTAAACCATTCTTATGATATCAACTTCTTCATCCTTAGGTGGGTTTTGAGAGCAAGTAAAAGTAGTTTACCTTCTTAATGATCACAAGCAATAAACAATCCATGCTTATAAAGGGAAACTCATTCAAGATGATATGTCTAAAATATGTCATACATAGACGTCTATTCAACAGATCCCCAATATCTTTTTTATCCATGATGGCCAGTGAATACACTCTCCAATGAGCATCAAAAAGTATAAAATAAAGGCTAAAACCATCACCTTTAACTTGCAGTATCAAACTCCAATATCTTACAACAATCCCATGGCATCATTGGACTGCTACAAATTTGGGACAACTCATACTCAGGGACTCTTCATACTTGTTTCAACATGTTTAATATACATCTTCTTGATAATGACCTTTTCTTAGGAACCCATAAACATGGATTTCCAGCTTGAGGTGCATGTTTTCCTTTATCAGACATAGGTCAGCAGGATTCTAGACCTTGTATGGATCTTTTAACACTTAAATGAGGTCATCCTATTGAAGATCTGATGCTAATAATGAGTGTACTCTACATTATAATATTTTGTAGGATTCACCGAATAGAATGTATGAGTTCTTCACCAAGATGCATCTACAACTAGGCTATCATTGCATAAGTATTCCATCCTCACACACGCATATCGATGCAACTGAGGCTTCACAAAGAACACACTGAATCGACATGTTCAGCTTCACTAGATTTGATCTCAACACACCTTGACCTACCTTGTACACATGTAATGCGAGAGTTTAGTAACTGCCATGACATCTAAGACAACTGTATGGTTGATCCAAGGCCTTTTGTCAAGATCAGACACCTAGAGTACCCTCAAACTGGGATATTAGTACATCATGAACCATCACCAAGATTAAGATGGATGATCAATGAAGGTAACACTCATGCACATATGTGATCCTTTTGACAATCATATACCAATATAAGAAGCTGACAGGAATCCATCACTGATAAGGTGGTCATTGGATGACTACACGAGCATCAATATCCCCATTTGTAATGACTGACACTTAAACACACAAAATTCTAACATTGTCCCCCTAAGGGAAACAAATGTCTACTCATCTTGAAAACTTTTACATTAATGACATAGTTAGAAAACATTAGCTTCAACTAAGAAGGGTGTTTCATTGAAGCATCTGACCTCTCCAGAGAAGCTCACTTATCTAGGATAGAGTCATCAACCATGTAGCTGGAGAAGGTGGTCCATGATTCACTTTCTGTAAGACCTCTCTGATCCATGACTTGTCAATAGGGGGCAATCAATGTAAGAGAAGAATAAGATTCAACATAACTCCCCTTGAGCTAATGTACTTAATTCAAACAAGACTGAAACATACAAGAGCTGAGTGAGAAGCCACGATGTCCTTTGGCACAAGAAGATCACTGGTAAGATAACATTTCCTCAGTAAGTATCTTAGCTATTATGAAATGAATTGCATAGATTGGTGAACATATATCAACTGCCATTGGCCTGTGAGTTATGGATTCCTGATGCAGGGAGAAACCTAAGGCACAATAACTGGTGTACCTATCACCCACAAGTTTTAGGAATCTCAGAGAAGATGTTAATATGTGGCCATGCATAATTGAAAATCGAGATGTCATTAGATCACCTTAGCTTTTCTAATTGAAATCAAGGTTCCATCATGTTCTAAACAATGGCAACCAAGGCTTGTCTTGAAATGCAATGATCCATATACATACAGTACTCCCAGACAAACCCATAACTCATTGCTCAACTGCCAGGGACCTGAAACCATGGAAGCATCTTGCAAAACATGACAATTTTAACATTTGTCAAATTTCTATTCAAACCCTTCAATGCATTACTTCACCTGTAAGACCAACAACTCACATGAAAAATTAAAGATTTATTTAGAAAGGTATACAACTTACTAAGAGAGTATTGAAATTTGGATTCAAGAATTAACCTGAGGATCACTTGCTTAAAGTTCAGCTATCTTCTTGATGCAATTGATTTATACTTGTTGAGGTTACTAGTGTGTCCAATCACAATGGATATGACTACCCATGACACATCTATTGAGATTAATTAATTCAATGAAGTCTGCTTTTGTTTCATTTCAAGGTACACATACTATCTTCTCATACCTGTCAAAAGTTATTTCACTTTCAACATAACAGTTCTGAGTTCTAAAGGTGGTGTAGAGGTGCTACCATTTGAAGCTCCTCCAGGTGAAATCCACACTCTATACACACCTACAATTCAATACACTTATTGAATCCTCATGTACTGTCATAATGGAATAACCTCCTTATACCTCACTTTATTGTTCGAATTTAGCTTTCAACTGAGAATACTCATTGTAAGCCTTCCTCTTATCCAATTGCTTATCCTTGTCATACTGAGGATAATTAGAGTCCTGCTCATGACTTTCCTTGTAAGACTGCTCATGTCCAATGGGCAACTTGTCCAGGTTGTCAAGCCTGTCTTCATGTGTGAAAGTGTTGAAGATTGTACACTAAGAGTACTGATACACTTTTCATGTATCCTCGCCGGGGTTCGGGGGCGCAGCCCCCGAAAATTGTTTTTTTAGGCGTAAATTTTTTACGGCGGTTGCTCCTCGAAAAATGCACCCGACATATCGGGAAATGTGCTTTTCTCATATGGGTGAGTTTTTTGACCCATAGGTTTATGGGACGGTTTTTGCCCATGGTTTTGATACCCATGGTTTTGTAAAACTGCTTAAGCAGTTGTCTATTTATATGGTTTTATGCATATGATAGGGTATAAGCAAACATTGCAGATGTGTTTTGAATTCGGGTGTGAATTCTGTAGAGTTTGTTGAGCATAGCTCCAAACGGATCTGGGTATTGTATTGAGAGAGCGGTGGCTTGTAATAAAATATGAGCAAGTGATTCTTGGTGGACGTAGCCCAAATTGGGTGAACCACGTTAAATATTGTCTCTTTGTGTTGTGTTATTTTTATTCTGCACTTTTATTTGAGATCTGTAATATTTTCTGCATATTAGTTTCTACTGTTGCGATTCTGTGAGGGATTATTCCGCATATTTTATCCCTTATTTCCTAACAATCTTCATCTTTTTTAAGTTCCTTATCGTTTTATTTTGTTCAATTTATCCTCAACTAAAACCTTTACTATTTGGAACATTTTGATCTCAGAAACCTTATGTTGTGTAGGTTGAAGGAGTGATATCCTATAGGCATTGGATATCTTTAAATTCTCTTTTTTCACCAAGGTTTGAATGGAGGAAATCAAAAGAACCTTCTCTGATGTAATGATTATTGCAAGCCCTACAAGGGATCTGATGTAACCCATTGTTTCTAGAACATGTATGTGCATTTGACGCATTGGAGAGGGGAAATACCTATTGGAGAGGGGGTGTGGATTTCCACATGGAGGAGGAAGAAATATGGGATGACTAGCATATAAGGAAGGCCGCATAGGGTGGAAGCGGCGGTTTGGAGGGATACCTGGTCTGCAGTGAAGGGAGAGGGCGCATACCTACTTAGGGATGGGGAAGGTTCATACAATTTGGGGAGAGAAAGATGGAGGATGGGGGTGTGCGGTCAATGGAGTGGTGCCTAGCTACAGTGTTAAAATGGGAGTTACAGGAAGGGCACGGGTTGGGACACCCAGGTGGAAGGAGGATGGGGAGGGGTTCGACCCTCCCTTTATTCTATTTTGCAGAGATTCCCATACAAAAACCTTTCACCGTAATTTCAAATAATATTTTTGTTGTTGTTGTATAATCATTAAAGGGATTAATATATTATTAGGTAGTAAAATATATTAGATCCACCACAATCTAGATTTTTTTCCCTATTACCAAAATCTATTCAGCTAGGAATTCCCTTTTAAAGGGAAGGGGCTTTGATACATATATATATATAATATATATTCCTTATATTATACATAATCCATCTTTCTTGTGAAGTTAAACCACATAGTTACTTAATCACATTCATATTCCTTTCAAAATACACATCATTTTGTGTCATACTTATAGAACCACAACATCCACGAGAATTGCTCCTTGTATATATATATATATGCCACAGTTATATATACATATATTTAATAAATAGGATTTTGTATATAAATATATATATATATATTACAATAATATATTATATCATGTTTCATATTTTGAATATTACAATAGAGTGTTCTCTATAGTAATAGATGTTGAATAACAAACTACTATGTAAGAATCATAAGGTAGTTGTTTTCTGAAATATGGATAAATGGCATTTACTTTAATATTTTATATAATACTCTAAGAAAAGATAATGCCACAATTTAAAAAAATTATAATAAACTTGGGTTGTTGTCCAACATGGACTATGAACTTAATAAGTTTTTTTTTTTTTGAAAACAAATCTAGGTTAAAACTATTTATTTCTTTATGCAAACAAAGGCAGGTAGTGTTGTATTTCATTCAAGAGAAGAAACGAGAAACAAGTCAAAAGAGTTTGCTAAATGAACTTAACATTTTAAAATTAGGATTTCAAATGCAAACACCTATTAAGATTTCACATGAAAAGAGAGTATAAACTAATTTTTTCATCTCTTTGTATAAAGCCACCAAATTTTGCAAGAAGGTAACTATTACAAGGTTATTTATCATTCTCAATAAATCAACAATTCATTCAAAAGATAAGAAGTTACAACAAGTTCTTATTAAAGAAAACATTTGTTACATTATTTCATTTCCAAGAAGCTTAAACTCAATGTGCCATATATTTCCAAAATACACAACTACTCAAAATAAATCCCATTACCAAGCTTCTTTACAAGGATAAAAAGAGATTGCTCATAACAAATGTGACTCAAGTTTACAAGTAATACCAAAATACAAAAAGGAGGGATTTTACAAGAATAATGAAAGTTTCCACATAGCCATGTTCTCATAAGATTACAATGAGAGTGATGTCCACAAAAAATTGAAGAGACAAGGAGAGCCAAGATGATACAAAACTCCAACCATCTCTCCACTTGAGCTCCAACTAAGAATGCTTTACAAGAATCCAACACAAGGAGAAAAGGCTTGTTTAACCACCCAACCTTTAGGCATCATTACATGCCTTTCCAAGGTTGGAAGACATGCTAGCCTCCCCCAAGCCCATGGGAAAGAGGACTAGCTTCCACAAACTTTGCACAAGAGTAAGGGAGGCAATACAACATTATTTACACATATAAGCTAAGACCATGCACTAATAAAAGCACCAAATATTAAAAATAAGGAAAAAGAGGAGAAACCATATTCTACCTCCAAAATGGGGAAGAGAAGAAAGAGATCTCCAAGTGCCAAAAGTGTAGCCAACATTGGTTGCACATAAACAATAATCTCCACAACCTCCTTATTCCTCCAAAGTCATCAAACCCTCCTTATTTCTCCATCCATTCACCAAAATCCTTCTTGGGAGGATTTTCAAACCCATTGGGTTTCCTCTCCAAGAATGGGGAAGGGGGTTCAAACCATATGAACCACCTTCCCCACCTCAAACCATTTGAGGGGAGTAACAAAAATCCTACATGGCTTACCCATCAAGCCATGAGGATTGAGAGGGAAAAATCCCTCTCTCTTCCCCCACAAACTCCAAAATCCATCATGCCATATGATGGATGGAGAAAAAAAAAAAGCAACAAACATAACAACAAATAGCCACACAAGTAGCAACACACATTTTAAACAAAACAAGACTAAGATGTAACATAATATAAAACATAAAATGAGCTCAAGGAGCCTACCTCCAAAAGCTCTCCAACACTCTAACTTTTCCACTTCTTTATCCAAGCAAGCTCTAGCTCCAAAATCCACAAGCCTCCAAGAAAAAGCTAAAAAAAAAGTTCTCTTCTTTCCCCATGAGGGAGAATTTGAAGAGAAGCCAACAAAAATCCTCACAAATGAGGGGGTGACATGTGTCACCCCTCTCTTCCCTCAAGGTCAAAGATTCTCAAAATAAAAGAGAGAAAGGATAAAATAGCTTTTAACCCTCTTCTCCCAAATTACTCAAAATGAACAACAAAACAAACTTGTGCAACTTTTAACAAAACACACATACCCATCCACCTTACATGGATGTGACCAAAGGGAGGAAAAATGGGAGGGAAACTCCCTCTATGCCTTGGAATTAAGCCCCCCTACCTATTAGGTAGGGTCCAAGGGCCCATTTTCATGCTAAGTGAACTCCCAAACTAAAAAGGGGTCACTTAAAATGCCTAAAATAGCCCAATTTCGGGTTTGGCACATTTGGGCACAAGTGTAGAGGATGTGGGGCCCACCCAAGGGTTCACATGTGACCCTAATCTCCTATAATTAAATACATCATTATCCAAACTCAAAACTTAATGCAAGTGGGGACCATTAAGTCCCCAAATCAAGTTTACAAAGCAAACTAAACATCCTAACAAGATTAATATTACATGACATACTACATTACAAATGAGGGTCACTCATGGTGCCCAAAATAATGAAATCTAATACTAAGGCCTCATACAATAAACATGGTTAGGACTTAGCCCCATGGGCTGCTTGTGCAAAATTGTGTAGCTGCCCTGAATCCCACGTTCTCCTGTGACCTGTCACCTGCACACTCATTGCACACATTAAATGCACCTGTTCGATAAAATGTGAATCAACTAATCAATAAGAAATCAATGAATTCTATGCTAGCATATCATCATTCTGGAATAAAAAATGACAACAACATGCATAATTATACACAATTCACCATGAGTTAGCCATAACGATAAAGTGACATACATCCATAAAATCCAAACATGCAACTAAACTAAGTATCCATCAAATATAAATAAGGTCCAAACAACATCATATCAGTTAGTATCTGTGACATCATAAGATAAGGTGTCAACATAGTAATCAAGCTAAATTGGCGCTATACGCCCAAATCTCCATACATGTCTAAGAAGGTCAAATATCCTAATATAATGTCCAAAATATATCAAATCCCTGTCAAAACATGTCTATGAGTAAAGAGAACAACAAATAACTGAGGCTATAAAAATGTGGGCACTACATCCCCCTCTCCTAAAATTAGACTTCCTCCTGGAAGTCACTGAAAGAGATAGGGATATCTGGCCCTCAATGGTGTAGCATCCTCCCAGGTAGTTGTTGTCTCATCATATTTGTCCCACTGCACTCTAACCTGGTCCAAGTCTCGACCCCAAAGGGCCAACCTCTGGTGCTCCAGTATGCGTACGGGCTCCAGTCTCCACTGCCCTCCATCCTCTACCTGTAATGCTGACCAATCCAAAACATGAGAAACATCTGGTACATATCTATGTAGTACAGAAACATGAAATACATCGTGGGCCCGTGCAAGGTGTGGTGGCAAAGCTAGGCGATAGGAAACTAGACCGATGACCTCTAAAATATCAAAAGGCCCCACAAAATGAGGTGATAGCTTAGAACCCTTTCCATAGTGGATTGGGCTCTTATGAGGATGAACTCTCAAGAAGACTTTGTCACCCACTGAGAAGTGACGATCAATCCTCTTGGTGTCTGCATACGCCTTCTGGCGTGCTCTAGCCTACTCAAGATGTTGTCTAATCAGAACAACCTGCTGCTCTAAGTCCTGTAGGTAAGCTGGTCCAAGAATAATCCTGTCATCTAGTCTGTCCCAACTCAGAGGTGTCCTACAAGGTCATCCATACAAATCCTGGTAGGGAGCCATACCAATGGAACTATGATAGTTGTTGTTGTATGCAAACTCAACTAAATGAAGATAATCTTCCCACTTCTTCTGCTGGTCCATCACATACATCCTCAACATGTCCTCCAGTACCTGATTAACCCTCTCTGTCTGTCCATCTGTCTCTGGATGATATGCTGAGCTGAAATTAATCTACGTACCCAGAGTGGCTTGAAAGGAAGTCCAGAAAAAACTGAAGTGTAAATGGTATCCCTATCATTGATGATGGTCTTCGGAATCCCATGCAATCTAACAATGTCCTCCATAAATACTTTGGCGATGGCCTGTGCATTATAGGTGACTTTGGTTGGTGAGAAATGTGCAACCTTGGTCAACTTATCCACAGTGACCATAATGGCATCATGATGATAAGAAGACATAGGGAGTCCTACTATGAAATCCATGGAGATCACATCCCATTTCCACTCTGGAATATCATGAGGATGTAAGAGTCCTGCGGGATGAGAATGCTCTGCCTTGACCCTCTGACACTCAAGGCATCATGCAACAAAATCTGCTATGTCTCGTCGAAGACCTGGCCAATAATATAACTCCCTCAGATCGGCGTGCATTTTCTTCACTCCTGGATGTGCTGCATATGGAGCTGATGAGCCTCTGTGAGGATGAAGCTACGCAGATCACCTGACTTAGGCACATAGATGCACCTATGAAACCAAAGTAAACCATCTGTCTCTAAAATGCACCCTGAATATCTACCCTCTAATGAACCCTGTGACTCCAACATCTATCTAGCTCCCTCATAAAACCTGTCCTCTGGAAGATGCTCAAGAATCCTGCCTCTCAAATATGACTGTAGTGTCAATGATGCAAGCACATGTCGTCACCTACTAAGTGCATCTGCAATGACATTTTCCTTTCCTTTGATATACTGCACCTCCATGTCATACTCACATAGGAACTCCATCCAATGCCATTGTCGAGCATTGAGGTTTGGCTGTGAGAAGATATGTTGTAAACTATGGTGGTCAGTCCTCAAAATGAAAGGTCTACCCAAAAGGAAATGACGCCAATGCACAAGCACATGAACGACTGCTGCAAGCTCTAAATCATGGGTAGGATAGTTAAGCTCGTAGTCTTTGAGCTTACGTGACTCAAAGGCAATCACCCGATGCTCCTGCATAAGAATGGCTCCCAAACCCTCTAGTGATGCATCAGTACAAACAACAAAATCCTCTGTCAGGTCTGGAACTGCTAAGATGGGCACCATGGTTAACCTTTCCTTAAGCAACTGAAAGGCCTGCTCACACTTTTCTGACCAATCAAACTTCTTCCCTTTTCTCTGAAGAGAAGTAATAGGGTGAGAAATCCTGGAGAAATCCTAAACAAACCTGTAGTAGTAACCTGCTAAACCCATAAAACTCCTCACCTCAGTGACTGATGTGGGTGCTGGCCAATCCATAATAGCCTGTATCTTAGAGGGATCTACTGAGATACCCTCTCCTGATATGATGTGACCCAAGTACTGAATCTCTGTCTGAAAGAAGCTACATTTTTCCAAGTTCCCATACAACTTCTGCTCTCTCAAAACCTATAGTACCTGTCTCAAATGCTCCTCGTGTTCCTCCTCGGAATGAGAATATATCAATATATCATCTAGGAACACTAAGACAAAATGATCCAGAAAGGTCCTGAATACTCCATTCATGAGACTCATGAAGACAGCCGGGGCATTAGTCAAACCAAATGGGACAACTGTGAACTCATAATGCCCATAACATGTGTAAAGTTGTCTTATGAATGTCTGCATCTGAAATGCGCAACTGATGATACCCTGACTTGAGATCAATTTTGGAGAACACTCTAGCTCCCTGCATCTGATCAAACAAGTCATCAATCCTAGGGAGTGGATAACGGTTCTTTATTGTGACTTTGTTGAGCTGCCTGAAGTCTACACAAAGTCTGAGAGAACCATCCTTCTTCTTCACAAATATGACTGGTGCTCCCCAAGGAGATACACTAGGATGAATGAGACCCTTCTCCAACAACTCCTCTAACTGAATCTTGAGCTCATGAAGCTCTGGAGTCGTCATCCGATAGGGTGCCCTAGAAACTGGTGCAGATCCTGGCACTAAATCAATGGTGAAATCCACCTCTCTATGGGGTGGTAACCCTGGAAGCTCACCTGGAAACACATCTGCATACTCCCTCAAAACTACATGATCATCTAAGGGTGAATGCTCTGGGGTGCTCTCTGATCGATCACTGATGGTGATAGCAAACAACTGACAACCTTTACGCATGCTCCGCTTGAGTTGCTTAGCCGAGATCATATGCAAAGAGATAGGCCTCTGCATCCCTGATATCACAACTGCACTCCCAAGATCATCCTGACACTCAATGACCTTATTCTCTAAAATCTACCTTAGCCCGATGGGCCTCGAGCCAATCCATACCCAAAACTACCTGATAGGATCCTAGAGGAATAACTCAGAGGTCAAGTGTAGTGGAGAAGACTCCTAAATCAAGTACACAACTCTCCACATATGAGTCCATGGTGAGTTTGGCCCCAGAGGCCAACTCAACCTGCCAACTATCTGGTTGCCTAGCCACCACTAGCCCACACTGGTCCACTATAGAAGGAGATATAAAAGAATTTGAAGCACCTGAATCAAAAAGTACTGAGATAGAAATACCCCTGATAGTACTTGTCATCTCAATAACAGTGGCCTGATGCTCGGCCTGGCAGTTGTCAACCACTGCATACACATGATGGGCACGTCCTACATCACCCACCATCTACTCAGATCTAGGAGCTCTCTACATATCCATGGTAGTGGGTTTGTGCAGGCACATATGCACATAGTGATCAGGAGACCCACAAATAAAACATCCTCCTGTACCCCTCTGAGATGGGGTCCCTCCTGTACTCTGGTGAACTGATCCTACCAGCCCAACCCTAGCAGACTGCTGCATGTGAGCTGGCTGTACCTGCTGAGTACCCTGTCTCCTATCCCTGGCTCCACCAAAACCTCCTCTAGTGCCACCTCTCTGAAAGCTCTGAGTCTGTCTAGCCCTCTGCTGCTGGTGGCCATGATGTTGTGTCTACTGCTGTGGATGCGGTGGAGCCCTCGTAGCTGCTGGTGGAGGCCAGAATCCTCCTCTAGGGGGTGGTGTTGTACCCCGTGACCTCTGACTCTGAAAGGCCTGTATCCTATCCTGAAACTTGCTCTTGTTTCTATCTCGGTGCTCTTGTGCCTTGGTCCTGTTCTCCTCAGCTAAGTAGGCCTTCTCAATGGCCTTCTCAAGTGTGGGAGGAGATAGCATCCTAACTGCTCCTGCTATGTCTGCATTCAGGCCCTGAATAAACCTGTTTACCTATAATTTTTCATCTTGCAGGTAGTCCACATACTGTAGAAGATCCAGGAACCTGCTCTCATACTGTGCTACTATGTCAGATCCCTATCGTAAGTCATGAAACTCATCAATCCTCTTCTGCATGAAATGCTCTGACATATAACGAGCCCTAAAATGCTCCTCGAAACAACTCCTAGGTCATTGTCTCTCGAGTCAAATGGAGCTTCGCTCCTCATTCCTCCACCAAATGCCTGCTGCATCTCTTGGAGGAGGTGTATGGAAAACCTGGCTTTGACATTGCTCTCATAAGAGTGCAAGCCAAAGTAGCTATCCAGGCTAAGGAGCCATGACTCAGCCCCAAATCCATCTGTAGAGCCAGTGTAAGTAGGGTGGCTGCAAGTGAAGAAGGTCTCTAATCACACTGCCTGTATCCCATGATCCTGGTGATGCAGTCCAACAGGTGAGTGGGGTCACCTATCCCCAAATGGTCCCTCAAGACTGTGAGAATGGCTACGACGGTAGAGGCCACCCTCTCATGGTGAATGGAAGGGCTACGTGACCTCTCCTGCCTCGGGGTATCATGCTCTGGTGGCTCTGAGTGCACGTCCTCACCTATTGGCTCCTCATCTCCTAAATGGGATCTCCTCCTCTCTCACCTCCTGTGGTGGTGGAAGGTGCTGCTGCACAACACCGATCAACTGCTGAAGAGCCTCTAAGATCTGAGGCCCTAATTTGGGTGCCTGTGGTTCGGGCATAGGAAAACTACGTCCCAAACCCCTAACTGATCGTCGTCTCATGGGTGCCATCCTGTGAATGAGGTGAGAGAAGGGATTATTAAATTATTAATGTTGCGGAAATTTTTTAATTTTTTATTTTTTTATTTTTATATTTGTAATGTTATTAAAATATTGTTGCCTAGTTAATTTATTACCTAGAGTGTCCACGTGTGTGAACCTCTTCTCTGATACCAAATGTAATGCCTCGCTTGGGACACCGAAAAACACACCAAAAGTGACTAAAAATTCTGGGTAATTTTTTTTTGAAGTGAATTAATAATAATAATGTTTGCTTAACCGATTCCCTTAATATTTTTTTTATATAATTTTAATTTACCCAAAATTAAATAAATCATACCCTAATTTAATTATTTATTTCTATTAGCTTACTAGGGTCACTACTAAAAAGACTACACCACACCCCTTTATAATTAATTAATTTTCCCCCTTTTTTTATTTATTTGCCCACACCCCCTTTAAATTTATTTCCCATTCCCATAAATATCATGACTTAAAGGTGTAGGGTTAAATGTGAGCCCTAGGATCAAATCTAATCTTGACCCTTGATTTTCAAATTTGCCCTAAAGTTTCCCTAAACATCTTTATGTTTCTTTTCTTTCTATTCCTCTCATCTCATTTTGTTTTTTTTGTTATTTGCATGCAGGTTTGGAGGAGCTATGGAAGAACAGGATCCATGGGGTTGTTTCTCTCTTGATGAGAAGTTTCTCATATTTTTTTTTTATTGTTATTCCTTTTATTATGTCTTCTATACCAAAATCTTCTCAGATTTGCATTTCTATTATACCCACATGAATAGTTTATTATCTATTTATTTAAGTTGTGATCTTCTTGATATAAATATATATAAGTATATATTTATATATATAGATAAAATTTACCAGATATGTTATTGAAAACCAAAATCTATGAGATGTAATGTGCATTTGTACAATGGAGTGTATGCTACCATGGAAGAGAAGGGTTTGGACAGGTGGGTAGAATGGTTTGGAGAAGCGGGAAAGTGGTGCATGGTGTGAAGGACAGGGTGTGAGGGGAAGTGAAATTGGAGGGAAAGGTACTGGAAGAAGGGAAGTGTGGGGAGAGATGTGGTCATGGGCTAGGGGAGGTGGGGGAGGGGTGGAGGTGTGGGGCAGGAGTGTGGGGGTAGCTGCATGTGGGAATGGGGGTTTGGAGGCATGGCACAGGTGGGTGAGGGGTCTAAAATGGTTCCCTAGGTGGGTACGCAAGTTGGGGAGGGGTTCGGCCCCTCCCCATGTTCTATTTTTGCATAAGTTTTAAAAATTTTTTGTTTTTTTTTTTTCCCCCCCTTTTTTTTAAATTCATTTATCTAATTTTTTTATATACTTATTATATATATATATATTATATTTATATATTATATATATATATATTATAAATATATATATATTTATATATATATATTATATATATATATATAATATATTCTATAATATATAATAATATATAATATATATATAATATATAATACATACATATATATATATATATATATATATCCCTATATATATATATACAATATATATATATATTGCAAATATTATATATACCATATATATGTTATAGTATATTAAATATCATATCCCAAATAGTTATATATCAACAATAATTTAATATTTATTAATTCAAATGCTAAAAAGATTTTATTATAAATGGTAAAATATATTTATGTTTATATATATATTGTGAAGAAACTCAAATATTATTTTTTCAATATATTAAAAAATTTTAAGAAAATTATTATTTTTCATTTGATATAAGGAAAATGTTAACTTAGTATTTCAAATTTATAAAGATATCTTGGAATTTTACATAATTTAAATTAGTGAAAGGAAAAAAATTATAATCAAACTAGTTTCACTAATAAATCCATTTGTTAAGTTTAACAAGGAAATCTAGTTAAAACTATTTATTTATTTAATATGTAAGAAAACATGTATTTCAAAACAAGAAACAAACTATGTATTTCAAGAATGGAAAAATATTTTCATTTAAAAGGGGGATTTCTAAAAAAAAACATTTTTTCAAAAGGAGATTACAAGAAATCATATTTCTTCCAATCAAAACCAAACTTTCAAGAATTTCATTTCTTATTAGAAAATATTCCAATAAACAACAATTTCTTATTCAAAGGAGGAGTTAATAACTATTTTACATATTAAAGGAATAACATTTTACAATATTTCATTTCCAAGGAGCTTAAGCTCACATGAACAACATATATTTACCCAAAATACATAACTACTCAAGAAACCACATTACAAGCTTCTTTACAAGGTTAAAAGAGAGATTGCTCAAACAAACATGACTCACGTTTACAAGTAATACCAAATACAAAATGGAGAATTTTACAAGAAAAAAGCTTCCACATAGCCATGTTCTTAGAGATAGAATGAGAGTGATGCTTCAAAAAAATTTGAGAGGACAAGGAGAGACCAAGATGCCACAAACTCCAACCATCTCTATACTTGATCTCCAAACTCGAATACTTTACAAGAATCCAACTCCAAGAGAACAAGGCTTGTTTAACCACCCAACCTTTAGGCATCATTACATGCCTTTCCAAGGTTGGAAGACATGCTAGCCTCCCCCAAGCCCATGGGAAAGAGGACTAGCTTCCACAACTTTGCACAAGAGTAAGGGAGACAATCCAACATTATTTTCACATACAAGCTAAGACCATGCACTAAGAAACAAACACCAATTTTGCAAAGAAGGGAAAAGAGGAGAAACCATATTCTACCTCCAAAATGGGGAAGAGAAAAGAGATCTCCAAGTGCCAAAAGTGTAGTCCAACATTGGTTGCACATAAACAATAATCTCCACAACCTCCTTATTCCTCCAAATCATCAAACCCTCCTTATTTCTCCATCCATTCACCAAAATCCTTCTTGGGAGGATTTTCAAACCCAAAGGGTTTCCTCTCCAAGAATGGGGAAGGGGGTTCAAACCATATGAACCACCTTCCCCACCTCAAACCATTTGAGGGGAGTAACAAAAATCCTACATGGCTTTCCCATCAAGCCATGAGGATTGAGAGGGAAAAATCCCTCTCTCTTCCCCCACAAACTCCAAAAATCCATCATGCCATATGATGGATGGAGAAAATAAAACAACAAACATAACAACAAAAGCCACACACAAAAGCAAACACACATTTTAAACAAACAAAACTAATATCTAACATGAAATAAAACACAAAAAATGAGCTCAAGGAGCCTACCTCCAAAATCTCTCCAACACTCTAACTTTTCCACTTCTTTATCCAAGCAAGCTCTAGCTCCAAAATCCACAAGCCTCCAAGCAAAAGCTCCAAAAAAAAAGTTCTCTTCTTTCCCCATGAGGGAGAATTTGAAGAGGAGCCAAAAAAAATCCTCACAAATGAGGGGGTGACATGTGTCACCCCTCTCTTCCCTCAAGGTCAAAGATTCTCAAAATAAAAGAGAGAAAGGATAAAATAGCTTTTAACCCTCTTCTCCCAAATTACCCAAAATGAAAACAAAACAAACTTGTGCAACTTTTAACAAAACACACATACCCATCCACCTTACATGGATGTGACCAAAGGGAGGAAAAATGGGAGGGAAACTCCCTCTATGCCTTGGAATTAAGCCCCCCTACCTATTAGGTAGGGTCCAAGGGCCCATTTTCATGCTAAGTGAACTCCCAAACTAAAAAGGGGTCACTTAAAATAGCCCAATTTCGGGTTTGGCACATTTGGGCACAAGTGTAGAGGATGTGGGGCCCACCCAAGGGTTCACATGTGACCCTAATCCCCTCTAATTAAATACATCATTACCCAAACTCAAAACTTAATGCAAGTGGGAACCATTACGTCCCCAAATCAAGTTTACAAAGCAAACTAAACATCCTAACAAGATTAATATTACAAGACATACTACATTACAAATGAGGGTCACTCATGGTGCCCAAAATAATAAAATCTAATACTAAGGCCTCATACAATAAACACGGTTAGGACTTAGCCCCGTGGGCTGCTTGTGCAAAATTGTGTAGCTGCCCTGAATCCCACGTTCTCCTGTGACCTGTCACCTGCACACTCATTGCACACATTAAACGCACCTGTCTGATAAAATGTAAATCAACTACTCAATAAGCGATCAATGAATTCTATGCTAGCATATCATCATTCTGGAATCAAAAATGTGAAAACATGCATAATTATACACAATTTACCATGAGTTAGCCATAACTACAAATAAAAGTGACATACATCCATAAAATCCAAACATGCAACTAAACAAAGTATCCAACATATATAAATAAGGTCCAAACAACATCATATAAAATTGGCGCTATATGCCTAAATCTCCATACATGTCCAAGAAGGTCAAATATCATAACATAATGTCCAACATATATCAAATCCCTATCAAAACATGTCTATGAATAAAGAGAACAACAGATAACTGAGGCTATAAAAATGTGGGCACTATGTTGACTTGTGTTACTCTGGGTGAGATTATTTATAGTTGTATGTTATACATGCTAATTTTTTGTAAGGTCAAATTTTTATGCTGCAATATATTTTGATAATTACCTATTAACCTCAAGGATTTCATAGTAAATTTAATAAAATTAAAAAATGATTTGTGCTGAAAACATATCACGTCAAAATTTATTTTAATTTAAGCCCATCAGAATTAGTTAAGGGAATGGATATGATAAAAGAAGGGATCATTTCCAAGATGGTGGACAAGGATCCCAACCATAACTACCCAATGATCTTCCTTTTGGGAGATGCTTGTGAATTTTATGGCCAGTTATGCCTATAAAAAAGGTTACAGATAAATTTTCAATGTTACCCTTTAAAAAATGCAAAACAATGCTATTATACACTATAAACAATGCAATTAAAAGTTTGTTTTCTATTTATTTAACTATTTTTAATATATATTAATTTAGTTTAATTATAAATTTATATAATAAATGGCGATCATATCTTAAATATCTAGGTCACACGTGATGGTCATTTCAAATATTTACATGAATTTTACGATTAAAATCATGAAAAGCGTCTAAATGTCCATCAAATTTAACCCCTTCCAGACACCCATGACATTTATGGAATTTACAAGGGATCAAGACAACAATTTTCTACAAACTCCTCCCACAAACTGCACCTATGAATAGGGGAGAAATTTGATGACCACCTATGCATGTCAAACAATTTTTAGGTGAGTCAATTTTCAATATTGATTTAAAAATCCAAAATAAATGTTATTTCTACACTACTAATAAAATATGTAAAAGGTCTTTATAATTATGAACTATTTTAGATATAAATTAATATAGTTTATATATCAAACTATATGATAATAGATAATCATATTTTAAATATACAAGTCACATGCAACGGTTATTTCAAATATTTGTAAGTATTTTATAGCTAAAATCATGAAAAATGTTTTAATTATATCAATGTTGTTCTTAATATGCCAATGCTTTTCCTATTCTTGG